>NKYY01000046.1:227-24106 GCA_002370515.1 Metschnikowia proteae | reverse complement strand
TTTCGGTTCCACCTCTCTCAATCTTACCTTTACCTGGTCCCTTTACTTTCGGTTGAGCATACGCAAGTGTTAGAGTGTTCTGTTAGACTACGCTTTGGCTGGCGACTGCGGACACTGTAAGTTTGACGCGCCCTGCATCGAGGGTCTCTGGAGCGCGGCACCGTCAAGACCTAAGCCTCTGGAAAAAATGCCAATTCGCAACCATTTGTAGCCCCTCTTTTTACTACACCTCTTTATGTTTGCAGACTGACGGTAAGTTTTGCCCATTATGGGTAATTTCTTTGGTGATCGCAGACCAATGCTCCAAAGGATCGGCCATTTCCCCAAAGGATCGGATCAATATTTCAATGACAATGGCTGCTCGAAACAATGCAATGTGTGGCTATTGACCGGGTGGGCTCGGCTGCGGCAGTGCTTTGCACAATGATCAATGCAGTTTAGCACACAGGAAACCTGGTCATAATCTCGTGGCTGCATGTGGAGATACGCGTGGACTCACGGTATTTATTGCCCCCGTTATCCGCTGATCAATCTCTTTTTGAGCATGTTTTCCGGACTAATAATTTTGGTGGCGCTTTTGGCGCAGTCTTTGGCAAAGGAGATCGCTGGCTGTCCATTACCTGGGGGTTTATCTCAGGGCTTCCGGGTAAAGTTTTTCAACTACCCTTTTGGCAGTGATATTGGATTTCGTGAGAACTACTTTGATGACTTATACAAGGAGCAGGGGCCCATTCATCAGCTTGAAGGGATAAAACATCCGGACTTCAATAACTATCCCGATTATGAGGAGAGATTCAAGCTCAACCAAATCTATGATTTTCCAATTACCACCACGAATTACTCAATGGAATTTAGCGGTTTCTTTTACTCTTGGTGGACAGGCACCTATAAAATTGCTATCAGGGGCCCCACTGGTTTTTCTTTTCTGTTGGGCCGCGGTGAGAGCTGCAGCGCAGAGGCTTTGGAAAGTGTCCCAGACCATCCGGATCATCAAGCAGTTGCGACATATCCAAACGAATCTGTTGATGAAGGATTTCAGTACGAATTGAAGAAAGGAGTTTTTTACCCTATTAAAATTGTCGTATTCAATCAAAAAAGAACAGGAGTGTTGGAAATCAAAGCACACACCCCCTACGGCGAGCCTTTTGGGTTGGGTTTTTTAGTTAACCCCTTTGATCCTGAAGTTCTTCGCTTCACAACCGTGACTTCTTTGTGGGACCACGAGTACACTTCTACAGCCACAGAAGTCGGAGGACTGGAAGTTACTATTATTGTTAAGGTCCCCAAGCCGACCGCCATAGTGACTACTTCGTGGGAGCAAGACTACACTTCTACAGCCACAGAATTCGGAGAACTGCAACGTACTGTCATTGTCAAGGTCCCCAAGCCTACAACCACCTTTACGACTACTTTGCACGGCGGGTCTGCTTCAACTATCACCAACTTTGGAGTGTCTACTAATACGGTTGTTGTTCATACTCCAGCTCCCACCACCACCGTGTCTGAAGTTTGGGAGAGCGGGTTTACTTCTACCACTACCAAACTTGGTAGTGCAGGTGAAACGGACACGGTAATTATTTTGGTTCCCTCACCCGAACTGCAAGGAGAGACCACTGCGATTTCTTCAACATCCTGGGTTTCTCTCCTGTCCGATGCCTCGTCATTGCCACCATCCATGTCTTCTGCCATGTCTTCAGAGACTTCACATCCATCGGGTCTGTCTTTCACCGAGACTTCACATCCATCGGGTCTTTATTCCTCCGAGACTTCACATCCATCAGGTGTGAGTTCCTCCGAGTCTTCACAGCCATCGGGTCTGAGTTCCTCTGAGTCTCCACATTTATCAGGACAGTCTTCATCCTTCATGATATCTCCAGCTTCGTCTTCATCTGGAACTATGGATCTGTCATCTCTGTCTCAAGCCCATTTCAGTACTAGTGTTACCTCGAAACTTTCGGGTTTGTCCTCCAATGTACCTAAGAACTCCGGCGACGCGGAGTCGAGAATGGACTGCGATAAATTACCAGGCTCCCCTTGCATGGCAGGCCAACAGACCCTGTATCATACAAATACGAAGGTCGTCACCTCAACATTGTCATGCAGCAGCTGTGCAAACAAAGAGACACCAAAAGCCTCTGAAAACGCTCAACCGAAGATTGAATGTGACGGAAAACCAGACTCTCCATGTGTGGCAGGCCAACAGACCCTGTATCATACAAAAACGAAAGTCGTCACCTCAACATTGCCATGCAGCAGCTGTGAAAACAAAGAGGCACCAAAAGCCTCTGAAAGCGCACAGTCGATTGAATGTGACGGGAAACCAGACTCTCCATGTGTGGCAGGCCCGGAGGTTGTGTATAAGACCGACAGAAAGGTCGTTACTTCGACGTTGCCATGCAGCAGCTGTGCAAACATTCAATCATCGCAAGCTACTGCTGCCGCCGATGAGCCCATTGCCTTAGGTCAGCCTACCGATTCCGAGAATACACCTGAAGGTGAGAGGTCTAAAAAAGCTGGTGACGGCAATTCACGCTTTTCTCCCAGTGCATCTGGAAGGAAAGGCGAAGACTTTAGCCAACCCTCTCTGAACAAACCAGCAGGAAACAACGAAAACGGGTCCAGAGCATCTCGTGATAAAGCGACTGAAAAGTCTGCTGCACCACTCGAGTCTGCTCAAAAATTCATAGCCAATTCTGGCAGGGAGGATCAGACCATGACTCTTACTCAGACTCGTTCAAGGTCTGCAAGCGCACCCTCTCTTGCAGAGGTTAGTTTCGTACAAAATGCGGGCAACAAGATGTCGTGGGCCAGCTTCTTTGCTGGCTTGCCGCTTGTGCTTTTGGCAATCTAAACATCGCTTTGTTTATATTTTGGGCCTCCTGAGTTTTACTCATGCATTTTTCTTAGAAGCCAATGAACCTGCGGATCGCCTAAAAGTCACTATTTTCGATGCTTTCACCATAAATTGATACTCTTTACTCAAGTAACCTTGAGGCAAGAAGGGTCAAAGCCAGGCCGCATGTCTAGCTTAGATTGCTTATCTATGTGATTGTATTAGCCCCTGTGCATTTACATTACCATCAATTGAGTGGTAGATCTGATGTTGTTGTGTCCCAATGGTGCTTAATATGCATATAAAAGCATACTGCATATAAAGTATACTAGAGACTCCTCAAGTATCAATTACCTGGGAATTGGAGCCACGCACCGTGAAACTGCGAATTGATGGTGCTCCCCATGCAGTACGTGCTAGAAAGAATTTCGTTAGTGCTGAATACTACTTCCTGCACCTGGAAGTAGGACCCGGTATTGTTCCTACTTAGTGGTCTGGGCCAGTATTTGTTTTGTATTTGCTATGATATGAAGTTCGTATCATGGCTGTTTTTAACAGACGTTTTTTGAAATGGCAGCTGAGACTGAGGTAGGTATTAAAGATACTCTTCAGTTCTAACCTTTCGGAATTGTTGAAATTGCTTATGTATGCAGGTTTGGATCTCCAACTTCACATGAATATACCTTAGCTAGCTTAGTACATCGGATGACTCTACCCTCTATGACTGTACCCTCGGAATGTAATCAATATGGGAGACGAACACATGTTTGTCCTGGCTGGAAACCAACCACGTCAGTAACAGAAAGTACAGTACGCAGGTATCGGTCGCCGCCGTGTAAATCAGCGCCGTGTAAATCAGCGCCGTGTAAATCAGCGCCGCCGAGTGAGCGATGCGGCCCCAAACTGTTGATTGTCAAGTCTTCACTCAGGCTGTAGCCCACATTTAGACCATTTTAATGACCTTTTTAATGACCATTTTAATGACCTTTTTAATGACCTTTTTAATGACCTCTTTAATGACCTTTTTAATGACCTCTTTAATGACCTTTTTAATGACCTTTTTAATGACCTTTTTAATGACCTTTTTAATGACCTTTTTAATGACCTTTTTAAGGACCTTTTTAATGACCTTTTTAATGACCTCTTTAATGACCTTTTTAATGACCTTTTTAATGACCTTTTTAATGACCATTTTAATGACCTTTTTAATGACCTTTTAATATCAGTGGTTCCGTTGATGTATGCCTGAAACTGTCGTATCAGACGCTACTCATATTGAAGCCATCTTGAGTTCCCACTGCAGACGCAACTTGAACATACTTTATTCAAATAAAACTCTAATTTAATCAAAACATTTAAATATACATAAAAGGTCGCTAAGGTGAAGGCCCTTTCTAATCCAGATTTTCTTTTACACGTGTATAAGTATATCAATAGTAAATCTAAGGGTTACAATAATCAAACATTTATTAGTAAAAATTGATTCGTGAAACTGGTCAAAACTTAGATCAGGCCAATGGGATTTTAAACATTAATGGTTATAAGAATCTATGAATATTGATGATATAATAGTTCAGAAAGCTATACAAATAGTTCTTAAAATATAAGCTCCTACTTTTATAATTCTCATGGGTTTAGACCTAATCGTCTAGACATTCTGCTCTTAAAGAACTTCTTCTTAAAGGTGGTAATTTCAATATAGCTATCAATGGAAATACTCTAATTGTTTTGATAGTATCCCTCATAATACTATTTTCTCCATTCTTAAAGATTCAGTTAAGTGTCATCGTAAACTAGAACTTATACATAAATCACTCAAAGTAGTAGGTGTATTTAATGGTAGAAAGTTAAAATATACGGCATATGGTCTACCGCAGTATTATTAGAGTTACTTTCTAATATAGTTTTAAGAAGTTGGCGAATTTATGGATCAATATAACCCTGAATGTGAGCAATTTCTTTACAAAGTGAAGTTATATATGGAAATAAGATTTCAGATCTGTTAAGAGATTGATATATGCAAGATACGCTGATAATTTTGTGATTCTGTTAATAGGTACTTTTAAAGAAGCGTATTCTATAAAACATAATATCAGGATTTCCTGACCCAGTTAGGTATTGATCTTAATATGGATAAGACCACAGTTGTTAGTACTAGAGATGGATTTAATTATGGACACCCAAACTGGGGTCTGCTTACATAGTAGATCTGCGGATGCATGGCTGTGTGCAGTACCGCCTGGTCGAGAAGCTAGCCACTATTATTCTAAGTGCTATTGCTAGTGCTATTGATGGCTGTCCAAGTCTGTGGCTGTCCAAGTAGCTTTAATTTCCTTTTCCCTTTCCCTTTTTCGCTACTTAATTTATTGCTACCAGTGCCTCGTTCCACAGGTAATCTGTGAACTGATCTCTAGCAGACAATGGAACCAACTCCAATTTCAGACACGTCCACACTCTTAATTTCAAATAGTTGAAATAGAATATATAGTTAATATCCCTGGTTAGCTTCTATTAATGGCTGAGGTACTTGATACTTTACCAAGGATAAGATGAGCCATATGAAGTCGATTATTGACGGAATATCAGAATATTCATATAATTATTATTTTATGACTGCATATTTACCCTTTATTTACTACTTTATCTAATCTGGGTCTTAACTATATCTACATTTCCTTAGTATTATCATCACATTCTTATTTACGCTTTAAGATGATCAATTTTTATATAAGTTATCTTTTCATTATTATGTTTAGGTATCTATTGAGATATTAAATAAAATGTTATATGGCGATCTATTAATTATAGCTTTATTGTTAGGATATTTAGGGGAATATTCGCAGCGATGCAGATTTTTTCACTCATATTTATTTAATTAAATTAGCCGTGATCATTTGATCTTAACTATACTGTTGAGTCGCGTGAAGCATTCCGAAATGGAGCCAACTCCACTCAGTTTCTCATTTTTTATTCTCATTTTTTATTCTCATTTTTTATTTTCTCATTTTTTATTTTCTCGTTTTCTCATTTTTTATTTTCTCATTTTCTCTTTTCTCAGTTTCTCAACGCTTGCAACTCACGCGAGTCACGTGCACACGAGGCGCTATCTCAAGAAACCTTCTGCTAGGTCCACGCCCAATGCCCCACAAACTCCTGACGTCGGGGTGGCGTTTCTCCTGCTGTTCTTTCTACCCGAGAGTCAGCTCTCGTCGTCGTAGCGATTGGTCTTGGGCTCGCCAACTTGTCTGCGGTGATCATCTGGGTGCTGAGCTCGTTCTTGGTCAACGACTTGTTCGAGACCAACGTCTACCGCAAGCCGTTTTCATCACCTACAAAAACACATCGTCAGTTCTTCAGCTATTTCTATTTTCAGTTCAGCTATTTCTATTTTCAGTTCAGCTGTTTCTATTTTCAGTTCAGCTGTTTCTATTTTCAGTTCAGCTATTTCTATTTTCAGTTCAGCTATTTCTATTTTCAGTTCAGCTATTTCTATTATCAGCACCTGGCCTGTGTGCACGAACATGTAGGGCCTCGGAACTGAAAGGTAAGCAGAAACTACAGATGTGCACTTCTCCCATACCCCGTTCTCAAGCAGCACAGAAGCTGTTTTAGATTCAAAGCAAAACCGCCGGTTGCATTGGCTGAATTGTCTTGGGGTAGCCTGGTGCACGGGTGTGAACACATCGGGTTCCGACCAGGCCGCGACGCTTGGTCTCGCTCAGGACATCCCAGACCGGGGGTTCTATGCAGGTGCGCCTACTCAGCACTTGACACAAGTGTTCAGGATAGACGTAGCTGAGTGGGAAGCGTGCACCCGTGCACCATATCTGGCGAGCTCTTGTCCTCGCCAGGCAGACTACCAAGTGAGTCTGGGCCTAGAGAAGAGCTCCAATGAGCACATAAGACTAGTAGCATGCTCCAAGTGCGGAAGCAGATTTGTTGCAATCTCCGCTGACAATTCGAAACCAGGCTACGTATAGGAGCGACCTAGTCAACTAATGTATAGGAAGAGGCTAAACATACACACCCGTACATCCCTTGAAGCCCATGCCTGGCGCTGGCACCGGCCGGGTCCTCGGAATTCACGGTGGAGGCGCGCAAACACCCGTACACCCGGCTACCCCAGGACAAAAGGCCCCAATGCAAACGAGCCATTTCGGGAGCAAAACACAGGAAATTTGGTGAGCGGACTTCTGGAATTCCGGAGATACTCGAATTCTTTTTTGAGCGTCAAAGTCCGCTCCAACGGCCATGTGGCGAGCACCCAGTGAACCAACCGAGGGCACCGAGGCTGGCGAGCACCCAGTAAACTTCGGGATGTACGGGTGTCACATCCGTACCTCCGAGCCTTTTCCCAGTGTACGACTCGTTCGAACCGCCTGCGAGAGAATATTTCAGATCCTGTATCAAGGCGACGACTGGCTTCACACGCAATTTCAGACAACGCGAATGACGTCAGTTGAAGACAGTATCGAAGTTTAGAGCCAAAAACGGCACAACTGAAGCGGTTCTCAAAAGGGCCGCTCGAAAACGGCTTCCATTTTGCTCGTGTATTTCTACTTTTCGCAAGAGAGTGTGTTGACTGTACATAAAAAGCACCAAAGTGTGAAACAGATTTGAAGCCGTCTGAGCTGGGGCGCCTGCATACAACCATATGGCATACCCGTTTGCCTGTGGCGTCTCTACTTGGTGTTCTTTTCTCGTCAGCACAGCAAGGCCATCTCTACGCTGACGGTACAAGTGGCCGAAAGGAACCGACAGTGGTTTGTGGCCGGAAAGTGTTGATAATAATTCGAATTAGAAACTGTTGATAAGCCGAATCAGAATTGTTCAATGATAAGCCGAATCAGAATTGTTCAATGATAAGCCGAAGAAACTGTTGATCAACTGAATCCTTGGTGGTCTGTCCTTTAGAGCTCCACAGTTGCGTTGGATGCAGGATCTCCAGTCGCCCTGCAAAGCGGCCACTTTCAGTCTTTTGGTGTCTCCGGCTTACCTCTTTGACGTGTGGACTCCACCTTATATCCTGCCTTAAACGGTCTTGCACGTTTGGCATCCATCGTATTCGCACGTGACCTGCCCAGCACCAAACGCTGTTTCACTATGACAAGAGGTAAAAACGAAAAATGCCTGTGTATTATTTGGCCATCAAGCGGCAGCTCAAGGGGCAAATATTGAGGTTCTCAAACCGGCTATACGACGTCGGAGCGTGTTTCAGCTGTTGAAACGAATATTGCTCTGCGACTCCCAACCGCCTCGTGACCGCAGAACTGCACGTCCCGGATTCTCCTGGACTTGGATGCTGATAAGCTGCTTTTCACAGTGCTCCTGCATACTGCTTCGGTGGGCGCAGTATGCAGCACTAGCTATCAATGTCCGGAGG
Source organism: Metschnikowia proteae (assembly GCA_002370515.1). Classification (NCBI taxonomy): domain Eukaryota; kingdom Fungi; phylum Ascomycota; class Pichiomycetes; order Serinales; family Metschnikowiaceae; genus Metschnikowia; species Metschnikowia proteae. The sequence continues at coordinate 15,890 of NKYY01000046.1, read as the reverse complement.
TTCCAGATCCGACGTCTGGCTCCAAGCCCCTTTTGCGCTCACAAGCACCAGAAGAGCCACCCCAGTGTCTCTCGACGCGCCATTGCGCCGTCACATGGGGAGATACCTGCATGTAAGAGCCAGCCCTCGGATTGCGGCGCCAAACACCCGTACACCACGCTACCCCAGGACAAAAAGGCCCAGCGCAAACAGCACGTTTTTGGGCCCGGTGCCATTCAAATCTGGGTCTGCAGAATGCTGGAATTCCGGCGACTTTTGTGATTGCTTTGGGAGAAATTTCCGCCGTGGTGTGCTCCGGGGGCCTCCTACTAGCGAGTTCCGGGGGCCCTTCTACTAGCGAGTTCCGGGGCCTTTCTACTAGCGAGTTCCGGGGCCTTCCTACTAGCGAGTTCCGGGGCCTTCCTACTAGCGAGTTCCGGGGCCTTCCTACTAGCGAGTTCCGGGGCCTTCCTACTAGCGAGTTCCGGGGGCCCTCCACTGCACATGGAACACTCGCATAGAACACCGGCACTGCACACACTGCCATCACAAGAGTCACCGATTCGGGGGAGTAGTGCCACCAAGGAAAGGTGCCCATTAAAGTCTTTGGCGGATAGATCGAGCCTCTATGCCGGATCGGGAGCCTGTATATATTATTTTGGCATCACACTGCCATTTCACAATGGCTTGGAAATGTGACGGACTAAAGATGGAAAGGGACTGCATAGGTTATTGAATGCACTGATGACGACTGTGCTTCCAAGGATAGAGTGTTTCGTGAACTCCAACTGGAGCTGCATATGGTAGGGATGACCTGCATATAGTAGGGATGGCCTGCATATAATAGAGCTGGAACTGCAGGATCTGCTTCTGCTTGGCCCATAACTGCATAACTGCATTCCCGGTCTGTTTCTGATCATAGACCCATCTCCAGTCACACTATGTGCAGTCGCGTGAGCTCTGCAGGCTTCTCTGCAACCAGTCCCAACCTGCCGAAAAAATCACGGAGCAATCTGCAGAACAGGCCGAAAGAGAAGCTACAAAAGGCAGAACAGGACGTTACCAGAGAAACCCGTACATCCAAGCCATATTTGTTACTTTTTGAAGGTCTTCATCGAAATCTGCCTGCAGACCAAGTCTGCCAAAATGGCATGTCTTAGCGTAGTTCTAATGGCCAACCAGTAAGTGTTGTGGGTAATGGGGACGGAAAAGAAATGGGTGGGCTAGATGCAGGATGACAGCACACAACCTGCTGCTTTTTGTTTAAGTATATTACTATAGAATACCTTGTTCTACTGGATTCTGGGCCAGGATGTACGGGTTGCCACCCATTGCCTTGTCGTTGCAGAATATCGCGGGTGTGTCAGGATGGCTCAAAGCTCTTCCACCATGTTGAGATACGCTATGTGCAGGAGACCGGAAACTGAGCGCCTTGTATTGTAATCGTGGCCACACGCACGAGTCTGCGGACAGCTGGGCATATTGATTAGTGACTGGCAGACGTGAAAAGGCGTTTTTGACGTCGCCGGGATGCTGGTCGAGACGGGCTCTTTTTTTGATTGAGTATATTACTATTCCTATAGAAAACCTTGGGGTCCATGGACAGGAATGTCGGGTTTATGTTTGGTGTACGGGTTTATGTTCTGGTGTACGGGTTTAAGATATGGTGTACGGGTTTACAAGATGGTGTACGGGTGTGCACGGTGTTCAGGTGCGCCGTAAACCCGAGGCACTCGGCCCAAAGGATCGCGCCGTAACCCCATAGCTGCATGACGGTCCCAGGAGAACCACCGTCTCAGCAATTCCGGCCTCAGGGCCAGCGCTGTTTCAGCGCTGTTTCAGCACTGTTTCAGCACTGTTTCACCTGTGTTTCACCTGTGTTTCACCACTGTTCACCAGTGTTACCATTGTTCACCACTGCCCCCACTGCCCCAGCCTCGGATCTCACCTTCTCCGCTCAGCGACCTCGCGGCCATAGCTTCCCCCTCAGTCGCGCTATATAAGAACCCCAAGCCCGGCTTCTCCACTCCACTTTCTCATGTCCCAATTCTTCACCGAAATCAAGCAATTGCCGCCAGACCCCCTTTTTGGCATCAAGGCCAGACTCGCAAAGGACACCCGTGCCTCCAAGGTCGACTTGGGAATCGGAGCTTACAGAGACAATCACGGCAACCCTTGGGTGCTTCCAGCTGTCAAGAAGGCAGAACGCAAGTTGCTCGACTCCGAGGGCTACAACCACGAGTACTTGGGAATCGCAGGCTACGAGCCTTTCCTCTCAAAAGCCGCCGAGGTGATCCTCGGGCCAGACTCCAAGGCCATTGCCGACAAGACGCTTATCTCGCAGCAGTCGCTCTCCGGAACAGGGGCGTTGCATTTGGCAGCCTCGTTTTTGAGGGACTTTTTCGCCGGCAACCACACGGTGTACGTATCCAAGCCCACGTGGGCCAACCACAACCAGATCTTCAACGCCGTGGGCTTGGACGTGGACACGTATCCGTACTGGGACGCCAACAACAAGAAGTTGGACATTGACGGATTCCTTGCATCCATGGAAAGCGCCCCCCAGGGCTCCATTTTCTTGTTGCATGCGTGCGCTCATAACCCCACCGGGTTGGATCCCACGCCGGAGCAGTGGACCAAGATCTTGGCGGCCGTTGCCAAGAACCGCCACTTGCCCATCTTTGACTCCGCATACCAAGGTTTTGCATCCGGCAACTTGGACAAGGACGCTGCGCCCATCCGGGAGGCCATCAACTCCGGCAACTTCACGTCGCCCATTCTCATCTGCCAGTCCTTTGCCAAAAACGTGGGCATGTATGGAGAGCGTGTGGGGGTGTTCCACCTCATTTTGCCCTCGTGCGAGGCGCAGGCCAGCAAGGACCACTTGATGGGGGCCATCAAATCGCAATTGGCACGCTACACGCGGTCGGAGATCTCCAATCCCCCCGCCTACGGGGCCAAGGTGGTGGCCACGATCTTGAACGACCCCGACTTGCGCAGGCAGTGGGAAGAGGACTTGGTGACCATGTCGTCGAGAATATACAAGATGAGAACGACCTTGAGAGCCAAGTTGGAGGAGTTGGGCACGCCTGGCGACTGGGAACACATCACCAATCAGACGGGGATGTTTTCGTTCACGGGATTGACGCCCGAGATGGTGGCCCGTTTGGAGGAGGTGCATGCCATTTACTTGGTGAGCTCTGGGCGGGCGAGCGTTGCGGGACTCAATGACGGCAACGTCGACAAGGTGGCCAATGCCTTTGACGAAGTGGTGCGGTTCTACACCAAGCCCAAGTTGTGAGCTTTGCCGACCACCTGTGCCGACCACCTGTGCCGACCACCTGTGCCGATCACCTGTGCCGACCACCTGTGCCGATCACCTGTGTTGGAAGGGGAAGCTGCAGGCTGCCAAGTTGGCAAGAGCCTGCATACTATAGAACTCGACAGATATCAGATACGACCTTTCGGAAAGCCACACTAGAACTCGAGAGATATAGAGTTTTCCACCTACTTTAACTTACGACAGATATGCTATTCATATATACGACCGAGTCTACTTTCTTCTGAAAGAACATCCCTCAGTCAACTTGGCCTTACCACCGGAAGGAGTGCACAACACAGTGGCACAGTTGTCACAGGTGACGGCGGTTTGGGCGTGGGAGAAGACGGTGGTGATGTTCAAGCATCCTTGGCACTTAACGTCCATGAAGTAAGATCTTGGCGATTGAACCAAGGTCTTCAATTTGTGCTTTTGGGCCTCGGAGGCTGGGTTTGGGTGCAACAAGTCTTGAACTAAAACCTGTTTGTTAGTAGTGAACGAAGCGCCGCTTGATACCATGCCATTGGTGCGCCAAGTGACTAGAAGCACGTGATGCGCTCGCCAGACCGGGCAGCTGGACTGCATATCCGCCCCGAGAGCAGCGTGCACTGAAGGGGCTGGATCGGCGCCACCGAGGTTTGGTATGCGTTTCACCTTTCGCGCGGCGCATTCCGAAATGCATGCCATGGGAATACTTGGGACTCAGAATGACGAATGTGATGAAAGGAAAAAGCTCGCATACTGCAGAGAAAGCAACAGCTGTGACTCTGAAATCAACAGCTGTGACTCGAAATCAGCAGCTTTGTGACTGCAGAAAATAACAGCTTTAATACTGTATCAGAAATGCGTATTGCATCAACATTGTATCAGAAATGGGAGTATCATGGGAAAATGTCATGGATATTATGATCACGGAAACGGCAATTGGAATGATATCATATGGAACTCGAGCTACACCGCTTAAGATCGCCGCTCTCGGCTCCCCTCACGGCAACAGCCCGTACGTCAAACATACCATTTTATCTAAGTATTCAACAAGCTGGTAAGGACATGCTGCGAAGATTTTTTTCAGTGGGAGGTGCGCGGCGGGGCGTGCACGCGGGCGGTGCACGGGTGTGCGCGGGCAGGGGCGGGGGGCCGGTGCACGTGACGCGCGGGACTGTCTTTTTCCACGGTGCAGGCTGACGGGGCTGGCTCTGCAACGCTACAGCTGGTCCTGGATCAATCAATATATTTCATATATGGGTCTCCGTGCCGCGGAGGACGTGCCGCTGGGGCCTGATTACATTACAAACTGACTCTGACTATAATTACTAGGCCGCATCGTGTGATCAATGAATGCATAGATTGTCGCGGCCAAACTCCCACTTATGCCGAGCTTCTTATAATATGCCATCAACAGGAGCTTTCTTGCATGCTCCCTCCCTCCGCTTCGAAACTGCGCTGCTTCTCCTGCAATCTTCTCTCGTGCCCGCTTCTTCATCGGCAAACAAGAGAAAACCTTGCAAACTTAGAGTAACCTTGTAGTGTACCGTTTCTCTTCTGGGCTAGAACGCGGCTTCTACTTGGAGCCTCGTTTCACCTTTCTCGGTGGTGTGACCGGCCTGCTATTTCCCATGCTGTTTGGCGGAGGATACCTGGGTTTCTTATCGGCGGGCTTCAAGATCTGGAACAGGCACAACAAACTCTCGTCCACGCTCATCATGGCTCCGGCATTGTCGAACTCCCCACAGTAGTTTGGCGCCGAGAACAACGTCACCAATTGTCTTTTGGAGAAAAACTCGTACCCGTCCTCAACCACTTGATGCGCCCGACAAATCAAGTCCATGTCGTGTTTTTGTAAGAATCGCGAGACAACGTCTGGCCCAAATGTGAAGGAGACACCACGGTCGTTTTCTGACCAGCCCGCAATGTCCTTGTCGGGGTCCGACCACAACAAGTCACACAATAACCCGACGTCAGGAATATCCGTTGGTCTCATGACCCTTCTAATTTGCTCCATGGAGTTCAAGTCTGGCGACAACCCTCCGTGCATGGTGAAGATCTTCTCATCGATTATAGCAGCGATGGGCAAGCAGTTGAAGCAGTCGGTGAACGTCTTCCACAATTTAATGTTGTATCTTCTTTTGCACTCGTCGTAGAAACCGTAGATTCTGTTGATGGATGCACACTCGTGGTTTCCTCTCAAAATGAAAAAATTCTCGGGGTATTTGATCTTGTACGCTAACAACAAACAGATGGTCTCCAAGGATTGCTTACCTCTGTCCACGTAGTCGCCCAAAAACAAGTAGTTGGCTTCAGGCGGAAACCCGCCGTACTCAAAGAGTCGCAATAGGTCGTAGTACTGACCGTGGATGTCGCCACAGATCTTGATGGGCGCTTCCAACTCCAACAAGATGGGCTGCTGGATGAAGATCTCCCGGGCTTTGGTGCAGAGAAACCGGATTTCATGCTCTAACAAAGTCACTTGCTTGCCAGGGCGGGAGCCTCTGACCTCCAACAATCTGTCGACAATGGAGTCGATATCTGCTTCCTGGAATTCAGACATGTTATCTTAGCAATATGGGATGATTAATGTGGGAAAAGATCAAGATGGGAATCGAGATGTCAACAGGTAACAAAGTCACGGAAGCCTTTGTTTTGGGAACCTGTGAAAGTCTGAACAAGGTGAGGTTTGGAGAAGCGGTCTGTTATGAAGTTCTAGACCAATCACCGAACGCCGCTAAAAGTTCGCCACGGAAGTTGCTTATTTACGGGGATAAACTGGCAACAGAAGGAAAAAGGAGTAGGTGCCACGGGGTAGTGCACAGGGGCGGGGAGGCGGATGTGGTGTAATTCGGGGGAACCCTGTGTAGTTTTTTAGGGTGAAAAGAGGGTGAGCCGGAGAAAAAATTTGAAATATCAATAGCTCACCAGAAGCGTTTTGGGAGCGCACAGATGGTGTACAGCAATTAGGGGATGAAGCGAAACGACATTTTCGCCTTTTTTTTTCTTTTTCTGCCGCCCGCGACTTGCCCCCCCCACCACGACATTTTCTGCTCCGTGCAGATTTGCAACTATTCACCCCACTAGGGCAGTTAGGTGTCACTTTCTGATGGCCAGGGTCTTTTCAATGGCGGGAAAAATGTCTCGGAAGATCCCGCTCGAGGGGGCCCACTCAATACGGGCGGGACGGAAGCCCGTGCCTCCCGCCACTGCCGCCCTGACTGAAGCTCCCTGGTCGAACCCAAAAGCGCCAGCACTTGCCAGCACTCGCCAGCACTCGCCAGCACTCGCCAGCACTCGCCAGGCCTAACTCGGGGAAACAGGCCCGGCATCAATGATCGTCCTGCAGACACCCCCTTTTTACCTGCTCTGGTTGTTTATCAAGTGCCCAAACTGCCCATTATTGCAGCGTCCTTTGTTGCCAGCGTAGCAATGTGCTGCGGATGGTGTGCAATTCGCAATATCCTCTTTGGGACAGAAGCCGCGCACGCGATTCCATGCTACGACATTTTGTCCTGCGCGCAGGGGCTCGTCGCACGCTGTCCGCTGTTCTGAGACCCGTGGACCCGCGCCTTCCGACACGCCATTGGCGGGCCTCCAGAGGCACGGGTCTGCGCCTGGGGTCTAAAAATACTCCTCCTGCATTCTTCACACCATGGCACTCGCCTGATCGCTATCGATACGCCGCCCTGCAGTCAGACTCGTGGCTTTGATGTTGCAAACGATGCCCTTCGCTTCGATATGCAGGACCCTTCCTAATTGACCCAAAATCCTCAATCATTCGGACTCCCCGGTGTTTCGGCCCTGGCCGCGTTCGTCACGGCGACTCTTTCTGGCCCGGTGCAAGTATGCTGTGGTGTACGGGTGTCGCCGCAACGTGCCACTTCGAGAATGGCTGCGTTGGCTGGGGTTCAGAGGGCGGTGAAATGACCGCCTTTGCTTTAAAACAGCGACGTCTATTGCGTTCCTGCATTGGGCCCTGACTGGACTCCTCGGCTTCGAGTCACTGGATATCTGGAGGTGCGCCTCGTGTGGGGTACGGGTTTTGTACTGTCACTACCCATACCTGGGACCCTCTATACTGCCCACCCGCCAGCTTTCTTGCGAACATTACCGGCTGTTGGATCTCTGCTAGCCTCAGGTACTGGCCGAATTATAATACCGACTTTCCCTTGTCGGCACCTTCTTTCTGATGACGCCGTTTCCAAATGACTATACCACGAGACTCGTGGCCGATGCAGACTCCAAGCCCTGCCACATCTGCTACAAACCCACGGCTACAGTTCTAGTTGCCGCAAATAAAGGCGACTTTTTCTATGTGTGCCCAATGCATTTGAAAGACTCGGCTTTAGCCTCTCCAGCGCATCCACAGTCTTACACGCAGCTTTTGAGCGACAGGAAAGACTTGGAGGAGCGAATCCGCCGGGCAAATGCCACTGCCGAGGCAAACAGGCCTTATTCGTGGAACAAGTTTGCCTCCAAGATCGGACTTTCTGACGACGCCGTGAAGACTAATGCCACAGATTCAGATAAGCTGGAGGTGAAGGAAGGGGATGCAAAAAAAGAGTCTAGAACTTACCAAGACTACTTAAACCAGGCAAACGATCTTAAAAAAGAACTTGGGGAATTGAATTCTGCAATTTCCGGCTTCCAGTTCAAGAAGTACACCTTGAATGCTGACTTTTACAAGGCTAGAGCAAATGCAAAGGTGCAGGGAGTTCTCCGGGCCAAGCGACAGCAAGATCTCCAGAGTGGGGCAATTTTTCCTAGCGCCCCAACCTCGGATCCTGGGGCCAAATAACCATAGTCACGGCTGCTGATTTTACACATGCGGGAGTTTACCAAGTGTCGTGGTCATAAAGTTCAGATAGAAGCCATTCGGCTTTGGTATCTCTCTCTAGAACTTGCATTTTGAGACGAAGTTACGCAGAAATGGCATCAAAGCATAGAGTTTGAACTTGGAGCTTTACAAAGCTACTGACCAGCAAAGAACCACCCTGGCGTCGTATCCTCAGATGACCTAAATTCCACCATAGTTGACAGTTTTTTCGTCAAACCAGTTTTTCCAATTGTCCACTGCGGATCTTGCAACCGAACCTCCAATGAAGTCCATGTTGCCCTCGAGCATCTCGAACTTGAAAGGCCGGGACCCCACGGTGGCCTTCCAAAACTCGCGAGAAGACTCGCCCTGGCGGAATGACGCCTCGGCGTCCGCCGCATCAGCCTCATCTTCGAGGTCTATGCTGCTTCCCCCGCCCACAGAACCCTTGATGTTGATTTCGTCGGCTATGAGCTTAGCCAACTCCTCTTCCACCATCTGCTTGACTTTGTGGACCGGTCTGGCATCGAACAAGTCTTGCTTATTGACGGCGAACAAAAAATCCACGCCGTTGGGCGTTTTTTCAGTGAGCGAGAGCAAATTCAAAAGCGTCTTTGCTATTCCAGCCAAGCGGCCCTCCTGCGCTAAGCTCAAGCTTGAAGCATCGATCATGAAGACAACGCCCTTGATGTTCGTAACCTGCACCTGGTCCACGACCATCTTGCGTAACAATTGGGAGTATTTCAAATGGCCGGGATAGTCTATAAGCTGAAAAGTCTTGGATATGGCGGAATTGGAGAACGGAAGCTGGATGGGCGCCACGTTATGTTCGAGTGACGACACGGTGGAGACGATTTTGTCGGATTCTTCCAGGGTCAAGAGCTGGAAGAGACTGGTTTTTCCAGCCCCGTTGGCACCGACAATAAAATATGTGGGGCGGGCCATGCGAGAGCCCACTTTGATGGCATTCTTGGAGGTACGGAGGTAGGCGGATGCAAGGATCAACACGAGTCCCGCCACCACCGTCAAGAGGGCGATTTGCACTTGATCCATGATGCAGTGGAGTGTTCTCAGTCTTGACAATTTGAGCGCACGCTGGCGGTGGTGCACGGGTGTGCAAGACTGCAAAACACCTCTTCGGGCCTCTACTGCTCTTACAAAATGTCCCTATTGACGAGATCTAGTTCGAAACGATGCTGATACCAGCCTCTCTGGCCTTTTGGATCAACAACTGGTCCACCAAAACCAAGGCTGCCATGGCCTCCACGATGGGCACGGCTCTGGGGGTCACGGAGGGGTCGTGTCTTCCACGGGCGGCCAAGACACCGTCCTTTCCGTCGTAGGTGGCCGTGGGCTGCTCCTGGGAGATGGTGGCCGCCGACTTGAAAGCCACGGAGAAATAGATGTTTTCGCCGTTGGTGATTCCACCCTGGACTCCACCAGAATTGTTCGTTTTCGTTCTCAAACGGTTGTCCTTTTCGGAGAAGAAGAACGCGTCATTGTGCAACGAGCCGGGAATGGCAGTGCCCAAGAAACCCGAGCCAAACTCGAAACCCTTGGTTGCAGGAATCGACAACATGGCGTGAGCCAACGTGGCCTCAAGTTTGTCGAAACATGGCTCGCCGAGTCCGATGGGGCAGTTCCGGATGACACACGTCACCACTCCGCCAATGGAATCCTTTGCGTCTCTGTACTTCTCGATGACCTTGGTCATTTGGTCTCTGACAGAGGCGTCGGGACATCTGACCGGGCCGGCACCGTCAACTTGCTCTCTGGTGATGGTCTGAAGGATTTCCTGGAATGCGGCGCTCTGGGGGTTTCTGTCCATGGAGACGTCGCCGATGGACGACACGAAAGCCACGATCTCGACGTTGTTGGCCTTTTGCAAAACCTTTTCGGCAATGGCACCTGCAGCCACCCTTCCGATGGTCTCACGTGCCGAAGAGCGGCCTCCGCCCGAAGCAGACTTGACGCCGTACTTCTGGATGTACGTGAAGTCCGCATGGGAGGGTCTGGGGTACAAGTCAGTCTCGGAGTAATCGTGGGGTCTGTGGTCCTCGTTCAAGACCATCATTCCAATGGGCGAGCCCAAGGTCTTGCCGTTTTCCGTACCGGACTGGATCTGCACCCTGTCTTTTTCGTTTCTGGGGGTGGCGAGTGCCGACTGGCCGGGTCTTCTACGGCTCAATTGAGGCTGGATGTCAGCGTCGCTGAGCTGCATGCCTGGGGGGCATCCGTCGACGATGCAGCCCACGGACTTGCAGTGGGACTCGCCGTAGGTGGTGACGCGGAAGATGTTGCCGAAAGTGGACATGTTGTTGTGGCGAAGGTGAGGAGGTGGAAATGAGCTTCTTTAGTATGAGTCTTTTTTTCACCGCCTGCACGCGGTCTGGCAGAGCACCTGTCCTGCACACCGCGCCCTTTGTTAGGCACCCCAGCCTTCCTGTTGCGGTGGTGTGATAATGGGCGTTTTTGAGTCGTGGGTGTCTCTGCACCTGCATGTGAACCACGAGTCGGACCGAACTCCGTGACTGCATTCCGGGGGAGACTGCATTCCGGCGGAGACTGCATTCACTGCATTCCGGTGGAAGCGCATTCCGGTGGAAGCGCATTCCGGGGGAGACTGCATTCCGGTGGCAGCGCATGACTGCGTCTGGCGAGCCGGAAGTGAGGCTGGTGTACGGATCTTGCTGTCCACCAAGACGCTACAGGGCCGGTTGCCGGGCCCGCCGGGGCAAATGGTGCAAGTTGCAAGCTTCACTCAAAGCGAAGTCCGGCCCCGCTTGGAAGCTGAGTTGCGGCGTGCGCTCATCTTTCGGCGCAGGTAATTTACCGCATTGGGCAAAAGGTAAACAACCGCCAGCCTGCCGATCAGCATCCTTCAATCCGCCTACCAGCCAAACACGGGGACGACGATTCAAGCAACCAACCCAACCCTGTGCAACCCAAACCCTGTGCAACCCAAACATGGCAAACCTTCCAACAGGCGTCTTACTGCTCCTCCTGTGGCTACTACTGGCGGCAGCATGGTCCACGCTCTACTCATTTGAAGAAGGCAGAGTATACCTCCACCTCAAAAACAACGACTTGGTCGCCCTCAACATCTCCGTGACCGGCCTAGACTCGCTCTCCAAGTACTCCTTGGACGACGTCAATTACCACACCGGACAGCACGTGCAGGCGTTGGCGCCGCCGCCCACCAATCTGTCGTTGTTTGTGTGGGGCGGTGGGCTCTACGCTTTTTCCAGCTCCGTGGAGGCATCCTTGGCCGACTACGACCGCTGCGGCAACGGCGTTTTCCAGCTCCTACGCTACAACCCGGCGGCCGACGAGTGGGCGCACGAGCCGCAGAACATGACGTTCGCCCAGATCGACGATATCTCCTACTACGCCGACGCAACGTACTTGACGTCGCCTGTCTCCAACACCGTCTACATCTACGGCGGGCGGTGTGGCGCCAACGGCAACATCAGCAGACGGCTTCTTCTGTTCGACATGCAGGAGCGGCATTTTGCCAACATCTCCACGTCCACCACCCCACAGGCCTTCTACGGCGCCGGCAGCGTGTGGGCCCCCACGCCGCAGCAGACGTTTGTCATTGGCGGCCGTTCTGCAGAGGGCTGGCTCAACATGGGGCAAATAGCCACGTGGGACTTCCTGGCCGGCTGGCTGTCGCAGCAGATCGCCAACGGCTCGGGCATCGACTCGCGGACCGGGGCCTTGGTGCTCCCGTCATTCGGGCCGCTCAGCAGCACGTCTGTGGCGCTGCTCAGCAAAGAGTACGGCGTGCTGGACATGTTGGTGGTGGGCGGAGACGCCTTTGGCGGGCCTGCACACTGGGCCCGGCTCCGGTACGCCCAGAACCAGTGGGCGTGGAGCACGTTTCCCGAGCCGGCCGCGGAGGTGCTCGGCGCCGCGGTGCTATTCAACACGTTGGTGGTGGTCAACAGCTCCACCAAGAGAGATGGCCTGTACCAGTTGGGCTTGTACTCTGTGCAGGACCTCGTGGAGGTGAGCGATCTTTCGGCGAGTGAAGCGGCGCAGGCGGCGGGCCGGGGGTCTGCCAAGGTGACGCGCGTGTTGGTGGGCACGTTGGTGCCGGTTTTGGCGCTCGTGGCGGCTGTGGCCGGCGGGCTCTTCTTCTGGAGGCGCCGGAGGCCCCAAGACCTGCACAGTCTTGCGGAACCGCTCGAGTACCAGTTCGGCCACTTCAAGACGGACCTGGACGCCAGCTCGCTTTTGAGAGAGAGCCCCTTGGGTTTTCTGCACGTGGGCGACCTGGCCTCCACGTTGGACGTGCGATCCATGGACTCGTGGGTGCGCAAGAGACAGGAATACGACGCCAACTTGCCTCTCCGGGACGGGGTGGGCGGTCTAGGCGCCAGTCTAGGCGCAGGCAGCCGGCGCATTCTCCAGAGAGCCAGCTACCTTGCCTCCAACGAAACACTCCACTCGGCCCCAACGCAGAGCGAGCCGGAGGACGCTGGCAGTGCTGAAGCCAGTGCTGCCGCCAGTGCTGGAGCCAATCCTGCCGCCAGTGCTCAAGAGAGTTCAGCAGCCAGTGCTGAAGCCAGTGCTCAAGAGAGTTCAGCAGCCTGTGCTGAAGCCTGTCCTGCAGCCAATCCTGCAGCCGGCCCATGGACGCCGAGCCACAAGACCCCCGATGTCTCCCACGATCTCGCCGCCGGCAACGCCGACCTCGGCAAGACGCTGGACGTGCCGCTCCGCATCGCCCACCTCAAGAAGAGCTTCAGCTACAGCCACACGCCGCCGCAGCTGCCGACGCTCCGCAAAAAGTCCCGGCTCGACCCGGGCTTCCACAACGCCATCGACCGCACCCTGGACGGCGAGTCCATCGACGAAGACGTGGAAGTGCAGGTGTTGGTGTCGTCCAAGCGCAAGTCGGTGCTTCGCGTGGCCAACCCCGACGCGGGCGCCGAGTCCGATTCCCGCGCGCACTCGCTCCGCCAGCGGGTCTCGTCGCGGTGATGCCTGGCCGCCACGGCCTACTGCGTGCGCGCGCCGCTCTTGACTCGGACAGACCGCGGCGGGCCTGCGTGTGTGCAGTCCGCGCCCGCCCAAAACCACTCCGGTCCACCGCTGCGCCATGCACCCACCATGGGCACCCACCAGCACCTGCCCCCCGGCCCCGCCGCCCCGAGCCTACGAACCGACCCCCCGCTGCGTGCCATGTTCCGAGACCCCGCTCCCGACCTACAGCCGCCACCCGACGACCACGCGTTCCCCATGCAGTACGCGGCGTCCTTTTACACCGGCGTCTCGGGCCCGGACGACGAAACTCCCGTGCCAGTGCCGGCGCCGGGCCCCCAGGGCTCCGCACAGTGGAAAGGCCCGCTCCACGCTGACGCCGCCGCTCCTCCGGACGCCGCCGCTCCGCCGGACCCCGTGCACGAGCAAGACGCCGGCGCCTTTCCATATCTGCAGCCGCATGGCGGATTGCCGGACTTGGACGACGCCAATGCCTATGTGTCTCTTTTTCCCCGCGAGGAGCCGTTGCTGCCCACGTGGAACATGCCCGGGTCGTTCCGGGGGTTCAATGGCATGGACTTGGACCCGCAAGAGCCGCTCGGTCCGCAGCTTCAGCCGTCGCCAGAACTGCAACCCCAGATCGGATCCCAGCTTCAGCCGTCGCCACAACTGCATCATCCCGCCGACGCAAGCCATCGGGGCCTAGACCCGCAATACCTCGACAACGGCCACTCGTTTTCCCGCTCCGTCTCTCACAGCATTGCCGAGTCGCCGTTTTCCACCGACAGAAGCCCCCAGCAGTCCACCAGTCTGAGCCTCATCTTCTGCTCCGTCACCAGAGCGGGCGAGCCGCCCTTGGACCTCGGCTTCCCGGACTTTGCTCTCGCGCCCGGCTCGGCGCCGCCGTTCCCGGAACACGAGGTCGCCGGGCCCAATTCCTTGGCGTTTCGGGAGCTCGGGAGCAACACCTCCGTGTCGGCCGCCATCAGCGAGCTCTCGCCGCTCACCACCACCACGTCGTTCACGCCTTCGGTCAGCTCGCATCAGCTGACTCAGCACTCGTTCTTTTCGGCGCAGCAGTACTGGCGGTCTCTGATGGATCTCCCGCCGTCGCTGATCCACCGGGCGTCCATGGACCTCTACCAGCGGCGGCGGGGGTCCTTGGAGAGCTCCAGCTCCGGGGCCAACGCGCCTGCACGCTCGCAGAGGTCTCTAGCCAGCTACTTTCCGTTTATGGACAGGGACAGAAAGCTGCCCATTCGAAACCCGTCGCCTCCCGGAGACTGGCAGCCGGCCATGGTTTCCGCTCCACGGCACTCGATCCGGAGCATATTCAAAACAAGCAATGCGCCCCAGTCTGTGGATGAGGAGCCCGAGAAAGGGGCGTACGGCGCCAAAATCGACGACGAGCACTTGGACGGCGACGACGCTCAAAAGAAGGCCAAACGCTCCACCCGGGGCTTGTTCAAGAGGTTCAAGCAGACCAAGCAGGAGGAGTTGAAGCCCGAAGACGTGCTGCGCTTCGAGGACTTTGGCTCGGTCAGCTCCAACCAAAGCGACCTCCAGCCCAACCCCGAGGCCCCCGCCGACGACGCCGCTGACTTGGACGACGAGCCGGACTACGGCGCACTCTTTTCCAATGTCGGCAAGCGCAAGAACTTTGTCATGAAGAATACCAAGAAGGAGAAGACGGGGAGAAGCGAGCCGCTCATAAAGACGGAGGACCCGGCGCCGTCGTTCTCCAGCGCCGATTGCTCGGAGTCCAGCCATTTGAGCTCCACCACCTCGGGGATGTCGGCCACGTCCCGTGAAAACCCCGACGCCGGCCCGACGCTGAGCTTTGCAAGCGCATCCAAGCGCATCTTGGGGTCCCGCCTCATGAAGAAGAAAAACCACGTGAAGAACGAGCCGTTGACCAACGTGGTGGAAATAGACCTCCAATCGTTGGATCTCCCGGAAAACACCGAGGTCATCCAGCAGCAGAAGTCCAAGTCTCGGACGCGAGGCCGAAAGGAGGACAAGGCGGCGGATTTGGAGGACCACACCAAGATCTACATCTGCGGCTACTGTTCACGGCGCTTCAAGCGGCAGGAGCACCTAAAGCGGCACTTCCGCTCTTTGCACACGGCAGAGAAGCCGTACAACTGCCTGTACTGCAAGAAGAAGTTCAGCAGAACAGATAACCTCAACCAGCATGTGAAGGTGCATAAGCAGGAGGAGGAAGAGCAGTTATAGATGTACGAGGCGAGCCACGCGCCGTGGATTGGGTGCATGGATTGGGTGCCATCAGGAATGGCACTGTAGAGCGCAGATTTGCATTTATAGGAGAGGGCCCTTCAAGACTTCAGGTGGCGGCGCTGGTCCATTTTGCGTGGCTTCGTTGCGTCCTACTGGGTGTTCATATCATCCGACAGTGCTCACCTGCCCCTCATGGACGTTTGTGTATGACAAAGTATTTAAATAGGCCATTGCCCAATGTCAAACTTGTTGAAGCTCTGAGGCAATGGAGAATTGAAGTATTAGATCTCTGGGACTGAATATCAGATCTCTGGGACTGAAGTATCAGATCTCT
>NKYY01000034.1:0-80936 GCA_002370515.1 Metschnikowia proteae | reverse complement strand
AGAGAGAGAGAGAGAGAGAGAGAGAGAGAGAGAGAGAGAGAGAGAGAGAGAGAGAGAGAGAGCATCAGAATTCGTTATGCAGATTGTATATGCAGACCTAATGCTGAACAGAAACGGTCACAAAGCCCGGTTCCGAAGATCGTAGAGCTTCCTCTCGATTTCCCGCGGCGTCCGGTCCAAGCTGCCCGCAATCTTCACCTTCGTTGCTTGGTCCATTTGATAGAACATCTCGACGAAATCGCCGTCCACAACATTCTTCACCGGATTGTAGTACCCTCGGAACTTATGGTGGTCCCGCCCGGCCAAGTTGCGCTTGCAGCCAGCACTCAGCTCCTGCTCGGGGTCCCAAACGTCTCTCATGAGCGCTTCTAGTTTCACCATCATCTTCGCCTCCTGTACCGTGGCCATGGGGAGGAAGAGGCCCACGGTCCCCTGGAGCCCTGTATACACCACGCTTTCCGTTCCTCCCTGGACAAAGGAGCCCTTGCTGAACGACGTGGGCACGTCCTGTACGTGAAACTCACACGCCGTGTCAAGCCGGCCGCTGGGGCCGCCCAAGAAGTCGTCCTGGAATTGCGAGAGCACGTTTTCGTTGAAGTCCTGCGCCCTCTCCTGCGGGATTCGGCTCACACTCACGTTTCCGAACTTGTCGCCCGCAATCACCGTCCGCTTGTCCAAGCTGGCAAGGGCCGTGATTTGCCGCGGCACGGTGTCGGTGATGAGAGGGAAGAAGTGGTTCGTACCGGCGTCAAAGCGGAGGTAGCTCACCGACGCCTGGCCATCGCCCACAACAACCGTGTCTCCGCCCAAGTAAATGATGCGTGTCACGCGCCGCAAGAAGTCGATTTTCGACACCGACTTCTGCAAAACCTGTTTCTTTCCGATCTCGTACAACCGGAGCCGGTTCTGCAGCGCCACGAGTATTCGGCCGCCGGAAAACTCGCTCATGGCCGTCGCTGGCTGGTCGGTTTTGGTCTTGTGGAGAAGCTGCAATGCGCGGCTCACAATCCGGAAGGCGTAGATGTAGCTTGCGGAGCTCTTCGGGGGAGCAAGCCTGACATCCTTGCTGGAGCCGACGATCACGTGACCCTGGCGGTCGGCGCACATGGCAACGGCACACTCGTTGTCTTCTAGCTCGATGCTCTGGAGGACCTCCTGGCTCGCCGGGTCCACCACCTGCACGCACGACGCCCAGCTGCCCTCCTTTTGCTGGTAGCCAAAGGCATCGTAGTACGCTTCGTCTGCCTCGACGGCGCCTGCATACGGCAGCTGGATGCCGGACTCGGCCTCCATCACGAACACCAATTTCTTGCTTCGGACCATATTCCTCGGCAGGTAGCGCAATTTGATCTGCGAGATCTGAAACTCGTCGTTGGCGTCGAACCCGCTCGCGCCACCCACCGTGAAAATAGTAAGGTTGTTGCCCTCGATTCCCACCACGCTATCGATGCCGATATCCTCGGAGAAAAACGACAGCCCACAGGAGACGTTGCAGTCGATCAACGGCGACAAGCGCAAGTTGCTGCTGGCGTCAAAATGCCCGATCCACGGTTTGGAGGAAATAGCCAAGATGGCCGGTTTGTCCGAATTGGGCAACGTGAACGGGCGAAGATGCACGGGTTTGGCCCCCAAGTACTTCAGCCTCGTGTCAGAGAGCTTTCCCGAAATGCCGTCCACGGCCACGCGGACGTAGACGCCATTCTCCATGCCCATGTGTAGGAACAGCGAGTCCAAAAGAAGCGACCTGCAGCCAAACGACAACGCCTGTAGAGTCAACTCGGAGAAGCAGTTGTGGGGGGCAAGAGAGATGATCTGCACCGTGAGGTCGGACGACGCCACAGCGGCAAATCTGCTCTTCTTCTCGGCGCCGACATCAAGAGCAATAGCGGTGATGGCGCCGCCCACAACCAGCATGCGGTCCTGGTACTCGACCAACTGGTCGTCGTCCGGGTCGATTTCAAAGTAGCACACCTCCCGGTTGGAGAGCGCAATGATCACCTGCTCGTTGTTGCAGCTGCAGTGAAGGATGGAGATCCCCGCGGGCGGGAACCAGTCGGCGTAGGAGGACATTTTGGCAACGCCATCATCCACCAGGTGGCGAATACTCCGGATGCCGTTGCGGTGGATCTGCACGAGCGACGACTGGCCCGTCTGCTGGATGCCAAGGGTGTACTGGTTTTTCACAAGGTCCGTCTCCACCTCCTCGACAACCTCGCCAATGGAGAGCACCAGGGTGGTTTCGTCACGTGCCGACGACAACACCAAGTACTGGTCGGTGGGGGAGTTTCTGTAGAGCTTGGTGGTGTAGATAACGCTCGGCGTCAGGGGCAAGGGCGAAGAAACAAGCTGCGTGACGGGATATCCGTGGGTGAGTGTTTTGATGTAGGAATGCGACGATAGCGTGACCAATGACGACAAGGAATCGGACGACAGCGTGACCAATGGCGAATCGGACGACAGCGTGACCAATGGCGAATCGGACGACAGCGTGACCAATGGCGAATCGGACGACAGGTTGTGGGTGAGGTGGGCATCGAAAAGAGGACCCAATGACGGCAAGATGTCCACGAGAGCGAGGTTCTGGAGGCCAACAGGATCGAAGTAAAACACGTCGGAGGGTATGCAGTTGGCGGATACTTGCGTGGTGTCGTTCTCGTCCCCCAAGGACTCGAACTGGTAGAGCAACTTGTCATTCTGGAAGGTGTTGGCGTAGAGAAAGCCGGACTTTAGGATGTTGAAGCTGCAGCACGGCGGCACGGAGTCGAAGTAAGAGAGACGGAGCAGCGGCGACGGGTCACGAGACACGGTGAGTTTGAAGAGGTCGCCGACGGAGCTCTGGAGAAGCACGAAGAAGTCGTTTTTCTTGAGCGTGTGCACGTGGGCGGCGGTGATCAGCGTGGCGTGGCAGCCCCGGCGGACGGGCAATGCCACGTACACCGCCTTCTGTGCTGTGGCGGACTTCGGCGGGTCGGACTTCGGCGGGTCGGACTTCGGCGGGTCGGACTTCTGTGCTGTGGCGGACTTCGGCGGGTCGGACTTCTCCGCCGTGGCAGCGTACTCCGGGTCGTAGACGAGATACGACTCGCAGCAAATGACAAGCCCGCCGAAATGGCCGGGAAGCGCCACCATCATCGACGGCAGACGCAAGGACAACGGCGATGTGTGCAGGAACACGTGGTTCAAGCCGTGGTCTAGCACGTAGTAATTGAGGAACGGGGCAGCGCGGGTTTCGGGCGCCACCTCGAGAGCCGCCCACACGGAATTGTCGTAGTTGGTGTCCAAAGCCACCAAATTCAAGGTCCAGGTGTTTTTGGTCACGTGCTCCACGGGCAGCAGGAGCACCCGGTCGAGGCGGAAAACGAGCTTCGTGCGCTCGAGCGCAGCCACCATCACGTGGCGCGTTTTCTCATTTACTGCCACGTAGGAGCAGGGGGAAAACCGGGACAACCCGGACTTGGCCAATGCAACATGGTCACGTGCCACAAACGTGTTTGTGGCGGGATCGAGCTCGCACACCAGGAGGTTGCCTGAATCGGAAACGACCAATAGGAGGTCTTTGTTTGCGGCGGGGTCGCGGAACGTTGCCATTTTGGTCAAGAGGGCAAAGGCATTTTGGTTTGCAAGCCGCTGGAGCTTTCCCAGGAGGGGGTCGGGGCGGAAGAGGACGAGGCCTGTGCAGGAGGACGTCACGAGCTGCAACTCCTTTTTGTCGGGGGAGAATTGGCCCGCCACTGAGAGGGGCAGGAGGGAGGGGCTTTTGAGGGAGAGGTGGTATAGAAAGAGCGGTGGCATGGGGAGGAGAGAAGAGGGAGCGATGCGGGATCTGGTGCACGGGTCGCGCGTACTGCACACTAGCCTTGCCGCTGCACCAGAAGGTGCTCCATTGGCAGAAGGTGCTCCATGGGGAGACTAGGGAGGGGAGAGCAGGGGCATCAATGCTTTTCGCGAGTACGTCTGTGGCACGATTTATTATTTTCGTCTTCACCTTTTAATTTGCACCCTGATCTTCTTTATCTGCATCTTTATTTGCATCTTTATCTGCATCTTTATTTGCATCTTTATCTGTATCTTTATCTTCTTTATCTGCATCTTTATCTTCTTTATCTTCTTTATTTGCATCTTTATCTTCTTTATTTGCATCTTTATCTTCTTTATCTGCATCTTTATGTTCTCTATCTGCATCTTTATCTGCATCTTTATCTGCAACTTCATCTTCTTTATTTGCATCTTTATTTTCATCTTCATCTTCTTTATCTGCATCTTTATTTACATCTTTATCTGCATCTCTATCTGCAACTAATCTCCCCGCTCTACATTCGCTCTACATCCGCTCTACATATTTACTCAAAATGGCGGACCAACCCAGAGCTGGAGCGCAATCGTTGAATGATCATTCCTCGAAACTTCAAATCCAATTCGTATACAAGAGAACACTGGACCGGCACAAAGTCGTCAGTTTCAACTAGCAGCTTCTGAAGCTACAGGAAGCAGGCAGCCCAACCCCGCTCTCCATTCCAATGGACTCCATCCTCTTAGCAGCCGAAAAGAGAATACTTCTATGTGGTCCTGCACACAGCAGCCCTGCGGGCCCCGAGCCAATACCACGCTGGTCACCATAACAGATGTTCGGTAGAGCCACAACCCCGCTCAGCCAACGTCTCCCCTCCAGCTTTCCCTGCAGCTTCCCTCCAGCCCGTTCTCTCGAGGCACTAGGTGCGCCTGCATGCAGCGGCGTCCGCGCGCCAAATCCGCTCATCTGCGCACTCCGTACTACTCACCACGTCATGGGCGCCAGGTATGTGTTGATCAAGCGCTTGAAGCAGGGGAGCTGGTAGAATTGATAAGGTCCGAGTTCTGTGCATGGCTCCTGCATCTGCCACTGTCTCAGTGTCTCACTGTCTCACTGTCTCAGTGTCTCACTGTCTACCAGAACCAGTGTACCACTCTACCACTCTACAACTCTACCACTCTACCACTCTACCAGCCCGCCAGCCCCTCTACTAACCGCAGCTGCAAAGACCAGAAAAAGGCGTTGGCGATATGCCTCCAGAGATCTCCCTGTGTGCTTATTGAGCGCAACACGCCCAAGGACTGCTTGGAGAACCCCGAGCTTCGGAAAACGCTCCCCGAGTTGTGCCTGGCCAATTTCATTGCTTTCACCAAGTGCAAAAATGGGTTTTTCGACATGAGAAAGCGCATGAGAGGCAATGCTCCGTTGTCCACGGGCAAGTACGACGACACCTACGAGAAGTTGTCCAGCGGAAACTTCGACCCGAGGGAGGAGATGAAGAAGTTGGATCTTTTGAACAAAAACTTGGCTCGCCAGAGAGAGGACGCGGACGAGGAATAGTTGGTCGCCTTTCTGTCTGTCTGTCTTGCTTCTATTGGTATGTCTGTCTGTCTTGACTATTGGTATGTCTGTCTGTCTTGCTGTTTCCGGTATGTCCTGTGGAATCATGAGCTGAGTATCGGCTGAACCTAGGGAATAGCTCCATTTCTTGTATATAGATGATATCAGCGGACAGTAGCTTGCACTGAGCAGCGGCGCGGCGAGTGCGCGGCCTCGCATGTGCATGCGTTTGCAGCCAAAGAAGCCCTTCTCTCGCCGGCCGCGGCCGCCCGGGCTCGCGGCCAGCGCCCTCGCTGCGGCGGCCGCTGGGGCTGTGGGGCCGCTGGGCCGTGGCGGGCCCGAGGCGGGCGGTCACGTGCGGCGCGCGCGTGACGCAGCGTACGTCTCAGCTCATCGCTGCTCCACAATCCACACCTGACAACATGGCCATAGAATCCCACTTGGAGTCCAACCGCGTGCAGGAGCTCGACGACTTGCTCAAGCTCATCCACCCCCGCATCATCGACTACGTGGCGGCCGCAGACCCTTCCTCGCGCCTGTACCACGCCGACTCGCTAGGTGTCTACCACGAGCCAAGCGAGTTGAAGCGCATCTTCTCCGCCGAAGACGGCGTCTTTGGCTGCGGCTTGAAGCACGACCATGCGGCCCTTTTCCAGCACATCGACGACGTCCTCAAGTACTCGGTCAACACCTGGAACCCCGGGTTTTTGGACAAGCTCTACGCCTCCAACAACCCCATCGGCGTGGTCGGCGACTTGATCCTCTCGGTGCTCAACACAAACTCGCACGTGTACACCGTCTCGCCCGTGCTCTCCGTGGTGGAAAACCAAATCGGCCACAAGTACGCCGGCATGTTTTTCGGCGCCGACTCCAGCACCTGCGGCGGGTTGACGTTCTCCGGCGGCTCGTGGTCCAACATCACCGCCATGCACATGGCTCGTGCCATCCGCCACCCGGAAACCAAAACAGGCGGCAACGGGGCGCTCCGCTTCGCCATATACACGTCCAAGCACTGCCACTACTCCGTGGAAAAGGCGGCCATTTTGTTGGGGTTGGGCAGCGACAATGTCTTCAAGGTGGCGGTCGCCGCCGACGGCAGCATCGACGCCCAGGCCCTTGAGCTCACCATTGTGCAGTCGCAGGCCGACGGCTACACGCCGCTCTTCATCAACGCCACCGCCGGAACAACCGTGTTCGGCCTGTACGACGACCTCCGCGCCGTGGGCGCCATTGCCCGCCGCTTTGGCGTGTGGTTGCACGTGGACGGCTCGTGGGGAGGCAACGTGATTTTCTCCGAGAAACACGCCCACAAGTTGGCCGGCTGTGAGCTCGTGGACTCCATCACCACCAACCCCCACAAGATGTTGGGCGTGCCCACCACGTGCTCGTTCCTCTTGGTGCCGGACGTGGCGGTGTTCCAGAGTGCCAACTCGCTCAACGCCCCGTACCTCTTCCATGGACGCGAGTCGGACGCGGAGAACTTCGACTTGGCCGATGGAACCATGGGCTGCGGCCGCCGGGCGGACTCGTTCAAGTTCTACTTGACGTGGCTCTACTATGGGTTCCAGGGCTTGCGAGAGCGCGTGGACCACGCGTACGCCATAGTGCAGTACTTTGTGCAGAAGATCTCCGGCGTCCGTGGGTTCCGGCTTGTCTCGCGGGAGCCCCAGTGCTTGCAGGTGTGCTTCTACTATGTGCCGGACGCCTTTCGGGGCACGGACTACACTCCGGTGACACGGTACGTTTCTCGGGAGTTGCATAGGCGGGGGCGGTACTTGGTGGACTTTTCGCCCAATGCGGACGACTCCACGCACGGCGAGTTTTTCCGTGTGGTGTTCAACTCGCCGATTTTGACCGACCGGGTGGTGGACGATTTGGTGGCGAGCATCGTGGCGGTGGCTCTGGAGGGTGATTTCTCCGCCCGGCCAGCGAAACCCGTACATCCCTAGGGAAACCCGTACATTCCTGGGAAACCCGTACATCCCCGCGGCCACTGCGGGCATGGAGATGCCTGAATGAGAACCCGGTCAGCCCGGTTCTCAGGCTGGCTGCTGTGGTAGATAAGGGCAGGTTGCACGCGAGAACAGAGTGCGTGGCTGGATGCAGTCCGCGCATGGGACCCGTCTTTGGTGACAACTCAATGCAACCGCGCCTGCAGCCCGAACGCCGCGCACGTTGCATTTCCCCTTGCAGGGACACCGGGCCCGAGTTGCGGCATAGACCGGCCCCGGGCCGTCCTGCAGACAACACGGCGTTCTGCCAAACTGCAAAAAGACATCAGACTCACATGGTAGGCCCGTACATCCCTAAGGCCGGCGGCGCGGCGGCGCGCACGTGACCTCCGGAGGGTCACGTGACCAGACGGAGGCCCCAAATCCGCATACGGTCGGCGGTGCGGGCCGGTACGACGGGCCGGGTGGCATTTTCGAAAATACAACGCGGTCTGTGTGCAGGCCGCGCCAACTGGATCGGGAAATTTAATTGAGAAGGCTTATCTCGCGGTCACGTGATGCACGGCGCACGGCTTATCGGGCATTAGATGTGGCATGATGAGCAGGCCAAGCAGGGCGGCGGCCGAAGGCGAATTTACTTTCAACGCAGAACTTCAACGCAGAACTTCAACGCAGAACTTCAACGCAGAACTTCAACGCGAAGCACACGCGAAGCACACGCGAAGCACACGCGAAGCACTCTGCGAGCACTCTGCGAGCACTCAACGCGAAGCACTTTCAACGCAAAGGTCTCGGTCCGAGTAGCACTTTCAACGCAAGCGCACGGGAGCGTCGAGAGACGCCCCGCCCGCAGCCGCCCAGCAGCGCAAGCCGCAGCCTCCAGGCTCTAGGTCGCCCAGCTCAGAAAGTCACACCCCTCTTATCTTGCGTATGCCGGAAATGCAACCTTGTATTTTCCCTACCCCAGAATCAGCGCACCGACTTTATCGGCGCGCGGCTCCCGCCCACATATAAAGACTCTCGTCTGCTCCCGGTCCCCAGTTGGAACCGCATTCGCCTCTCTTCATGTCAGACAAACAATTAAGCAACGTGATCGTGGAATCCGGCAGCACCAGCGGCGACCAAATGGACCAGGACGAGCACTTGGAGTTGGTACGCCACGACTGGAACGACATCGAGGCCTCCGGCCTCTGGTACAACAAGCGCCTCGTGCCGTGGATCCCGCCCTACTCTCACTCCATGGTGCAAATCGTCATCATGTCTTTCTGCATCTTCTTGACGCCCGGCTGCTTCAACGCCATCACCGGAATCGGCAACTCCGGCATCAGCGACCCCAAGGTCGCCGACAACGCCAACGTGGCGCTCTACTCTACGTTCGCCACCATCGGCGCCCTCGGCGGCGTCATCTGCAACGTGATCGGCGTGCGGGCGTGCTTGATGTTTGGCGGCACCGGCTACGTCATGTACACGCTCTCGCTCTTGGTGTTCCACTACAAGCAGAACGCCGGGTTCTGCATTTTCGCCGGCGCGTACTTGGGCGTGTGTGCGTCGTTCACGTGGGCGGCGCAGGGCTCCATCATCATGTCCTACACGTCCGAGGACAAGAAGGCCACGGCGCTCATGGTGTTCTGGGTGATCTTCAACTTGGGCGCGGTGATCGGCTCGATTATCCCGTTGGCGCAGAACATGGAGGTGGGCGTGTCCAAGGTCAACGTGGGGTCGTACGTGGCGTTCATCGTGCTCATGTCGTGTGGCGTGGTGTTGGCGTCGTGCTTGTTGCCCATGGATAAGGTGTACAAGCTGGACGGGCTGAAGGTGATTGCCAAGAAATACCCCAAGTTGAAGGACGAGCTCAAGGGCATGCTCAGGGTGTTGAAGAACGAACGCAAGATCTACTTTCTCTTTCCGATGTTCTGTGCGTCCAACTGGTTCTACACGTACCAGTTCAACGACTTCAATGGCGCGCGGTTTACGGTGCGCACGCGCTCGTTGAACTCGCTTCTCTACTGGGCGTCGCAGATGGTGGGCGCCATTTTGTTGGGGCTGCTTTTGGACTGGCGGCGCTTCTCGCGCCCGGTGCGAGCACGCATGGGATGGTGTGTGTTGGTGGTTGCGGGGATGGCCATTTGGGGCGGCGGCTTGAAGTTCCAGATGGGCGTGACGCGGGAGAACGTGGCGCAGTTGGAGCCCATAGACTTCCGCGACGGGGCGTACATTGGGCCCATGTTCTTGTACATGTTTTACGGCGGCTTTGATGCGGTGTTCCAGTCGTTTATCTTCTGGATCTTGGGCACTTTTTCCAACAACCCGAAGAAGGTTGCGCTCTACGCGTCGTTTTACAAGGCCTTGCAGTCTGCGTTTGCGGCCATTGTGTGGCGGTTGGATGCGTTGGAGCATAGCTACATGGCCATGTTTGCCAGTTCGTGGGGGCTTGTTATCGGCACTTTGTTGGTGGCTGCGCCGGTGGTGTTGTTCCGCGTGACCGACACCACCGATGTGGAGGGGGATGGGATGTTGGACATCATGGACGACACGGAGCTCAAGTCCGTGGCGTCGCGGCACGTGGAGAAGGTCTAGAACGCTGGCTGTTCGGGGTCTACTGCTGCCACCGTCTAGATCCGTCTAGATCCGTCCCTAGATCCGTACACATCCGTACATTAGTACACCATTAATACAGCAGTACACATACAGTACACATCCGTACATTAGTACACCATTAATACAGCAGTACACATACAGTACACATCCGTACATTAGTACACCATTAATACAGCAGTACACATACAGTACACATCCGTACATTAGTACACCATTAATACAGCAGTACACATACAGTACACATCCGTACATTAGTACACCATTAATACAGCAGTACACATACAGTACACATCCGTACATTAGTACACCATTAATACAGCAGTACACATACAGTACACATCCGTACATTAGTACACCATTAATACAGCAGTACACATACAGTACACATCCGTACATTAGTACACCATTAATACAGCAGTACACATACAGTACACATCCGTACATTAGTACACCATTAATACAGCAGTACACATACAGTACACATCCGTACATTAGTACACCATTAATACAGCAGTACACATACAGTACACATCCGTACATTAGTACACCATTAATACAGCAGTACACATACAGTACACCATCAGTACATCAGTACACCATCAGTACATCAGTACACCATTAATACATATACATCAGTACATCATCAGTACACCATAAGTACATATATCCGTACACATACATTAGTACACCATGTATAGACCCGTACACCATTCATACATCAGTACATATATCCGTACACATACATTAGTACACCATGTATAGACCCGTACACTATCAGTACACCATGTATAGACCCGTACACTATCAGTACATCATCGGTACATCATCAATAAACCCGTACACCATTTAGACCCGTACACCATTTGGACCCGTACACCGCGTTTGCTCCGCGCCAGGTGCACGGGTCTCCCGCTCTTCTCTCACGCCAACTCCACCCCCACCCCCGAATGACCGTGACTTTCGCCCCGGGCGACGTCAACTCGCCCGTGTGCGTGGACCAGAAGCAGTGGAAAAACCACCGCCTCGTGGTGTACGGATCCGGCAACAACCTCATCATCCACTCCGTGACCTGCCCCGTCTCCGCCGCCGCCAATTCCCCGTACCTGAGTCTCCAAACAATCTACGCTGAACGCGACGTGACAGCCGTGGCCATCAACTGCGAAACCGGGCTCATCTGCGCCGCGTACGGCTCCGATATCGTGTTCCTACGGCCGGTGAACGAGTACATGGCCGTGCCCAAGTGGCTGGAGGCGGCCCGCGTGCTGGTACTGCAGCTGGCGGAAAAGGTGGTGCTGCGGGCGGAGGCGGTGCTGCGGGCGGAGACGGTGCTGCGGGCGGAGACGGCGGCGGTGCAATGGGCGGAGGCGGCAGACGGGTGTCACGTGCGCGCTTCTGTGCAGGACGTGATGGTAGCCCGGTGGGCGCCAGCAGAGTCGGAGCTTGTCATAGGCACCGCAGAAGCAATCTTTCTTCTCCATGTGCAGGCGGACTACGCCGGCGTGGCAGTGTCGTGCCGCTGGCTGAAGTCGGTGCCCGGGCCCGTCGGCATGGTGGATATCTCGCCGGACGCAAGCAAGATCATCGCCTACAACACGTCGCTGCTCGACCATTTCGCCAAGGTGTGGATGCGCATCACATACGGGGACAACACGCTTTTCGAGTTGGCGTACGCCGACCACGCCGCCGACTCGTGGGTGGTGGACTTCAAATGGCGGAGTCGTGCGGTGGACAAAACCGCCGGCGTGGACCTCCAGGGTATGGCCCATATCCGGGATCTCCGGACGTTCATGCCGAACCTCTCCGGGTCGGAGGAGAACTGCATCTTGTACACGGTGACCAGCGACCACGCACTCCATGTGTGGGCCACGTGTGACTACAACGGACACAACTATCTCAAGCTATGGGCCCGCTTGCAGTTGCCCGAAATGGTGGGCGACTACCGGTCGTGCATCGTGCTCGAGCCCCGGGACGCCGGCTCGGACCGGTTGTTGGTCATGGGCGGGGCCGAGTCGTGTCTTGTTCAAATATGCAACTTGGACCACAACCCGCCAAACTCCGTGGTGTTTAAGGAGATTGCCCGGTTTGCGACGGACCGCACGTGCTTGCCGAGCAGGGGGCGGCTCGACGGCCGCGTTCCCGGAGGTGTGGAACGCATCCGGAGGCAGAACTGCTACATCAGGTGCTCCGATGCTGTTTCCGAAAACGGCAGGGTGTACTTTATATGCAGTGACGCCATCAAGAAGACGTTACGGAGCGTCCAGCTCGCCTATGCAGACGGCGCCGGGCCTGGTCTCCTGCTCGAGGAGAAGTTTCTGGGCCACTCCAAATCGGTGACCAAGCTCTTCACGTCGTCGACTTCCTATTCGGGCAACATCATGCTCAGCGTGCTGCGCTTTGCCAATGAGAACTTCATTTGGGAGCCCGTCTCGATACACCGGAAGAGAAATGCGGCCGACGGCCTCCGGGGCCCACGCGAGAAGGCCATTGCTGTGAGCAAGCGCTTTTGCATCAACCTCGGCCGCGGGGCTCCGGACGCCTGCATACTCAGTGCCGTCTTGATCAACGACGTCAAGCCGTCGCCCTCGCGGCGGCATCTCGCAGTGACTCTTGAAAGCGGCGGCTTCATCAGCTTCTGGGACTGTAACGGAGCAGCCACGGACGAGCTGGATGCAGGTTTGGTTCTGCGGCTCGACGTTCTCCATGAAGGCGAGCGGCTTGAGCGGAAGCCGCAGGCGTTTTTCTTGGAGAAGGCCTCCGACGCGCTGTTCGTCGTCATTGCGGTCTACAGCCCGGCGTTGTCGAAAGCGTGGAGGATCGACGTGGCCGGCCATGGGCGTGGGATGCAGGGCGCCCTGCAGGACACGCATGGAAAGACGCCGCTTCTCTACTCGAGCGGCCCCCGGCAGTCAGAATACAGCATCGTGCCGGTTGCGTGCAGGCCGTTCCCCGGCGAGTACGGCGCCAGTCCGAAGGTGTCCAGCATGTCAACGTTTTTGGAGAAAGACCTCTCGGTGATAGACGAAAACGGTCTTCTCCGGCTTCTCGCTGTCGAGTACGCCGGCGGCGCCATCGAATGGAGAGAGCGATACCAGATCAACACCAATCTCCGCAACCCGACGTTCATCCACGGCGCCTCTGTGATTGGCAAAGTGGCCATCGTCGACGGCAGGCAGCTCACCATCTGGGACTGCACAAGCGGCGTATTGGAGTACGTCGAGACGTTTCCCGCCGAAGCCGGCCCGGTCCGTGACCTCGACTGGACGTTCATGGGCGACACTCGGTCCACGGCCAATGCCGTTTTGTCGGTGGGCTTCGCCCGTGTCGTGCTCCTATATGCACAGCTCCGCTACGACTACACAAACCGGGTTCCGACGTTTGCCGTTGTGAAACGAATCGACATTTCAGACTACACGGAGCATGAGATCGGCGATCTGATTTGGCTCGACAACCAATATTTTGTGATCTGCAGCGGGAACCAGTTTTTTATCGAGGACGGCCGCATCGCCATTGGGAAAGCGCCTTCGCCCATCGACGCCACGGTGCAGGAACTCCTTTTCGGCTACCAGGACTCCGGCAGTGCAAGCCCCGTGACCGACCATGGAACAGGCACTGACTCAAAAGCTGAAACTGGCGCTGAAACTGGCGCTGAAACAGACGCTGAAACTGGCGCTGAAACTGGCGCTGAAACTGGCGCTGAAACTGGCGCTGAAACTGGCGCTGAAACTGGCGCTGAAACAGACGCTGACTCAAAAGCTGAAACAGCAGATGCAGGCAATCAGCACCGGAATACGGTCTTGCCCCTCTCGGACGTGGTACGCATCCTCAACGGACCGTTGCCCGTGTACCATCCCCAGTTTTTGATCCAGGCACTCCTCATGGACGAACTCCGGCTTGTGCAGCTCATCTTGGTCAAGTTGTTGCGGTTTCTCCGGCTCGACACGCCCATCCCGTGGAACTTGGGCCTCGGCGCCGTGGAGATCTTGACCGCAGGCTCCAGCGCCCGCCACGGCGCCGACTCGGACTTCCTTTCCTCCTTTGGCGACGCCGTCGTGGCCCTTCTTTTGGACAAGCTCGCCTCCGTCAGCCTCCCTCTCATCACCCGCCACCAGCAAATCACTCTAAGCAACGTGGTGAAGGTGGTCCTGCATGCGGCGCAGCACCATGCGTCGCTCGACCGGAACGGGCTCAAGTTTGTCTTCTCCTTCGAGCTCTTCCGAAGCCTGCCCAAGAAAAAGTCCTTGAACATGCGAGACGTCTCGTGGGCGCTCCACAGCGACCAGAAGGAAATGCTCTTTGCCCTCGTGGAAAACGTCTATCGCCGCATGTCTTGGGCCACTATATGCACCACCGGCATCGTGTACTGGGTCGACCGGTTCCGGCTCGAGAAGACTCTTGAGGCCGTGGCCCGCAACGAGTTTGCCGACCTGCGAGACCCGTCGGGGAGAATCTCCGTGCTCTACCTAGCGCTCCACAAGAAGCAGGTGTTGGTGGGCCTCTGGAAAATGGTGTCTCATGCCGAAAAGGACAAGATGCTCAAGTTCATGGCCAACGACTTTGCTGAGCCGCGGTGGAAGTCTGCGGCCGCCAAGAATGCGTTTGTCCTTTTGGGAAAGCACCGGTACTTGGACGCTGCAGCCTTCTTCTTGCTTGCAGGCAAGATCTCCGACTGCTGCATGATCTTATGCAACAAGATGCACGATACGGAGCTAGCGTTGGCGGTGGCTCGTGTCAACGACGACACGGCCTGCGTGCAGCAGATCATAGAGCAGCACGTGCTCCCGCGGGCGGTGGAGTGCGGTGACCGCTGGATGACGTCGTGGGCTTTTTGGCAGATGAAAAAGAAGGCCTGGTCGATCCAGGCGTTGCTCCAGACGCCCCATGCTTGTGTGCAGGAACACCTCCTGGACTTCTCCCCACGTTTCCAGAGCGACTTCAAAGCCTTGGTTTTCGTTCCCGAAAGCGCCAGCTTCCTTCGCGAAGACCCGGTGCTTGGCGTGCTCTACTCCAACTTGAGACTGGCCAAACAGACGTATTTTGAAGGAGCAATGGGCATTTCTCCGCAGGCTGAGTTCGACTTTGTCATCAAACTCGCCAACATCTACTCGCGTATGGGCTGTGACTATCTTCTGATGATGTTGTTGACGAGATGGCGCTTTCTGGCGGAAAAAAAGGAGAAGATGGTGTCAAACGAGGCGTTTCTGGAGTTTTCCGCTCGGAAAAACATGGCTCCGGTGACTCACGCCGCTGCCTTTGTCGAGCCTGACATGAGTGCCTTTGATTTCGGGTTTTAAAAAGCCTCCGGCCCCGACTTCTGTGTGCGGACTGTGAACGACGCCGTGCCCGCGGCTACAAGTACTTTAGAATGCATAGCTCAAACAATAGGTTCAATAGCATCCGTACGTGCAGGCATGAGAGTACGCATGACGGGCAAGCCCACTTGAATGGATGTATAGCACCGCGTGCTCGTGCTAGACGCGGTGCGGCGCGCGGCCAAAAAAATCCGAACCCCACCCGGGACTCGAACCCGGAGTCTTCCGCTTAGGAGGCGGATGCCTTAACCATTTGGCCAGAGGGGCTGTTTTCCAAATTTATGAAAAGTAAGCGGCTAGTGGCCTACATTTGTAGCTTATGACTTATGGCCGGTACTTTCATCTTGGTATTCCGACAGGGCTGAAATGTTTCTAAAAGCAGGGGGGAGGAGACCCGACACACGTATCTTGGATTGTGTTTCTGCATAACTCATTATTCGTAATTTTCCATGTAGCCTCACTGAATTGACAAAAGCAGCTTTTGGTAACGCATTCTTCTAACAGATCCTCAAAAATGTAAAATCCAATCGACGTACTTCCTGTTTCATAATTCCAAGCACGACCCTTCCTTACTAATAATTCCAACACGTAATTTTTTCATTTATAATTTCAAGCACGCCGCCTACTTTTTTGAATTTCCTGACAGGTAATCTCTCCAACGCATCTCCCTTCAAGGGCGTATCTGAAGTTCCATCACTTTTCAGATATATCGATCCCATACTTTCTTTCAGCTCCACGCTCCAACGTCAAGATTCTCGAGGACTTACAAGCGGCTCCATAGATAATTCCTCTAAAGTTTGTGATCGATATACGGTAGCCAATTGTATTTTCATCTATCCGAAGTGAACGTCACAAAGTAGACTCCGAGCGACCTCGAATTCAGAACTCCAAGCCACTCGAGTTCAGGCTCCCTTCAACGACCCCTTAGGTAAATACAGCTGACTCTGGGCCTCGACCACACATTCGCCTTTTGTGAAAAGTTTCAGTGGTGTAACTCAAGCGGCCGCCGTACAATTCGAGTGGCGGCCGTACAACTCAAGTGATGCCCGAAGACTCAGTGACGGCCGCCCCCAGTTCTTGCAGGGCCCCAAGTGGTGGCCCGGAGAGGAGAAGAAAAAGAAGTAGAGGGAATTCGAGAGAGGGATATGGCTGCAATTTATAGCGCGCCGTCGCACCCCCTGTTTCGCATTTGCAGCCACAAAAGGGGCGACTACCGAAGTATATAAATCCGCAATCCCCCCGAATTGACTGGTGTTCCATTGAGTTTTTTAGCCTCGACTCAAGCATAAACGTGTATGAGCCACGCTTATTGCAGAATATCGCGGAGCTTCTTTGCTCAACCATACCGTTCAGTGTTTCAGGAGTCTTACTATCAACGTTTAGCAAAATGGCACTCTCTCTGAACATTTCTTGGCTTAGTTGGTACAAATACAAAAGCATCAGGAAACTGTGGGTCTTAAACGGAGTGGGAAACGGCGGATCAGTGTGGGAGAAAATACAAATCAACTGAACGCAAGAGTCCATAACTTAATCCCCGAATCAAATAGAGCTTTTGAGGGGTTTGATACAAAGCCAAAGTGATGAAACCTTTGAATTCATATTAGGCAGATCTTGATGATCAATGCTTCCTGGTACAAAAGTCAGTTATGATGACTCCTACAAAAGGACGCTAAGAACTCAAATTGAAGTTCATACATTTATTTCGTGGTAAATCACCTCTTCAGAGACTTGCCCTGCAGATGCCAATACTTTCACGCTGGGATTATCCATACCGACTTCTTCTGACCCGCTTGACAGCGGATCAAACTGCAAGATACATGACGACCCCCCGTACACCACATCGTCCTCCATGCCGGATCGATTGCACAAGACCACTGTTGTTTTGTGGTTTTTTTTGGGAAGCATGTTATAAGGATGTGCCAAGTACGGAAAGAATCGGGTAATCCAATAATCGACGAGCGACTTTGATCGAGTCCTTGGATCGGTAACATAGTTTGCAGACTCGAAAATCTTTCGCACAGAGTCGCTTTCCGCTTGGACCGTTTTTTCTAGACCCGTGTTTCCTTGATTTTTATTGACGAAATTCGAGTACAATTCTGTGAGCTGCTGCTTCTCTGTTGAGTTGAGCTGCTCCTGCACATTGGGCGAGTCCGAGCTAAGCCAAGCTGTCGGTACAATGATCAATGAGGAGTCATGCTCCCAAGTCTTTAAAGAGAATTCAAACTTGTTAAATGGCGCCTTAAATTGTTTAGGGTTCAAGTCCATGCAGATGCCAATATTTGAAAGCATATCGAATTTTTCACCGCCTTCATCTGCAAACGAAAGCGTCGCCGGCTGAAAATTTTTATCAGGATTTTCGGAGCAGCCCCAATTTTCGTCAGCCTCATACATATGCGTTTTCCGGTAATTGGTGATGAGTTTTCCCGAGCTATCAACCACCATGGCAGAATTATACGTTGTACCGTTACAGGTTTCTGGGTATCCAATCACAGTGGTACACTTAAATGCTGCTGAAAGGTCGTTTGCCACTTGAAATGAACGGCCCTTCCCCTTCGGCTCCAAGTACGGCTGGATATCTTTGGGCGAATGGAAATTATATCCTGTTATGGAAAGCTCAGGTAAGACCAATAGATCAATTTCTTTGTTGCATTTTGCAAGGAGGGTTTTGATCTTTGAGATATTCTGCTCGACTTTACCAATGACAGGGCTAAATTGGAGGCATGCAACGCGTAGCTTCATGGCGGGAAGATGGTTTGGGTAGTATGGAGATGAACAACGATATCGCGATAAGGTGCCGGCTATGTGCAGGCACCACTAATCACGGCCCGGACCAAAGAACAGTCTACCTGAACATGGGCAAGCAAGAAGAGGAGTTTTCTAAAAATTGACGTGAGAAATCAGAGCATGCTGTTGGAAGTACTTGATGGCAATTTCTTCAAAGTCCTACTTTACAGTCAGAAATCATCCGAAGAGTTTCCAGAATATAATTCTAAAGTGGCTATCAGACTATGTTTGCAAGAACGGTTCATGCTGAATGGTGACAATTTTCACAGTGATATCGATTTTTGCACATGCAGTCTTAGCTCTATCTACAACTCGTGTCCATGCACCGGGAGTGCTCGGAAGCGTTTACATGGTATCGTGAACACTATGAAGGGTCTCAAGTCTCGTCTAGACCGGGCATGCCTTGAAATAATTTCCCATAACACGAGGAGCTTTTGTCATTGAAGTGCTCATATGGCGTGTCTGGGGGCAAAAATGCCCCACAAACATTGCAGAAAAAGCAGTAACAAGCCAGGCATTTCATCTTGTTGCACCCATCCAGACGCTGGATAACCAAGTCGCAGGTTGGGCATTTGGAAAAGTCGCCGTCAGTGATGAGCTGCAGGAACAAGCGGTCCATTTTATCCATGTCATACTCTAGAGAGAGTTTTCTCAAAAGATCCAAGCCATAAGTGCGGCGAAGCAGCTCTTTCTGGGCGGCGTTCTCGAGCGTCTTCGGCGCTGCCCATACGTCCAACTCCTCTTCGGAAATTCCGAAGTATTGCCGTTTCTCCCGAACACCTGTGCATTCTCTTGTCTTGCTGTGGTTTGATTTTCGGCAATTGTTGCAAAATGCATAGCCACACTTCCGGCACACCACCAAAAGATCTGTGACGTCCGACCGAAAAATCATGTTCGTACAGATTTCTCCAGCACACGTGACTATTCGAGCCGGGAAGA
This sequence comes from Metschnikowia proteae, assembly GCA_002370515.1. Lineage (NCBI taxonomy): Eukaryota > Fungi > Ascomycota > Pichiomycetes > Serinales > Metschnikowiaceae > Metschnikowia > Metschnikowia proteae. The sequence continues at coordinate 62,004 of NKYY01000034.1, read as the reverse complement.
GCTTGGCAATTAAATTTTGTTGATGATCGAGAAAAAGAGATAGGTATTTATCATACAATTCTCTCGAGGGCTTTGCCGATTTGTCTCTAGTTTGAGACTCCAAGATTCGCTTCAAATCGTCAAGCAAAATGGGAGGCGTCATGAGTCTTTTCTTGAACTCCTCGAAGTCAAAATCACTCGAGATTCGTTGGCCAATAAGTCCCTCTCGTTCCGAGGTAATTCTTTTGGAGCACTCGAAGTCCGGGCAATGGACTTTTTCCACATTGGCATCTTCAACGAGATTGATAAAGAAATCGGATAGGCACAGCATGCAAAATATGTGCTTGCATTCGGGAAACTGGAAGGACCGCAGACCAAAGTCATTTTCCTGACATATTCCACACACAAACGTCAGGGAGTTGAACAATTCCTGAGCCTGCTTTTTGTTGTTGCTGATAAGAAGCTCCATAAGCAGAGGATCGGAGCCAAGGGTAATTTCTGTGTGTCCTTGAGAAAGAACGATGGGATCCTTGGATGTGAGATGCAAATTGTCGGCCCTTTTTAACAAACGCATGGGCTCTGCAACTAATCCATGGAGATGATCTACCATGGCAAAAAGGACCTGGTACTTTGTGTCGTACCAAAGTCCACGAAGCTCGTTTTCGAGCTGCTGCTGTACCTCTTGTGGTAAGATATCCGAGTGCACGGAGATTATCGGGCACTGTTCATATGGGTACAAAGGCGGGAGCAGGAAATTGAGCTTGAGGGATGGCAAGTGATGAATTTCATGGGAAAGAACGGAATTAGAGAGTGTGATGGGTGGATCGAGGGAGATGGGCACGTGAACTACGCCACCATAGATTTGCAGCTCAGAAGCTGCAGGTTTCAGCTCCGACTGCACTTGCAGCTCGCCACACTCAATTACGCTCTCGTCTAGGAGGGTGAGGGTATCGTCATATATTGATTTGAGGGTTGCTAGTTCTTCAGCACGGAGATCCATGGGTCAAAGCGAGAAGCTGGGTGCGAGGAGAAAGCATGCTGTGTATGCAGGACGATGGAAAGTGCTAGAGCAAGATAGGGTGCAAGAGCAAGACAGGGTGCAAGAGCAAGACAGGGTGCAAGAGCAAGACAGGGTGCAAGAGAAAGACAGGGTGCTAGAGCAAGACAGGGTGCTAGAGCAAGACAGGGTGCTAGAGCAAGACAGGGTGCAAGAGGTGGAGTCAAAAAACGGCCCAATTGCAGTTCTGAATGTGAAAGTATGGCTTGGAATGGTCACGTGACTTTGATGGGCACCAATGGACAATCTTGCCTGATTCGGTGAGTCAAAGAGAATATGTTCGAGTCATTTTATGGCAAGGGAACATTCACAATGAAGGTGAAGCGATACGTGCAGATTACATGCAGTGAAACAAAGCAGGTCACACGAAACAGAAAAAGGTCACGCAATGAGATGGAAAGAACAAGAAACGAACGGCAAGAAACGAACGGCAAGAAACGAACGGCAAGAAAACGAACGGCAATGAACCAAACGGCAATGAACCAAACGGGTACACAAACTTCGAGTTTGCTCTCATCGTGTCGACCGCAGGCAATCACGCTGCCAGGTGGGCGATCTTGTGAGGATTACGGAAGCCGCGCTATAGGCAGAAGCATCTATACTGCACGCCTGTCTATGTGAAATCTCGCCAGAAAGCATGGATAAGATTCGGGGGCGGCAAGATCGGCAAGCATGACTTGTCTGTGGGGAGCATCATCCCGCAATGGGTGCGACCCCGCGCCGCATGCAGGATGCCATGCACCAGGTCAGGCACACCGAACTCCATCAGTATAAAACTGTGATCGACGGCAGTTCACTGGCAGAATTCAGCATCACAAACAAAATAACCAGAGAAGCCAACACGCCAACACCAAGCCAACACCAAGCCAGAATGACAAGAACTAACAAATGGACAGTCCACGAAAAACAACCAAAGGCTCGGTTCTTCACACACAACGGCCACCATGATATGAACCCCAATCACGTGAGCAAAAACGGGTCGGGCAAGTTCAACTGGGGAAAGCCCGGCGACGAATTGACGGATGAAGACTTGGCCGGGGTCGGGATGCTCCGTACAGCCAGACGCAACTCGAATCACAATGGCCACGAGCAGAGCTTGCGGGCAAAGCTGATGGCGTGTGACACCCGACTCAACATATAGTGATGAATGATGCAACTTGCCATGGATGCTTGAAGCATCCCACAGAAGAATACCACACAGTGATGAGAATTCCGCACAGTGATAAGAATACCACAGTGATAAGAATACCACAGTGATAAGAATACCACAGTGATAAGAATACCACAGTGATAAGAATACCACAGTGATAAGAATACCACAGTGATAAGAATACCACAGTGATAAGAATACCACAGTGATAAGAATACCACAGTGATAAGAATACCACAGTGATAAGAATACCACAGTGATAAGAATACCACAGTGATAAGAATACCACAGTGATAAGAATACCACAGTGATAAGAATACCACAGTGATAAGAATACCACAGTGATAAGAATACCACAGTGATAAGAATACCACAGTGATAAGAATACCACAGTGATAAGAATACCACAGTGATAAGAATACCACAGTGATAAGAATACCACAGTGATAAGAATACCACAGTGATAAGAATACCACAGTGATAAGAATACCACAGTGATAAGAATACCACAGTGATAAGAATACCACAGTGATAAGAATACCACAGTGATAAGAATACCACAGTGATAAGAATACCACAGTGATAAGAATACCACAGTGATAAGAATACCACAGTGATAAGAATACCACAGTGATAAGAATACCACAGTGATAAGAATACCACAGTGATAAGAATACCACAGTGATAAGAATACCACAGTGATAAGAATACCACAGTGATAAGAATACCACAGTGATAAGAATACCACAGTGATAAGAATACCACAGTGATAAGAATACCACAGTGATAAGAATACCACAGTGATAAGAATACCACAGTGATAAGAATACCACAGTGATAAGAATTCCGACCAGTGATAAGAATACCACAGTGATAAGAATACCACAGTGATAAGAATACCACAGTGATAAGAATACCACACAGTGATAAGAATTCCGACCAGTGATAAGAATACCACAGTGATAAGAATTCCAACCAGGGCAAGCTTCCATAGTAACAAGTATTCCAACTAGTAACACAATTCCGTTCAAAGTAAAAGATGCCAGCTAAGCACCAGAGGCCTCTGCCTCACGCAACTTCAGCTCTGCCTCACGCAACTTCAGCTCTGCCTCACCCTTCCAGCCCTTGCGCCTCTGACGGTCCTCGTAGGCCTTTTTGTTGCTCAAAACACGGTCCACGATGAACGCCGTATTCACGTGTGAATACTTGTGGTCAGGCAACTGCACGAACTGGGCAACGCCGCTGTAGACCGAGCGGTCGATGGGCGTAGGCCCATGTGCTACCGCAGCCACGGGTCCCGGCAAGGAGTCCACAAACGCCTTGGTGGGCACGTACGGGGCGCCGATCACGAGCGCATCCACGTACCGGCACTGGAGCACACAGAGACACCGCTCGAAAAGGTTCATGATCGGGTAGTTGAGGCCTTTGTGCAGGTTGACCACATGGTCCTCATGGATGCCGACCACAACAGCGAGGTTGTTGGCAGCAGCACGCTCGGCGGCCAAGCGCAACGCCTCGATGTGGCCGGGATGGAAAAGGTCGAAGCCTCCGTCAATGTACACCACGCCGTTGCCAAGGCGCTCCTGCACAGACGCACACGGCTCCACCACACTCGACAAATCGAAGCCCCGGCCGGTCTCGCTGGCCACGTAGACGGCCGCTCCTGCAGACAACCCCGTGGCGTCCGTGGCGTACTTTCGGACGCTCTCCATATCCTCGAAAACTGCGTGTTTGGCGCCCGCCGTCTGGAGCGGGCGGTAGTGGTGCGCCTTGGTCATCAACAACATGCGCCCCACCAAATCCGTGGTCAGGATATTGGGCGTCCGCTTGACCACCACAAAAAGGCCTTTCTCCTTGACGTCTTTGTAGCAGTCTTCACCGTTGGCGTCGGTGGTGATATCGTCTCCGTGGACGACGTATTTGCAGCCAAATTTGGCCATAAACTCGGGCTCCGTGACGTACGGGGCGTCGCCCACGGCTTGCGTGCTCCATTTGCAGGCGTTGACGGCAGCCATGCGCTCGTCCAACTTCATCACGACGGGGCCTTTGTTGTGTAGAATGGCTGCGTCGGAATGGACTCCCACAAAGAGCTCCTTGCCTAGCTGCCGGGCCTGGAGCATGGCGCCAGCGTGGCCTATGGTTAGTAACTGATGGAGCCGAGGGCTGGCCGTGAGGGGAGACTTCACGGGGGGAACGCCATACCGTGGTGGGTGAAGTCAAAGCACCCGTCGATCCAGATGCGCTCGTTCTCGATGCCTTCGGGTCTCTCGTACATGGCTGTTGTTGCTGTGGCCAGTGTGAGCTATCGGTGCGCCGAACCCGCGCACCCGTACACCAAAACCCGTACACCAAACGCATAAACCCGTGCACCACACCCGTGCACCACACCCGATCCGCCGGCTTCTCCACCGGCTACCGTAGCCCAGACTCTTGCTGACCCACTGCAAAACCCGCGCCTCTCTTCGCCGGCTTGGGCGTCGCCATGCTGGCGGCGGGGTGGCCCTGCGGCACCTTGGGCCCGACGTACACCGGAGCCTGCCCGGCGTCTTGCTTCTTCAACGTCTTCTCCATGTACAAGAAGATGAGACCCGCGTTTCGGGTCAGAGATCCGTACATCCAGGAGAAGAAGGCCCCGATTCCGGGCGGCAACGAAATCAAAAAGTCAAGCAAAATGTTCGCCTGGAGCTTCATCACGAGTTTTTCCGGCACAAAGAACTCCTCCTCTGCAATATGAATGAGTCGTGCGTGCACCGCATACATCACGATGGGCCCGAGTGCAGGCAAGAAGAACACCGCCAACGGCACGAGCCCAATCCCACAGTCCATGCCGACGCCGCACAGGCCCAAAAAGCATTTGTCGTGCACCCACGCCTGTTTCTGGATTCGCCGCCAGGCCTTTTGCTGCTGTGCAGTACCGTGGATTCGCCGAGAGTTGCCGTTTTCGTCCTCAAACGGGTTGATTCGGTTGAAGTGCTCTTCGCCGTACTCGTTGTACTTGTCCATGGCAATGTTGTAGCCGGGGAGATTTTGCAACTGCTCCATTGTGGAAGCGTGGATTTGGCGATTTGAACGGGATTCGAAAGGGATTAAACGGGATTCGAAAGGGATTAAACGGGATTCGAAAGGGATAAAACGAAATTCGAAAGGGATTGAACGGGATTCGAAAGGAAACCGCTTTGCCGGTAGACTCTTGTTTTGTCTGGGTGGTCTTTTGAGGGCTTTCAGGGCCACGGAAAGCGCAGTTTTTCGGGGTTTTTTGCACAGCTTGGCCACACGTGACTGCTGCTCGACGACTGTTCTTCTTCCGCGACTTTGGCAATGCAGAGGCCGTCGGCGTGGAAGCAACTAACGTGGACCGGAGCAAAGTGCGGTGCCGACCGTGCCGATAGTATGCGGTCCTGCATATACCGCCATCACCTCCCACCTTCTTCCCCAGGTGGTGGGAGCCATCGGCAAAGCTCTTCCCCAGCTGTGAATGTCGCCGGAAAAGCGCCCAAACACTGTGACATCTGCCTGCAGCCAGAACCCGGGGGCGGACAAAAACTCAACCCTGTTTGAGGCCACGTGATGTGGGTCACGTGACACTATACTCGCTCACGTGACACTATGCACGCCCACGTGACACTATACATGCTCACGTGACGCTATGCACGCTCACGTGACACTATACATGCTCACGTGACTGTGGTCGGCTGCACCGACCCGCCGGTCTCCTGCCGGCAAATCACACACTTCCGCTTCCCGGCCCGGAACCGGGCCATGAAACACTCCCGGCAAAAGACATGCCCGCAAAGCGTCTTCACGGGATTTGTGTAGTTGGTCCTGCATATAACACACCGGAACGGGAGTTCCTCCTTCTTTTGGGTCTTTTTTCCGGCGGTTTCCCACTCTTTTTCCACGGGCTTTTTGGCCTTCAGCTCCCCTCTTATATGCAAGAACTTGCACGTGTCACCATACCCGCAATACCCGGTTTGCTGGAAATCTTTGCAGACGTCTGGCTGGAAGTCCGTGAGAGTGGTAACTCGGACGTTTTTCGGTGCTCCTTTTGGCCCGGACACCTTTCGAGGGTATTCCTGCTCCGTTTCTTGATTCTGGGCGTCTTTTTCCCCGTTTTCAGGCGACTTTTCGGCGGTTTTTGGGGTTTGTGGAAGTGTTTGGAGCTCGTTAGGGCCAGCCGCGGCCGTTTTTGACGGGATTTTCGGCTTTTTGCATGTTTTGCCAGGTCCGAATGTCACCGCCTCGGAGTCTATTTCGTCATCTTGGTTGCGCCGCTTGGAACTGGAGGTTTTGAGGATCCGCTTCTTAAACATAGTGGCGATGATGTAGCGCTCTGCGCGCTTCACCCGTACACCGGTCGTGCGCGGCCCAATCGCGTGAAGGCGGTTTTTACCTTTCCAGTAACTCACAGAAGTCACCGGAAAAGGTATGGAAACGCTACGTGATAAAAGAGTGATTACAAAAAAATAGTGTGAGTTACGTCAATATAGTTAAAAGGTGTTTTCTAGTTTATATAAAATCCGTGATAGTTTAGTGGCTAGAATTACCGCTTGTCGCGTGGTAGACCGGGGTTCAATTCCCCGTCGCGGAGCTTCTTTTTTCCTACGCGTCTGGGAGCAACATCAGTGCATCCCATCTTCTCACTTAACACGTCAAAGGTCTCTGTTCCTGAGACTTGACCTGCGCTAATGCTCTTCACAGACTTGGGCCATTTCCAATTGACGCCCGCGTGGATCCTATGGGTTCTCATCGCCTACTTCGTGCTCCCCTGCACTGTGTACCTTACCGTGCCCTTTTTGATCCGCCGGAATCGGCCTGCCACCCCCAAAAACATCGCCATCTTCGTGCTTGGTGACTTGGGGCATTCTCCCCGCATGTGCTACCATGCACTCTCTTTTTCCCGGCTCGGATACGCCGTCAATCTCTGTGGGTACCTCGAGACGGAGCCGCCGGCGGCCGTTTTGGACGATATCAACGTGGACATTGTCCCCATTCCCGTGGTACACAACACACTCAATTTGCCGTACCTCTTGTTTGCTTTGAGAAAAATCGTGACCCAAATCGGCCAGTTGTGGCACATTTTGGGCACCGTCCCCGGGTGCCTGCACATAATGCTCCAGAATCCGCCAGCCATGCCTCTTTTGGCGATTTTGCTTGTCTACATTCGGATCTGTAGTCCGCTGACAAAGCTCATCATCGACTGGCACAACCTCAACTACCTGATTTTGAATCTCCGCTACCGGAATGAGAAGAACTTGGTGGTCCGGCTCATGCGATTTTATGAGCGCAAATTGGGCAATTGCGCTTGGCTCCACATAACGGTGACCAACGCCATGAAGCAGTTTTTGGTCGCCGAGTTCGGCTTCTCTGAATCCCTGATTACCGTCTTGCACGACCGCCCTGGGCCGCAATTCAGGCCCCTTTTGAAGACGGCCGAGGCTGACATTTTCAACCATGACATTTTCTCCGGGCTTGACATGCAGAACCGCCGTGTTTTGGTTTCGTCCACGTCATTCACGCCCGACGAAGATTTCGCCACTTTGGTGCTTGCGCTTCAAGCGTACGAAGCCTCCGAGGCTCCTCTGCTTTTGGTTATTGTTACCGGCAAGGGCCCTATGAAGGCCGAGTTTTTGGACAGCGTGGCGAGGTGTGATTTGGCCAAAGTCGCCGTCCGCTCGGCGTGGCTCTCATCCGAAGAGTATCCTTTGGTGTTGTCGGTGGCAGACTTGGCCGTGTCACTCCATACGTCGCTGAGTGGCTTGGACTTGCCGATGAAAATCCTTGATTTCTTCGGCGTGGGAGTTCCTGTCGTTTCACTAGATTTTCCTGCCATAAGCGAATTGGTCACTGACGGTGACAACGGGTTGGTGACCCACAAGGATAATTTGTCCAAGACAATAATCGACGCTTTGCTGAGCGAGACGGTTTTGCTGAAGTTGAAGGAAGGAGCCTTGAGGGAGAGCGAAAATCGTTGGGATCAAAACTGGTCCACTTCTTTGGGACCAATTTTTGGAGACCAGTGAACGCCCTGCCTCGTTGGTCGGCAAAAGATAAGGATGCATTGCTCACGACGCCAGTCGGAATTATTCGACTTGGAGGCGCCTGACTTTTGCACAACGAAGCGGCCAGTTTCAATGATTCATGGCGTTCAGATTTGGCCACATCGGTATGAAAACAAACTGCACAACTCCTCATACCTTAGCAGTCAAAAGCTCACCGTCAGATCACCGTCGACACCGTCAGATCACCGTCGACACCGTCAGATCACCGTCGACACCGTCAAATCACCGTCGACACCGTCAGATCACCGTCGACACCGTCAGATCACCGTCGACACCGTCAGATCACCGTCGACACCGTCAGATCACCGTCGACACCGTCCACAGAACACAACCGTCAAAACACAGACAGTATGCAAGGTTGGGCTCCTGCAAGCCGCAGTCGTCAAAGCAAGAAGAATGAAAGAACCTTGAAAAAGAGAGGCTGATTATCCTCTTATTTCCAGTCTCATCTATGTTCAAGACGAGTCATGGATGATCAACAATTTGGAAACACCTTCTCCTAAACTTGAAGACTGCCGCTTAAATGCATCTGTGTCTTTGTCCTTCTGGTCTTGTGGAAGTTTGCCTTCAACGAGGTGCGTGCCGCTGTCCGCCGAAAGGAGATCTTCAGTAAGGATTGTGCTCTGCAGTGATTCTCCAGGAACGCTTATCTTGAAATAAGCAGGCAAGAACTTGGCCACGTCCTGCGAAGGTGCCCACGCCAGAAAGCACGAAATCTGAGCCGACTTGAGTACACTTGTTGACATGTCTTAAGCCGACTTCACTTATTGGCATGTCTCGAGCCGACTTCACTTGTTGGCATGTCTCAAGCCGACTTCATGTCTCAAGCCGACTTCACTAGTTGACATGTCTCAAGCCGACTTCACTAGTTGACATGTCTCAAGCCGACTTCACTTGTTGGCATGTCTCAAGCCGACTTCACTTGTTGACATGTCTCAAGCCGACTTCACTTGTTGGCATGTCTCAAGCCGACTTCACTTGTTGGCCAGGTGTCGCCGCCGTACGTCACTAACTCCGAGTCCTGTGGCGGCCTAGAGGTGGCACCACTGGGTGGCACATGAACCCTTCACATAGCGTGAATTTGGCTTGGAACTCTGCATGATGCTTCCATGCCATAAGGCGCTCCGTCATCTTCGAGTCTCTCATTCCACCTGATTGTGGAAACCTGCATCTCATCGCCATAGTGAATAGGGCTCCACACGGTTGTCGAGCAAGGGAAACACAGCAAAAGCCGATTCGGTCGTCAGAAAAAGAGAATCGGATCTAGCACTGATTTTCTGTTGTCCTTAGCAAATGCGTGGCTGCCAGAATGTCAACATATGGCAGATTTTCCGCCAGATCATTCCATGGCCGACAATTGCTTCACAGCCAGCTGGCCTGCATTTCATAGCTTTGGTGGCGAAAAGTCAACGGCGCAACTGTGCATTGATGGACAGAAGCGGTATACGCAGCCAGCGCCAATTGCAAGCAAGAATGTGAGCAGCGTGGCAGCGGGGTCGAGTGGTCACCAAACCTCAATCCCCCGCTTGGAGCAGTACTCGTGGATAAGCACGCGTAGCAGTGAGGCGTGGCCCTTCCAATCACAGATCCCCGCCAAAAATGATGGTTTGTCCTGCACATCACACAACTTCATCGTCGTCGCCTGTGTATCGACCTCCGCTTCTATGGCGTCCATCAAGCATACGCTCCGGGTCAAGTTTCCTTGTTCGAGCAACCCCAAAAGGTGGGTCCGGAAAATGGCCACGTCCTCCAAATGTGGCCCCTCTTGGGACACAGTGTGCTGCACCCACAGCCTTAGCTGCAGAACCAATTCATGGACATTCGTGATGCCGTTGAAATGGCCATAGCTGACAAGCCTCTCCTGCAGATCCACCCACGCGTCCGTGATGTCTCTCTCCCGGATTTTGCGCTCCCTTTCTTCCTTTTTCTCCATCTTCTCTCGCATGGAGACAAACCCGAGTTTTTGGAGCTTTCTATGGCGGTCGACGTCCTGCATGAACTCCTCCCGGATCAACGTTGGGATTTCTTTCAAGACCTCTTCGTCGTAGTCTGCCCATTCCCTGTGAGGCGTGGGCAGCGGCGAGCGGAACTTCTGTGGGGAGCGCAATATTTTGCGTTTCTTCTTGGGCGATTCCTTGATTTTTAGCGTCTTGAACATTCCATTCACTTGGCTCGGGAAGACTTGCTGGTAGTAGACCTTTCCGTCGGTGCACTTGTCCGCTCTGGGACTCGTAGCCCTTTTTTCCTTTGCACTGACGGGAATTCCCCTTCTGAGAAGCTCTTTCTTCAACTCTTTCCGGATTTCCGGGGGTAGCTCGTTGAACACGTCCCAGTCGATGGACTGGGCACTGCCGATTTTCTCAGCAAACTCGAAATCCTGGGAGTTTTCCACGACTTTCTCCGCCTTCTCCTTTCTCTGGAAATCCAACTGCCGCTGCCTTTGCTGTTTGACTTCTTCGATGTCCTGCAATTTCGTCACGGTCACGGAGATGCCGCGTAGCTCTTGCACAGGGATATTCAACATTCGGAAAAGAGACTTCATCTCCAGGCCCAAGATCCCCCAATCATTGGTAGCGACGCCCAAAGACGCCGACTTGCTGAAGAAATTCACCTTGCCAAGCCCCATGTACTTGGGCGTCACCCATGGCGCGTCAGGTGTCTTCCTGGCCAATTTCAACGTGACAACAGACCCACATACACCCAAATCGATCAACCGAGAGTGGAGCTCTTTTGCTAGGTTGAGAAGAAAGCCCTCGGCTTGCGGAAAAGTATCGAACCGAATGCCGTAGTTCACATCCACAGAGACGCTCTTTCGGCCAAGGTTCTCCTTCGACGCTTCGTCGATTTGTATCAGTGTATGGTCGATGCCTTGGGAGTTCTCGTAGATCCGAACGGCAGTTTTCTCGCCGAATATCCTGGAGAGCCGTGAGAGCCCGAGCTCTCGGACTTGTTTCAAAAGAATCGGAGCTCCCACGACAAATGTTGTGTCCCTTTCGTGGAGGGCGTCTACCAACTTCTGGTATAGCCCTCTTCCGACGCCCGGCAACTCTCTGAAATCCACGGTATCGATGAAACGCTGGGGCTCCTTCAAAATGGCAAAGAAACCATCGGGTTTCGCTTTCTTGATTGCCAATTTCGCCAACAACACGTTGTGTGCAGCGCCCACACTAACACAGCATCCGGTTTGCGTGAGGATATCACGTCGTATTTCCGAACAGAGCGACGAGACATTTTTTTCAAGCGACGAGACGTTTTTTTCAAGCGACGAGACGTTTTTTTCAAGCGACGAGACGTTTTCTTCAAGCGACGAGACGTTTTCCTCAAGCGACGAGACGTTTTCCTCAAGCGACGAGACTTTTTCTTCGTTTTCTTCAAGCAGATTCTCAAGAGTGCCCGAGCCATGGCAAAAGTCGGTGGCGTCCACTAGCACTTCGTCAATCAGCACGGGAAAAATGGAGTGGAAAATGCGCCTGGAGATCAAGTACGAGTAGAAGGCGTGGGAAAAGCTCTCGTAGGCCTCGAAATCGTAGTCGATGACTTTGAGCTCTGGGCATAGCTCCTTTGCTCTTCCGAGCCACATTCCGTTTCGGATTCCGAAACCGCGAGCCACGTAGTTGCAGCTGGCAATGTCGGACGAGTTGCCTCCGTGGGACACCGCAATGGGGTCTTTTTTGATATCCAAAGATGGGTGTTTGAGGGCGGAGGCGGCGGCGAAAAAGCAGTCGAAATCAATGTGTAGGATGATCGTTTGATGGGCGGCCGATTTGGGCGGCGGCGGCGGGCGCTTCACCACGAACCGCACAAACTTGGACCGCAAGTCCGCTTTCCATGTACTGAGATGGTGCAATCGAGAGTTTGCAAAGAAGTGTTTGAGGAAATCGGGGTGCTTTGCGTCCATCTGTGCAAAAGCAGCTCTGGGGCGGGCGCTTTTGAGCTGGGATATGTTGTGTTTTGGGTTTTCTGATTCCTCGACAGCGACGTTTGTTTCTGGTTCCTCGACAGCGACGTTTGTTTGTGATTCCTCGACAGCGACGTTCGTTTCAGATTCCTCCTCGACAGCGACGTTCGTTTCAGATTCCTTCTCGACTGCAACGTTCGTTTCAGATTCCTCCTCGACAGCGACGTTCGTTTCAGATTCCGCCTCGACAGCGACGTTCGTTTCAGATTCCTTCTCGACTGCAACGTTCGTTTCAGATTCCTCCTCGACAGCGACGTTCGTTTCAGATTCCTTCTCGACTGCAACGTTTGTTTGTGATTCCTCGACAGCGACGTTCGTTTCAGATTCCTCCTCGACAGCGACGTTCGTTTCAGATTCCTCCTCGACAGCGACGTTCGTTTCAGATTCCTTCTCGACTGCAACGTTTGTTTGTGATTCCTCGACAGCGACGTTCGTCTCAGATTCCTCCTCGACAGCGACGTTCGTTTCAGATTCCTCCTCGACAGCGACGTTCGTTTCAGATTCCTTCTCGACTGCAACGTTCGTTTCAGATTCTCTCCCGACAGCAACGTTCGTTTCAGATTCCTTCTCGACTGCAACGTTCGTTTCAGATTCCTCCTCGACAGCGACGTTCGTTTCAGATTCCTTCTCGACAGCGACGTTCGTTTCAGATTCCTTCTCGACTGCAACGTTTGTTTCAGATTCCTCGACAGCGACGTTCGTTTCAGATTCCTTCTCGACTGCAACGTTCGTTTCAGATTCTCTCCCGACTGCAACTTTTGACGTTCCTGATTCTCTCCCGACTGCAACGTTCGTTTCGGGAGACTCGGCTTCCAGAGCCTCCGAAGGGTTTGAATATTCAGGCGGTTCCGAGCCCAGCCCGTCGTCTTGTTCAACATGTAATGTGTCGGCCGGCGCAGGCGCTTCTCCAGCATCTAAACAATCTCCTGCGTCGCCATCGGCAACCTCGGAACTCTTCCCGAAGCCTTGGACCTTCTCGAAAGCTAGTCTCTTCTGATACGGCTCTATATCATCAATCAAGCGGTATTCCTTCCAGTCGAGTAGCGTGGCCGCAGCCACAGAGTCCGCTATCCACTTGGCCCTGACCACGCGGTAGTTCTTGAACTGGATTCGCTTGCGAGGCGTTAGCCGGTCGCACACTATGTGAGTAGCGGCGCCTTTGTTTTGGAGGTGGGAGAGAAAGATGCCGCCGTGCAAAATCACGGATTTGTGGATCCAGTCGAGCGTGGGCACGGTGTTTCCGTTGACGAAGATCGTGCAGTTGGCGAAAATGGGCGGGATGGCACATGGGAGCCCGAGTGCTTTTCGCCGCAGCAACTCCCACCGGATATAGTCGTGGTCGGCCAAAAGCTGTTTTTTGTGCTTGTTTTCGAAGTATGTTTGGTGGTCGCCGAAGCCATGCTGTGGGCCCACCACTCCGAAGTTGGCGGTGTTTTCGGCCTCTGAGTCCGTGCTTTCGAGGGGGGAATCTACTTTTTGCCCCTCCTCTGATTGTCGCTCTGATTGTCGCTCTGATTGTCGCTCTGATTGTCGCTCTGATTGTCGCTCTGATTGTCGCTCTGATTGTCGCTCTGATTGTCGCTCTGATTGTCGCTCTGATTGTCGCTCTGATTGTCGCTCTGATTGTCGCTCTGATTGTCGCTCTGATTGTCGCTCTGATTGTCGCTCTGATTGTCGCTCTGATTGTCGCTCTGATTGTCGCTCTGATTGTCGCTCTGATTGTCGCTCTGATTGTCGCTCTGATTGTCGCTCTGATTGTCGCTCTGATTGTCGCTCTGATTGTCGCTCTGATTGTCGCTCTGATTGTCGCTCTGATTGTCGCTCTGATTGTCGCTCTGATTGTCGCTCTGATTGTCGCTCTGATTGTCGCTCTGATTGTCGCTCTGATTGTCGCTCTGATTGTCGCTCTGATTGTCGCTCTGATTGTCGCTCTGATTGTCGCTCTGATTGTCGCTCTGATTGTCGCTCTGATTGTCGCTCTGATTGTCGCTCTGATTGTCGCTCTGATTGTCGCTCTGATTGTCGCTCTGATTGTCGCTCTGATTGTCGCTCTGATTGTCGCTCTGATTGTCGCTCTGATTGTCGCTCTGATTGTCGCTCTGATTGTCGCTCTGATTGTCGCTCTGATTGTCGCTCTGATTGTCGCTCTGATTGTCGCTCTGATTGTCGCTCTGATTGTCGCTCTGATTGTCGCTCTGATTGTCGCTCTGATTGTCGCTCTGATTGTCGCTCTGATTGTCGCTCTGATTGTCGCTCTGATTGTCGCTCTGATTGTCGCTCTGATCGTCGCTCTGATCGTCGCTCCTCCCGCTCCTCCCGCTCCTCCCGCTCCTCCCGCTCCTCCCGCTCCTCTGATCCTAGCTCTGATCCCAGCGCTGACCCACAACCGAGACCAGCTCCGTTCAAATCGTCGTCGTCGTCTGTGACAACTAGCGCTAGCTGATTCCGGGCAATCGACGCGTCGGCGGTGGACGAGTCACTTTCATGGAACGAATGGCGTAGCGCCGAGTTCATGCGGCCCAGAAACAGCGATGCCGGGAGACGCTCTGCCAACGCCGCCCGATCGGGGCCGGCAAACGGAAGCTTCAAAAGCGCCGAGTCGAGGCCGTCGTCGAAGGGATCCGAGCCTAGCGAAGACGCCGAGACCAAGCGTGGGTCTTTGGTTGGCGTAGATGTGGCGTTGGCTGGCGTAGATGTGGCGTTGGGGGGCGCCCAGGGTAGCTCCTGCAGCTGCGAGAGCGAGAGAATGTGGGAGAGGAGCTGCAGGTTGTCCAACAGCTGGAGAAATGTGTGGTACAGCATCTTGCGGCACGCTGGGGCGCAGTGAATGGCGGACGGGGAAGAGTATGGGGTAGGCCGATGTGCGCGGCGTGCATATACGCGTTCCGAGGGCCGCGCGCACGTGACCCGAGGGTGCGCGCACGTGACCTGCGGCTTATATACAGTTCCGACCGATTGACTGGGGTCGTTCAAACCTCCTCAATCCGGGGCGAAATTCTCTGAAAAGAAGCCATGCGGGGCTTGAGCGCAGGGGTAGCGTGATTTCCAGCCGCCAGGTGCCTGTCTGGCGTGGTGACGGAACTACAAGTCTCACAGGAATACCCTCGGAACTCACCTGCAAGACTGCCCTACACCTGTACATCTCAAGGGCTGCCTACACCTGTACATCTCCAGGGCTGCCTACACCTGTACATCTCAAGGGCTGCCTACACCTGTACATCTACAGGGCTGCCTACACCTGTACATCTACAGGGCTGCCTCAAGTGTAGAGCGTCTGGCGCTGTTAGGCTAGAGTGAGAAGTTGTGAGCTGATAGCCTCCAAATCGGGGAGGTCCTGCACACAGCCCATAGCTTCACCAGTAAAAAGCAGAATCCAGTGGGAAGGTTGTGGCCAGAGATTGCAAGGCCCGCAGAAAGACCCACAGAAGCAGGGGCAGGTATAAAAGCAGCTTTTGGTGCAGTATGCAGTCCACTAAGGAACACCAAACCCCGGCAGAGGCGATCCAAAACCCCGGCAGAGGCGATCCAAAACCCCGGCAGAGGCGATCCAAAACCCCGGCAGAGGCGAGGCATAAAAGAAAGGAGCCGCATCTCCATCAAAACTCAGACTCAAAACCACATCTTTTAGCCCACATACACCGACAACTATGCCAAGAGTGGGGAGTGTATATGCAGTACTGGCCACAACTCTTTACTTTCTCCAGAGAACTCTGAGCAGATGAATATTCTATATTCCGCGTAGTCCTTGACGAGTTGACCTGGTCCTTGGCGAGTTGACTTGGTCCTTGGCGAGTTGACTTGGTCCTTGGCGAGTTGACTTGGTCCTTGACGGGTTGACTTGGTCCTTGGCGAGTTGACTTGGTCCTTGACGAGTTGCTTCGATAACAACGATCCGCAGGCGTGGCAGATTTTGCTCAAGAAAAGACACCAAAGTCGAGCGTCTCAGACTCTTGAAAAACGGGCCTTTTGATGACACCAAAACCAACGAGAAAGCTATCATTCGGCCCTCCAGACAACGACGCCACCAAATAGTGAATGAAACCTGCTCAGAAACAAATGTTGGCACGCATGGAAGATGACCGTGAAACTCATACGAATTCTAAGGAGTCCTCTGGTTGTCAAGTGGAGCCAACACCGTTAACGAAATTTCTCAATTACTTGAAATTGAGCCCAGTCAGAAGAACGAAAATTCGCCAGCTTCGAAGAGATATAATGTCCGCAAAGTATAATCAAACTCATAAAAATGTACGTGTACATTTTATTTTAGGGGTTAATTAAATGTGTTATAACTCGTTGTCCTAAAGATAAGAGTGTAAAACCTATAATAGTTCTATTATTAATGAAATCTAAGCCACCCGCTGAATCTTGATCTATCGCTACATTTATATGTAGAATATTTAATATAAGTTATATCTTTAAACAACCCTTAAACTGATCATTAAAGAGAATATATTTCGCAGAAAACCAGCTAAAGCAACCCAGATTTGTCTGTCGCAGCTACACACATCTCTTAGAAATTATCGCTACAATTACCCTATTACATTTTCTTTAAAGTGGTCTTTTTTCTATATAAATACACATCCAAAAAGCTAAACTTATAGGTTTTATTTAAAAACCGGGGAATCCCTAAAGCTTTAATGACCAAAGTATTTTGAAACTTATTTACTGGCTTGATTAATGACTCAAGGTATCATTTAATCATCTTTGACCGGATTTGTATTTAATACATTTTTAATATAACATCAATTGAAGAGCTCAACAGACTTGCAGCTCTGAGCTACGAGGACGAGCAATTTTGATGGTGTATTTTGCTCACGTATGGTTTAATGGAGCTATTTTTAGGGGATACTAAGCAACTCATTCTGTCCCAAAGTACTCTACTTTGCTGACATCCTTCCTGCTTGATACCGTCTCACAGCAACAGAAGTGTTGATTGCAGGCCACTGTTTTTCCATGGTTGGCAATATAGTCATGTATCAGCGTCTGGTATTCCATATTTACAGAATATATAATGATATGTATACTTAAAAAAAGGATTTCAACGTAATTTTTTAAGGTTAAAGACCGTCGGCATTTGTATATGTCGCTACAGACTGGTTCACCGAGTAGGCTGAATGTCTGTCTAAATGTACAGTTGATTATTTTAGGTTGAAAATTAGAAAAAGTATATTTACATAAATCAATTTTATTTGGCATGCAGCGAGTTCGGGGCATCTTTTGGAGCTTGCATACTGCTATAACCATGTTATACTGCTATAACCATGTTATACTGCTATAACCATGTTATACTGCTATAACCATGTTATACTGCTATAACCTATTTCACACTGCTATAACCTATTTCACACTGCTATAACCTATTTCATACTGCCCTTACACTGCATTCAGTAACACGCACGTGCTCAAAGTGAATGGTCTTCTGTCTATGGATCTGGTGGCAGAAAAACCAGGCAGGAAGGGGCTGTGTGCAGGAAGGCCAGGACAGAAAATAGCCTCAAAATGCTGCACTGCATTTGGACAGCATGCAGAGAAGACTGTATTTCTGCCCAGCGCCATATGCAGTCCATGAAGCATTTGACCTGTCATGACTTCAAAGAGACGATCGCTGACTCTTGAGACCTTGTTAGATGTTGAAAATGTCAAGGCCTCATTCCCCGGGGATTAGCGTGCAGAATGGTGAAATCATCCTGCATATTGCAAACGTCCGGAACTCTCACTCAAATAGGCGCCTTCCACGGACTCCACTTGGGCATCTGAAACTAGGCCCTTTGGGTGGCTAGGGCAGAAAAGGGTCGGAGGGACGGGTGCGGGCCCTCGGTGCCCTCGGAACTGCGCGTGTGAGGTCGCCTAGACCAGCTCGCAGAGACGAGTTGGGCGCTTCAAAAAATACGAGCCGTATGTCCGGAATTCAGGCATTCCGCCAGCCAAATCCTGGGCGTCAGGCAGCCAAAACGGGCCGCTTGCGTTGGGCCTTTTTCTGCTGAGGTTGCCTGGTGTACGGGTGTGCGGCGCCTATTCCGAGGGCGCTGCACTTGACCGGAGCTGGAGTTACAGCGCGGTCCTGCATTCAAACACACACGTGACCCGTACACGGAACCAGCGGGCGGTATATGCAGGAGCCACCAGAGCAGAGCCACGCATGCAGTACTTGCATTCATCTGCAGAGTACCTTGTAAGCCAAAGCATCAATGGCTGCGAAGGTCGTGTGCGCCAAGCGCAGATCCCTAGTTCAGAGAAGCCCCACCACTCCATGAAACTCATGTGCTCAGAAACTCATTCTTCTAGTATGCAAACTAGACTGGAGTATGGACTGTTCACTAAGGCACCCACAATAGCGCAGTGTGTACTGTGTCACTGTATTAACATTACTCTATACCCCTACCTAGTTACGGTGTATTCTATTTCTGTGGTATAGAGGATTGATGTTTAAGCGTAAGCACTACGGCCTTTTCTACGGTCTTTCTATGGCTTGTCTCTTGGGATGTCTGGCTTGTCTGGCTTGTCTGGCTTGTCTGGCTTGTCTAGCTTTCAAGGCCAAATAATGAATTCATACAAGACTTTGAGAACGAAATAAAACCAATAACGGTTTAGAAAGAAATAAGCTGATTAAAAGGTTATAAAATTAAAGGTTATTGTGGAGTTGGTTTAGAAATTATAATCGCTGCACATAACAGTGATATTTCCGTGAAGGTCACATCATGTAGATTCCAATTTTGACTATGGCATCTTTTAATAGCACCGGGAAAAGCGTGGATAGATAGCTCCGTACTCATTCCCCATGCTTTCGATTCTTACCATGGTGAGCAGTAGACGTATTGGGATCCAAAGCCCTGACTTAATGATTTTGAACTGTCTACTGTCTTTGATAGCAGAGCCGTCTGATAAGGATCTCAGGAATAATCCCAGGCAATAGAAGATCCCAGGAAATAGAAGATCCCAGGAAATAGAAGATCCCAGGAAATAGAAGATCCCAGGAAATAGAAGATAAAAGATAAGATGGAGCCTCACCCGGGAGATGGCTTGGGCTAAATGCACTACTTAAACGTACCGTTTGCAGGTGTTCCCTATTTTGCTCGTGTCTGCTTCGACCCCCGCTATTTCAGCGACTTACGTTTATAGTGGTAAGAAAGCTATACCTCTTGATTAACTTTTCTTCTTGATTCTTCTTGATTGAGCTTTCATAACCGCCAGTATTCAGAGAGTGGTTCTAATCAATATTGCCACCTCTCTCATATTATGCTCTCACATGTCGACAGTTCCAGAGCTAACGCAATCAGCTTGTAAATAATATCCAACCAGATATTCCTATCATAGTTATTTTTCTATCGGCTACGCTTAATGAAATTAGCTGCATTAGAAGAACATGACTGACCACCAGAAACTCTATATAGAACAAGTTCCATCAGATTTTAAACGCAATCGGCTAAATACATTGCATACTGGCTGTCCAAGGAGAATCGGGTCTAGAATTATGACCTTGTAAAGGTTCACCATTAACTTTAGCAACGTTTCTCATTCTAACAGAATATCACAGTCACCGGCATAGCCTCAGAATAAGAAAGATAGAACTTTAGCTCTATAGGTTTTAGAGCCTGCTAAGTTTATAGACTTCCCTCACTCCTCCAAGACCAATGAAGTCAGTGAGTCCTTGAGATTGGCCGGTGACAGTGGTTTGGATTGATATTGACCGTGATTTGGAGAAGCTTGAGACGGACAAGAAACAAAGCTAAGCTGCTGGGTTTCTCTTGAAGCGGAGGAGATTCTCGACAGTTACGGACGGACAAGAAACAAAGCGAAGCTGGGAGAAGCTGCTGAAGCACGGCGAGTGAGACCAGAGACTTGCATATGCTACGTAGTCTTTTGGGGCGTATTTATTTCTGGTTCAGCTTGATATAGACTAGTGATTATGGAAGCATTTTCCTCAGGACAACACTGCCCTAGCCCAAAATAATTTGTGAGTCAAGACAAGTCCACGGAAGGGTCGTTATAGTCCAAGGTGTCAGAATTAATTAGTTTCCATAGCTCATGTTTTCTAGGTTTACTGCTTTCTAGGTTTACTGCTTTCTAGGTTTACTGCTTTCTACGTTTACTGCTTTCTAGGTTTACTGCTTTCTAGGTTTACTGCTTTCTAGGTTTACTGCTTTCTAGGTTTACTGCTTTCTACGTTTACTGCTTTCTACGTTTACTGCTTTCTAGGTTTACTGCTTTCTACGTTTACTGCTTTCTACGTTTACTGCTTTCTACGTTTACTGCTTTCTACGTTTACTGCTTTCTGAGCTTCAACAAAATTTGGTAGTCAAAATAATCAATTTTCAAGGATCTCCGGTAACATATCCGATATGCCTCAGGCATTCCATTGTGATAAACAAGAAATATAAATCTTGCTGTAGGTTTAAGATATAAACGGCTACACGAGAAAAATAAAAGCGAATACTTCTATTAATTCTCCTGTGTTAGACCACTTATTCTCTATATATTCCAAAGTATTTTAAGTCCCAAGCATTTATGGCTGATAATATATCTCTTCCTTTGACCAAACGTAATCCTGTAGAGGTTGTTTTGATAATACATCTTTATGTTGTTTATATACTTTATGTTGTTAATATAACGCCATCTGTTTTTATGGTGACATCCACATTACTTTATCGGCGTCTTCAATTTCCACAATTCTTTTCTAATATATCTATATTAACAAGATTTCTCTACCCGATTCCCCTGTTGCCGACCTGACCGCAGTACTCTCGGGCATCGCAGTTTTATAAGATACAAAGCTTTATAACACTATCACTTTAATATCGCTATTTATATAGAAGAGTACTATATGCTATACTCTACAAGTACAAGATTCATGTAAAAGTATGTGACTCGTTATAATTCTCAATAAAACTGTCACAATTGTATGCATACATTGTGATATTGACATAAATGAAAATTGTAAGTGATTGAAAATTGTAAGTAATTGAAAATTGTAAGTAATTGAAAATTGTAAGTGATTGAAAATTGTAAGTAATTGAAAATTGTAAGTGATTGAAAATTGTAAGTGATTGAAAATTGTAAGTAATTGAAAATTGTAAGTAATTGAAAATTGTAAGTGATTGAAAATTGTAAGTGATTGAAAATTGTAAGTAATTGAATATTGTAAGTAATTGAAAATTGTAAGTGATTGAAAATTGTAAGTAATTGAAAATTGTAAGTAATTGAAAATTGTAAGTGATTGAAAATTGTAAGTGATTGAAAATTGTAAGTAATTGAATATTGTAAATAATTGAAAATTGTAAGTAATTGAAAATTGTAAGTGATTGAAAATTGTAAGTAACTGAAAATTGTAAGTAATTGAAAATTGTAAGTAATTGAAAATTGTAAATAATTGATATATCTAGTAATAAATATACTTTAAGACTAGTTACAGCTTCTAGTACCCTCCTTTATCTCATATAATTTATCAAATTTAGTCTCATTTATTCAACTAAAAATTCTGAACCAAATTTTCAAAGGTGTATACTTCGAAGATATTTATATACAATTAAGGAATAATGATAATCTTTTCGGCTATAAGAACTGGAAGCTCTATAACGTTCCAGCTAGTCCCAATCGTTCTTTTGATGTTTCTCCAGCTAGTCCCAATACTTTCTATTCACATGCTAATCTTCATCTATCAGTATACACTTCAATAAGGTCCAACTGCAAGTCGGCGCCCTGTATACAGAAGCTCCAACATGAGAGCCAGCCACTGGCTTCACTCAAGTTTGGCCACACTGGCCATAGACCGAATGTTCACCAGCGCCTAGAGGGCTGCTGCACAGATTACGAACTCAGCGCCACTGAGCGATCGGCAGCAAAAGCACCATTGCTTTCGATGAAAGAAGTATTATGTATCATATTAACCTCAGACCATGCCTTCAAAAACCTTCCAGATCTTGGCCTTCACAGATCTTGGCCTTCACAGATCTTGGCCTTCACAGATCTTGGCCTTCACAAATCTCCATGGCCTCGTCCGTCCCACTGCCCGCCAAAGCGTACTTGTTTTCTGCAGGGCTCAGATCCCGGACATCCGCCGAGGACACAGTGTGCCTAGTAAAAGAGCCCTAGAGCGTAGGACGCAGATTCACAGGCACTTGGTCAGCAAGTGAGTGCCCGAGTAGAAAGATGCGGGGGCCTCTGCAAATAGCTGAGGTTGAATCTATTCTGGTGGCTTGAAAGGCGGTTTCCTGGAATTTGGTGAGATCGAGCCTACCTCTGGTTGGGCAAACTGTGTTGACACGTTTGCCGTTTCACCCCGAAAGTATGAAGCTGTATAAACAAGTATAAAGCTATTTAGTATAAAGCTATTTAGTATAAAGCTATTTAGTATAAAGCTATTTTAGTAGCTATTTAGTATAAAGCTATTTAGTATAAAGCTATTTAGTATAAAGCTATTTAGTATAAAGCTATTTAGTATAAAGCTATTTAGTATTAGCTCTCATAGCCTCCATCCTTCCTTTATACTTACCTATTTTATGTCATAATTGTAGATTAGAAGTTCAACAATACAGATTGATTAATATGAAATGATGTATGACCGATAGGACATGCCAAGTTTGTGAAGTGTTATGGAACCTAAAAAGTATTTCAATTCAATGTACTTGAAATATAGAGTATATTAAAAAGATTGAGAGGTGGATTATCTAATATAGTTAGACTATTATTAGAACAATATTTTAATTAGAATCAAGATTAGTTGAAATATTAATCTTATCGTTTTTTAAATAAAACGAATAGCTTTTAATACATAAATATTACTACAATGGACAATCAGCAGGTAACTAATAAAATATAGTAGAGTATTTCATCTATTTTATTTAATGATATAATAATTCTCCACGCTTTTTTCTTTATACCGAAACGCCAATAGATTACGAGGGTTTAAGTACCGGTCCTGTAGTGCTATTCTGTAGACACAGTGTTAGTAAGCTGATACACAGATTATTTATATTATCATAGTATTCGATACTTATACATAGCTGTGGATAACTTTAACATAGTATTTCATTACACATAGTATTGAATAATCTGCTATACATAGTATATAGTATATAAACTATACATAGCAAGAATCTCATATTACACATAGTATTGAATAATCTGCTATACATGGTATATAAACTATACATAGCAAGATTCTTTTTATTGATACATAGTATAGACATATAAATTATACATAGCAAGATTCTTTTCGTTTGTACATAGCTTAGATAATATTATCATAGTATTGGATATCTCAATTACATAGTATTAGATAATCTGTTATACATAGTATAGACTGTTGTACATAGTATAGATAATCTTATTAATTATACAGATGATCTGTTTTGTACTAGCATTAGATACGTTATTCATAGTATTAGATAATGTGTTATACATACGATTGAACAATTTGTTATACATAGTACTAGATATTTATACATAGTATTGGATAATCTGACATAGTACTAGATATTTATACATAGTATTGGATAATCTGACATAGTACTAGATATTTATACATAGTATTCGATACTTTCTTAAATACATAGTATTGGATAATCTGACATAGTATTCGATAATCTACATAGTATTAGATATTTCATCATACACAGCATTAAATAATGCGCTCTATGATACATAGTATTAGATAATCTGTTATACATAGCTTTGGACAATATGTTATACATAGTATTGGGTGTTTTATGATACATAGCCTTAAATGCTTTTCATCATACATAGCATAAGAGACTTATATTATACATAGTATTAGATAATCTTATATGATACATAGCATTAGATAATCTTATATGATACATAGCATTGGATCTTCTTTTGAACTACATAGCATTAGATTCTTTATTATACATAATATTCTAAATCTGTTTTTTATACTAGCATTAGATAATCTTTTATACTAGCATTATATAATCTGTTAGTACTAGATATTTATACATTAAATAACTTTTTATTATACATAGTATTTATTAGATAATCGGTTTCTCCATAGCATTAGGTATTATATTATCATAGTGTTAGAACATTTTATTATACATAGTACTGGATTTCTGCTCACTGATACATAGTATAAATATATAAATTGTACATAGCATTGAATAACATTTTATTATACATAGTAATAGATACTTTTATACATAGTAATAGATACTTTTATACATAGTAATAGATACTTTTATACATAGTAATAGATACTTTTATACATAGTAATAGATACTTTTATACATAGTAATAGATACTTTTATACATAGTAATAGATACTTTTATACATAGTAATAGATACTTTTATACATAGTAATAGATACTTTTATACATAGTAATAGATACTTTTATACATAGTAATAGATACTTTTATACATAGTAATAGATACTTTTATACATAGTAATAGATACTTTTATACATAGTAATAGATACTTTTATACATAGTAATAGATACTTTTATACATAGTAATAGATACTTTTATACATAGTAATAGATACTTTTATACATAGTAATAGATACTTTTATACATAGTAATAGATACTTTTATACATAGTAATAGATACTTTTATACATAGTAATAGATACTTTTATACATAGTAATAGATACTTTTATACATAGTAATAGATACTTTTATACATAGTAATAGATACTTTTATACATAGTAATAGATACTTTTATACATAGTAATAGATACTTTTATACATAGTAATAGATACTTTTATACATAGTAATAGATACTTTTATACATAGTAATAGATACTTTTATCATACATAGTAATAGATACTTTTGTCATACATAGTAATAGATACTTTTATACATAGTAGTAGATACTTTTATACATAGTA
Source organism: Metschnikowia proteae (assembly GCA_002370515.1). NCBI lineage: Eukaryota > Fungi > Ascomycota > Pichiomycetes > Serinales > Metschnikowiaceae > Metschnikowia > Metschnikowia proteae. The sequence continues at coordinate 36,952 of NKYY01000034.1, read as the reverse complement.
ATAGATACTTTTATACATAGTAATAGATACTTTTATCATACATAGTAATAGATAATCGTTAACATAGTACTAGATTTTCATACATAGTACTAGATTTTTATACATAGTAGTAAATCTGTTCATTGAAACAGTACTGAATAATCTGTTATACATAGTATTAGATACCTGTTAATTACATAGTTTCGATAATCTATAAATTATACACATTCTATATTATACGTATAAGATCTTTTTGTACATAGTATTAGATCTTTTTATACATAGTATAAGATCTTTTTGTACATAGTATAAGATCTTTTTGTACATAGTATAAGATCTTTTTATACATAGTATAAGATCTTTAGTACATAGTATTAGATCTTTTTATACATAGTATTAGATATAGTATTAATAATCTGTTTATTGATACATGATATGAGATAACCTTCTATATTACCATAGTTTAGATCTTTATTATCATAGTTTAGATCTTTATTATCATAGTTTAGATCTTTATACATAGTATTAGATTTTTATACATAGTATTAGATCTTTCCACCAATGGAAACAAAAGCCTTAAAGAAAGCCCCGGTTTATACAAGGATTCTTTATAGCACGATAAGATATAGTCTAAGTGATTCTCATCTTCTTCGATACAAGAACGGAACTTCTGTAGCAAAGCATTTTCGATATTTCGTGCTTCATTTGCTTGCAAATTGGAAACAGAGTTTGTATTCGCATGGGAGCTCATTTCTCAGGATTTGTCACATACAACCATCTTCCCAGTTTCTTATGTTGGCAAACTTTGAAGCTTCGGAAGTTTTCCATGACGGATGAGCCAATATTGGCCAATTTCTTGTAAGCCGCAAAGACTTTTATTAACATAGTATAGATTATATACATAGTATTAGATTTTATACATAGTATTAGATTATATACATAGTATAGATTGTATACATAGTATAGATTATATACATAGTATTAGATTTTATACATAGTATTAGATTATATACATAGTATAGATTATATACATAGTATTAGATTTTATACATAGTATAGATTATATACATAGTATCAGAGAAACTGCTCATTGATACAGCATTAGATAATCTGTCACATTAAATAATCTGTTCTTTGATACAGCATTCATTATACATAGCATTAGATAATCTGTTATTTAGATATCTTTAATACATAGTTTAGATAGTCTTATAAATTATACAGATTTGCTCATTGATACAGCATTAGTGATCTGTTATTTAATATAATCTGCTTATTCGTAGTATTAGATGATCTGCTTATTCGTAGTATTAGATAATTTGTATACATATTTTAGATAATCTGTTTATTCATAGTATTAGATACTTTTGAATTACATAGCATTAAATAATCTGTTATACTAGCATTAAATAATCTTATTATTACATAGTATTAGCTCACGTTTTATTGATACATAGTCTTAGATAATCTGTTAAAATAGCATCAGATACTTTGAATTACATGGTATTAGATCTTTATATACATAGTATTAGATCTTTGTATACATAGTATTAGATCTTTATATACATAGTCTTAGATCTTTATATACATAGTATTAGATCTTTATATACATAGTTTTAGATCTTTATATACATAGTATTAGATCTTTATATACATAGAATAAGATCTTTATATACATAGTAATAGACGTTCTTATATTATACATAGCATTAGATACTGTCTATTATACATAGCTTTATCTTATAGTAGCTGAAAACCAGTCACACTAGCCTTACACTAGCCTAATACTAGCATTAATACTGTTACTAGCTGGGATATCTCAGACTCTAAAAACCACCACTTGACTCCTACCCTTAGTCTATTCCATACTACTTCCACTATCTCCGGATATATCAGTCTCCATCTATATGATAATAGGTTCCCAGGAATCAATCAGCATCATAATAATTATCAAGTACCAATCTGCAATGGGCCACAGGACAAGACAATCGGATCCATCATAGTTTGAACGAAATTGGATCAAGTTTGAACGAAATTGGATCAAGTTTGAACGAAATTGGATCATACCATCGTTATAGTTTGAACGAAATTGGATCAAGTTTGAACGTGAGTCCACCAAAACGTCTTCTGTGGGAGGTGCTCTCACTTGAACGCTCCGAATTCCAATCTGTATGATTAGCTTGCAGGCCGTTGGTTCAAATATAAAACAATTCAGATATATGTTTCATCATATTTGATTATTGATATGCTTTATGCGCTTAATATCAACACATCTATCCCATCTGTTGTATATATGATCATGTAGTAAACCAAAGCTATAGAAATTAGACCTGAAATCTGGGAAAGTTTTCGATAGATATCTAGTACACTGCCATGTGGATGATCTTTTGATCTGCTTTCAATGTGATTATAGATGTATATATTATAGTAATACAAAACACAGGTTTATATTGTAGTAATACAAAACACAGGTTTATATTGTAGTAATACAAAACACAGGTTTATATTGTAGTAATACAAAACACAGGTTTATATTGTAGTAATACAAAACACAGGTTTATATTGTAGTAATACAAAACACAGGTTTATATTGTAGTAATACAAAACACAGGTTTATATTGTAGTAATACAAAACACAGGTTTATATTGTAGTAATACAAAACACAGGTTTATATTGTAGTAATACAAAACACAGGTTTATATTGTAGTAATACAAAACACAGGTTTATATTGTAGTAATACAAAACACAGGTTTATATTGTAGTAATACAAAACACAGGTTTATATTGTAGTAATACAAAACACAGGTTTATATTGTAGTAATACAAAACACAGGTTTATATTGTAGTAATACAAAACACAGGTTTATATTGTAGTAATACAAAACACAGGTTTATATTGTAGTAATACAAAACACAGGTTTATATTGTAGTAATACAAAACACAGGTTTATATTGTAGTAATACAAAACACAGGTTTATATTGTAGTAATACATAACACAGGTTTATACATAAATTCACCACAAAACACAGGTTTATATATAATATATCACAAAACACAGGTTTATATATTTTAGCAATAACACATAAATCATACAAAGATGTATCACAGCTGCATCTGCAAAATCAATTACAGCATAAACTGATTACTCCTGCTAATATCATCGATCCTCCTAACGTGATTCGAATGTACGACCCATAGTGACTGCAGACTTTCGTAAGCTTGAGGCTTTGAGCCAGTGTGATGTACGGGTGTATGGATACGGGTGTCGGTCCAAGATGCACGGTCATGGGATGTACGGGTGTATGGATGTACGCGTGTCGGTCCAAGATGCACGGATGTAACGGTGGCTCAGCCCTGAAACGACCGGAATAACGGGCGCATGCAGGACAGAAGGGCGGGTGTACGGGTGGCGCCCGCGCCGGGCTGGCATGACGCACGCGCACGCCGCCGAGGGCCCCGTGTGCAGTCGCGTCTTCAGGCACCGGCGGTTGGGGTGTCTGCAGCTCTAGACCCGCGCGCACGCCTGCATACACCCGCGCCTTTCATCACACTTTCGCCCAGTCCCCCTTCCTCCCCTACACCTTCTCAAATTGCAATGGTACGTATGATCAGCAGGCAAGCGCAGCGCCGGCAAGGCCGCAGCATGCAGGACGCCCCCCTGTCGGCGCCGGCTCCGTCGCGAAACGCCCCCCGGCAAACAGACCGAAGAAATGCCCCGGCAAACAGACCGGGTAAACGACCCCCGGCCAAGTGGCTGTAACAACGTGTATGCAGCAGCCACGGAACCACGGGCCGGGAACCGATCCGGGCGCCCCTACGTTGGTGAAGCGGAATCAATTCCGCCGCCTTGTTTCAAACAATGCCCCGAGAGTGCACCTGCGCCGTACCGGACTGACGTTGACGGCAAGAACTGCATGCGGCCGTGACGACGAAACAAGGGTGAGGTTTTGTGTGGCCAGCGTGGCGCGTGCCGTCGAATGAGAGTCGTCTCGTTCATCGAGCGCTGCTCCGGACCGTGATCTTTTGAGCCGACTTTGCAGTTCTCCCAATTGACTTTTACTAACATGGCCAAGGCAGAAAAACTATCCGAGGAGCAAATCGCCGAGTTCAAAGAGGCTTTCTCTTTGTTTGACAAAGACAGTGATGGAAAAATCACCACCAAGGAGTTGGGCACGGTGATGAGATCGTTGGGCCAGAACCCCTCCGAGAGCGAGTTATCCGACATGATCAACGAGGTCGACATGAACAGCGACGGCTCGGTTGACTTCCCCGAGTTTTTGACCATGATGGCTAGAAAAATGAAGGACACCGACTCCGAGGCTGAGATCGCAGAGGCCTTCAAGGTGTTTGACCGTAACGGCGACGGCAAAATCAGCGCCGCCGAGTTGAGACACGTGCTAACTTCCATCGGCGAGAAGTTGTCGGATGCCGACGTGGACCAGATGATTAAGGAGGCCGACACCAACAACGACGGCGAAATAGACATCCAGGAGTTTACCCAGTTGTTGGCTGCTAAATAGCTTGACGGCAGCGAGTGTTGTTTAGTTAAAATACATACTATGTCAATTCTTGTCACCATAACTAACCGTCTTTAAACGAGCGTTAAACCCTCAAACTTCTGCCGTTAAACAAGCGTTAAACCCTCAAACTTCTGCCGTTAAACAAGCGCTAAACCCTCAAACTTCTGCCGTTAAACAAGCGCTAAACCCTCAAACTTCGGCCGTCTGTTCCGCCTGTCTCTCCTACCGACTCTTGGCCAAACTGGTCCTCGACTTGGACGTGGACATTGTCGACGACCGTGGAAACGCATGGCGTGTGGACGGCTCAATGTCCAAGTCAGGAAGGTACAGCTCGTCGGGGTCCAGGCTCACAGCAGGCTGCTTCAGCCTGAAGTCCAACTCGCTGATGTTCTTGTTCACAAGGTACCGCAAGGCATTGTACCAGACGTTGTGGCGCTGGCGGGTCGCACACGTGACCCGGATCGACTTGGACCGGCTGTGCACCAAGATGCTCTTGTGGTGGAGGCCCGTGGGCAACGGGTTGGGGTCGTCCACGCTCTCGACGCGTTCGATGGCCATGGCCTTGGTCTTCACCTCCGAGGGGTTCGTCAACACCGGGTTGGACGACGACCAGTAGAGCGTCAACGAGTAAGGGTGCACCCAAAAGTAGCGCTCGTGGCGACTGGCAGAGATGGAGCTCAACGGGCCGAGCTTGCGGTAGTATTTGAAGAGGTACTCTCCAATGACCACCTGCGTGATGGCCTGGATCATCGAGCGGTCGGTGAGCGAGATGTTGGACGCAATGGAGAAGCCCGTGATGGAGTCCATGCCGGCGCTGAGATGCGAGTGCAAGCTCTGGTGGGACGAGCTGGAGACGAGCTTGCCCGCTGGAAGCTTGCCTGGACTGTCGCCTAGCGACGAGGACGGCAAGTGGTAGAACTCACTGTGGGGGTCCAATACCGGCGTGTACGGAGCACTGACATCCTTTTGGTAGCCCCGCTTGTGGGCGTGCTCTCGGAAGACGTCGTCCGGCAACTTCTCCACGTTCAAGGCCTCGCAGCGGCTGAGTTTGTCGTAGTAGCTCAGCGGGATGAGCGTCACCTTCCCGGGCTCGGGCGCCCGGACTTTTGTGGTGGGAACGAACGCCTTTTCCGGTACACAGATGTACTTCAAGTTGCGGGCGGCGGCACTGAGCATGCTGGGGTCCTGGAGCGTCTCGCTGGCCTGCTTCATGGCGTGGTACTGCAGCACGGTGGTGACCTTGAACCCGAGCTCCTGCGCTTGGCTTTGGAGCTCATCCTCGGTGAAGACCCTGCTGGACAAGTCTTTGAGTCGCTGGTACTCTGGCTTTTCCATCACGAACAAGTTGAAGTCTCTCAGCCGGGATACGATTTCCTCTTTGGTCATTTCCTCTTTGGCGATATTCTCTTTGGCGATAATCTCTTTGGCGATATTCTCTTTGGTGCTTTCCAGCTCTTGGACGCTCTCTCTTTCTTGGGCCTCTCTTTCTTGGACCTCTCTTTCTTGGACCTCTCTTTCTTGGGCCTCTCTTTCTTGGACCTCTCTTTCTTGGACCTCTCTTTCTTGGGCCTCTTTCTCTTGCTGCACTTTCTCTTCCTGTGCGTGGCCTTTTAACTGTGTGTAGTGGCTCTTTTCCACCACTACCATTCCCAAGCGTGCTGACTTCTCCCGTAGACTTTCAACATTGAAGCTTTCTCCTGCATCCTGGAACGAGTCCTGCGTGTCGTCTTCTCTGTTGTTTCCTTTGTTAACCCACTCCGTGGCTTTTTCCAGGTTGCTGAATATGAGCATGCCTCTGTCTTTGGCCGCCGCCTCGAGTTGCTCTTCCGTGCACTGCGAGAGGCTCAGGTTCATGAACTCGTACTTGGACGTGTGCATCATCACGTAGCCTTGGTCCTGCAAAAAGGCCCGGACGCCCTCCAACTTCTCGCCGTGAAGGTCCAGTAAGTCAAACCGCCGGCTCAAGTTTTCGTATTCGGCCTTGGAGACAACCACCACCCCAAGACGATCGGCTAGGCTTTTCAAGTCTGCCGAAAACAAGTACCCTTTCTCGGAGCACTTTTCACCCAAGTACTTTTCCGATGGAGAGTCGATCTTCTCGCGGAGTTCTGCAAGGTCAGCGCCGGAAATTAGCGTGAGTCCAGCCCTGTCTGCTTTTTCGTCTAGTGTTTCACTGGCCAGAGCCTTGAGGCCTGCATAGTCCTCTTCTGGTACAACCACCATTCCATTTCGAGTGGCGTGTGCCGAGAGTTGCTCTGTAGAAGGCTTGTTTGCTTTCAATAGCAAGCTGTCGAACTCGGCGATCTTGACAGCCTTGAGACCCGTGTTTTGAAGATGGTCTTCTAACGTCTTGTTTGCGTTTTCTCGAAGGACGGCAAGCTCGGCCTTAGGGAGAACAACAAGGCCGTGTGACTCTGCAGCCTTGGAAATGGCGTCAAGTGACGGACTCCGTCCTCTTTCTTCTAGCGCCGCAAACTCCGCCAAAGGCACCACCACCAAGCCGTGCTTCTCGGCCTCTTTTTTGACATCTTCTCTCATCTCCTGCAACTCTGGCCAGCTCACGATCTCCATGCCCATTTCCTTCGCTTTTTCTCGGACGAAGTCGGTGCTCTTTAGAGACTCGAGCATCGACTCGTGGTTTTCCTTGAACGATGCCATTTTTTCGAAGTCGGCATTTGAAAGAAGCTTCATGTTGGCGCCGCGGGCCTTGTCCTCCAAAGACTCCGACATCAGTTGCTTCATTATGTCGAATTGGGCAAGACCCACCAAGACATAGCCGTGCTGCTCTGCGTGCTTGGACACATCAGAAACGGGCGGACTGAGCAACCTCTCATGCACGTCTCGGCTGAGCACCGTCTTATTCTCCCTCTCTGCCCTCAGCTCCAACGACTCCTGGAGGGCCTGCTTCATCTCCTCATATTCAGACTCAGGAATAGCCACCAACGAGAGAGCCTTGGCCTTCTCATAAATGCTCTTTGCTCTCTCCCGTTCGAATTCAGCATATTGGGCTGACGTCACCACAACACAGTTGGACTTGGCACTCAAGTCCTGCAAGTACTGCATTGACGGATTTTCCAACTCTTCTTTCATGTTGTGCAAGCTGCTGGAATTCAGACGCAACTTCTCGAGAGTGGATTTGCTCAAAACAGCCATGCCCTGAGATTCCGCCTTCTCTTCCAAAGTCTGTTCTAAACTTGCTTTAAGCCTGGAGAGCTCCTCTGCAGGAATCATGGAGTTACCATGCGCAGCGGCTTTCTCCTCCAAGACAGAGAGGGCCGGGTTCTCCTTCTCCGCCACAATGGCCTCGTATTCCGCCTTGGACACGTACTGCAAGCCCGCGTCCTCGATCTTCTTCTCGAGCGGCTCGCTAAGATCGTCGAGGGTCTTCTGGGATATCACGGTGAGCCCAAGGCCTGCAGCGCCTGCAGACAAGCTCGCTTCGGTATGTTTATCCTTCGCTTGTTTCACTAAGGAATCGTACTCTTTCTGGCCAATCATCACGCATTCTTTTTTAGCTGCCTGGCCATGGAGATACTCGTCCAGCGGAGCCTCAAGCTGCTGGCCTAGAGCGGTGATTTGGGCTTGCGTGGAGCCTTTCTCCGCTTGCCATTCTTCTTTGGGAATCGCAACGAACCCGACTTCCTGGGCCAATTCTTCAATGGCCTTATCCTTGCCGAGCAATCTGCTATGCTCTTCGGATGGAACAAGCACATGGCCGGACGCCTGTGATTTCGCCAGCAAGAAGTCTAGTTCGGGCTTGTCCACCATTCTCTTGGCGTTTTCCAATTCGGTAAACTCCGCCATAGGCACCACCTTGTGGCCATTTGCTCTTGCGTATTTCTCCACCGTTGGAACGTCAAAGTCCCGGAGTTTCTTGTACTCTGTAGCTTCCATTTCGCCAACAATTTCATGCGAAAGCTCGCCTGCTCTCTGCCGCAAGAACTCCAAAGAGCCCAAGTTGCTTTGATATTCTGTATCTTTTTCCGTGTGCAACTGCTGCGATTCCTCTAGTCTCTTCTCGATTTCGCTGGTTTTCGCTCTGATTTCCGTGACACGTTGCGCCGAAGCTGAAAGCAAGGCTGCGCTTTCGGCCAACTCCTTGTCTTTATTCGTCAAGAGCTCGTCTTTTTCGACCGATATCCTTTCACTCTTTTCCAATTGCTTCACCTTTTCCACTAACATGCTCTTAGTTTCAGCCAAAAGTGCATCTTCCTCCTTCAAAATCAGGTCTTTCTCCTCCAAAATCAGGTCTTTCTCCGCCAACATTTGGTCTCTCTCTGCTAGAAGCATTGTCTTCTCCGCCAACATTTGGTCTCTCTCTGCTAGAAGCGTTGTCTTCTCCGCCAACTTCTCTTGCGCTTCGGCCAAGCTCTTTTCCGTGCTCTTGTATTGGTCGCCTGGAACAATCACGTGATCGTTTTGCACTGCCTTCTCGTGGAGAAAGCTCAACGTCGGCATGTGGTAACTCTTCTCAGTAGCTTCCAAATTCGTGTACCGTTCTTTGGGCACAAGCACGTGACCGTGATCCAACGCCCTCGACTGTAAAGTAGCCACAGACGGACTCTGAAGACTCTGCCATTCCTGCGTGATAACCAATGTGCGGCCGTTGTTCAGAGCCATGTTCTCCAAGTAAGAAATCGAGGGGTGCTTGTAGGAGTTTTCGATTTCGGTCAACTCCTCAAATTTCTTGCAATCCACAAGTTTTCTGTCCTTGAGTTTGGCGTGGCTTTCCAAGAACTCCATGGTGGGAGACTCGAACATTTTCTGGGACTCCTGAAGCTCTTTCAACTTTTCACCCGAAAGAATCTCGTGGTTGAGTGAAACAGCACATTTCTGCAAGTAGTCCAAACTTGGGGCAGAGTACTCCTTCTCGATTCGCTTCAACTGCTTCAAATTGTCAACGGATATCAACTCGAGCTCTCTGTTTTTTGAGTGCTCTTCAAGGAACTCAAGGCTTGGCGTCTTGAAGACCTGCTGGAGTTTCTCCAACTCCAGGCCCGGAATCACCTTGTAGCCTTTCTCCTCGGAGCGCTCGGAGAGGTACTGTAAAGTGGGACTCTCTAAGCGCTTCGTGAGGTTGGAGTATTCCGAAATAGGCAACACCGTCAAATCGATCTCCTTGGCTTTCTCGGCTAAGAATGCCCCACTAGGGGACCGGAGGGCTTCATGCATCGAGTCAAACTCATTCTGGTCCACCACGATCTTGCCCAACAAGTCGGCCTTCTCCGTCAAGAAGCCAACGTCTGGCGTCTCCAACTGGCTCTTCATGTCCTGCAACTTCTTCGCGTTTATGAGAACAGACCCATGGGACTTTGCTTTGTCCTCCAAAAACGCTAAGGTTGGCAGGTTCACCGCAGACTTCAACTGTTCGTATTCACCGTGTGTGATAAGCTTCATGTTCTTGATCCTCTCTTTATCCTCGAGGTGTTTCTCGAAGTCCAGGCTTGGCACCGCCACATATCCTTGAGACGACATTTTCTCCGTCAAATACTCGACGGAAGGGTTTGCAATTAACTTTTTCATGCCGTCAAATTCGCTTTCGGCCACGCTCACGTGACCCAACCGTTCACAATGGGACTTGATGTGGGCCAATTCTGGAGCATGCGCCAATTTCTTGAGCTCGTTATGACTCTCCACCGACAATGTCACCAACCCCAAGGTTTTGGCGGCCTTCTTCACCTGGTTCTCCAGAGGACTGTCTGCTTTTTGCTTCAACTTGGAAAGCTCCAGTTCGGCAATCAAGCTGCAATGATAGGCCTGGGCTTTATTCCGAAGGTACTCGAGTTCGGGCGACTCCACCTGGCTCTTCAATTCGGCTATTTCTTCCTCGGGAATCACCACACTTTGGTGCTTCTTGGCCAAGTCTCTGATGATGGCTAATCCAGGATCGTCCATCCGCTTCTTCATCGCAGCCAATTCGGAGCTTGGCAAAATAGAACACTCGAGCATATTGGCCTTCTTGGTGACATGCTCGAGTGGAGGGTTTTCCACAAGGGCTCTCAAACCTGCCGCGTCTTTTTTGTCAATCATTTCGTAGTTCATATTCTCGGCATGTTTCTTGATTTCCAGGATTGTTGGCTTGTCTGCACGGGCGGAAATGGTCTGGAATTCCGTCCTAGGGACCACCACATGCTCGTGTTTTTCCGCCTGTTTCGAGATCTGTGCCAAGGACGGCTTCATGAGACTTTCGAGATCTGCTTTGGGCAAAACAACTTGCTGATGTTTCTCGGCTGTCTCCACGATATGCGCAACTGCAGGCTCATATGCGAGTTTCCGGAGCTCGTCGTGCTTATCTTTTGCAATAACCACGTGGTTGTGTTTTGATGCCGATTTGGCAATATCTTCAACTTCTGGCTCTCGAGCCAACTTCGTCAAATCCACATGCGCCTGTTTTGGCATGACCACGTGATCAAGGCTCTTCGCCGACTGTTCAAGCTGCTCAATAGAAGGACTGCTAGCCCTTTTCAGCATCTCAGCGTACTCTTCTTCGTTCACCAAGACATGCTTCCGATCTTCTGCATGCTTTTGAAGGAAGGAGAGTTCTGGATTTTCTGCGTTCTTCTGGAGGTGCTCGAGCTGGGACTTCTCCAAGACAGCGCTGTTGTGTTGAGCCGCAAACTGGGCAACCTCTTGCAAGCTCGGGTTCTTGGAGACTCTGCATAGTTCGTCGTATTCCCCTTGCGCAAGAGTCTTATGGTGCCATTCTCCTGCAATCCTGGAGACTGTTTCCATATCTGGGTTCTGGAGTTTCTGCAAAGTTTGGGACTCCACCAATTCGTAGCCCAACTCCTTGGCGTGCTTCTTCACGTGTTCCTCGGACTCTAAGAGCGTGTTCTTCTCCTGGACCGTTTCTTGTAAAGAGCTAATTTCTTCCTTCATCTTGTGGAAAGATTCTGTGGGAACGACCTCCTGTCCCATATCCTTGGAGAAAGCCTTGAGCTCATCAAGATCAGGACTAGTGGCCCTTCTCTTCAATTCGGCAAACTCCGTTTTTTCAAGGGCCACCAAGCCGTGTACTCCGGCCTTTGTCTCCACGAATTCTCGCAGTGGATTCAGGAGCTTTTCAACAAGCTCGCTGTATTCATTTTGCGGGACGGAAACCAAACCTAAGCTCTTGGACTTGGTCTTGATGAATTCCGCCGAAGGCCTTTCGGAGGTTTCCATCAAATGTTCATATTTCTGGCGCTCAAGCGTCACCAATCCGTGCTTTTGAGCAGACTCCACGGCAAAGTCCGGAGACTCAAGAACCGAAGTCTTGATGATCATGTGATCCAATTTCTTCGCTTTCTCTTCAAGTTCGCCAATTGAAGGCGTCTCGGCACGTGCCTTGAGGTCCTCATACTCTGCAATAGGGAGAACCATGACCTTCAAACGCTTTGCATGGGTCTTCATTTCTGCAACGGAGGGATTTTCGGCCAGTCTCTTCAATTCCGAAAGATGCTTGCTCTCCACGAGAACATGTGAGTGTGCCTGTGCTTTCTCCTGCAAGTAGGCCAACGTGGGATTTGTGGAGGACTCCACCATATCGTCGAACTCCTTCACAGGCAACACCTTCATCTCGAGCAGAGCAGCCTTTTCACTGATATGGTCAACGTCTGGATGATGAGCGAGTTTCTCGAGAGATGCAAGTTCATCGCTCTTGATTAGAGTGTAACCCTTCGCCTCTGATTCCCGAGTCATGGTTTCCAAGGTTGGTTTTTCGGCCGAATGCTTGAGGGTTCGATGTTCTTCCTCGTCCACCACCAACGCCTTGAAGACGTGTGCCTTTTCAACAAGTTCTTGTCTTGTTGGCTCGTTGGCTTTTCTGGTCACTTCTCCCCATTTCTCAATCGAGATGAGTGTCTGGTTATGGTTCGAGGCATATCTGGAGATTTGCTCGAGAGAAGGACTCCTCAAGGACTCTAGATCGCCAGTTGAAACCGTCTCATAGCCAAGGCTCTGGGCCTTGTTGGAAAGATAGGTGATATCTGGATTCTCCAACTTCTTGAGCCTGTCGAAATCGGCCTGCTTAATGAGTAGGAGCTCTAAGCCGCGTGACTTGGTGGAAAGATATTCCATATTGGGGTTTTCCAAATCAGAGGTCAATTTTGTGACTTCCTCCAGCAAAGAGCCGTTCTTCGTCTCCAACGTAGCGATTTTGGTATCCAAGTCAGCAATCTTGATGTTCAGTTTGTCGATATCTCCAGTCAAACGCATCACTTGACCGCTCAACTCGCTGTTCGCTGCCGCCGTTTTCTCAAGTTCATCGGTCATGTCGCTTGACTTTTGCTTGGAACTTTCAGCTTGTTTCTTCCATCCTGCAACTTCTTCCTTCAAACTTTCTCTGTCTTTGCGCAATTTCTGCAAATCAGACACCTCAATCACTTCCGAACCCAACAATTTCGCCTTCTCTACCAAGAAGTCATGGCTGGGATTTTCAGCCAAATGTCTGAGTTCGTTATACTCGTCAGTCCTCACCAAATCGAGACCTTTCTCTTGGGCTTTGTCGGCCAAATGCTCACGTGTAGGCTCGTGCGCTTGGCTGAAAAGATCAGTATATTCTGAAGCTGCTAGAGTCACGAGGTTGTGTCTCTCGGCGTGTTTCTGAACAAGTGCTAGCGACGGTTCGCTGGCAAGCTTGCGGAGAATCTCATACTTCTCATTTTTCAAAACAGTGTGGCCAACGGCTTTTTGTTGGATGACCTCGAGCGACGGGTTTTCAAGCTCTTCCAACTTTTCCTGCAGAACGACCTTATAGCCCAATCCTTCAGCTCTCAGGGTCAACGATTGCAAAGACGGTTTGGATAAACTGTCAAACTCTTGATTTGTCAAAACGATGGAATCGAACTTGGAAGAGTTTTCCTTGAGTTGCTCCAAAGTAGGATTTTTCAACTCTTCATGGGCACTCTTTTTCACGACCACAAAGCCTTGCTTCTCGGCGGATTCAGTAAGATGGTCGAGGCTAGGGTTTTTCAATGACTCGAGGTCTTCTTCGAGTATCAAGGAATAGCCCTTTTCTCGAGCGTTCTTTTGGACTTGCTCCACCAGAGGGGAAGCCTTCTTTCTCAAATCTTCGTGCTCCTTCACAGACAAGATCTTGAGGCCAAGCTCCTCGGATTTCAGCCGGAGGTAATTCTGCAGAGGCTGCTCGTGGTCCGTTTCCACCGACTTGAGATGGTCATATTCTTGGAAAGAGACAGGACGGTGGTTGATTGCCTTGCACTTGGAAAACAAGAACGATTCGGACGGGTTTTCCAAGAAGGACTCATTCCTCTTGAGACTGGCCAAATGCTCCGAGTCCACGGGCTCATAGCCAGAACGAACCAACTTCTCGGAGAGGTAAGAGAAGTCCGGGTTTTCGTACTTGGAGCTGGTGGTCTTCAAGCCCTCCAACTCCGCGTCCGGAATAAACACCAAGCCCTTGGCTTCGAGCCGTTTTCTCATCTCCTGCTCATCCATAAGCTCGTCATGCTCAGCCTTGCTCAAGAGAACGAAACCTTTTGTGTGGAGAGCAGTGGAGATTCGGTCGATGCTCATGTCGGTGATATCATTGTACTCGAGCTTGGCGTAATTCTCCAGCGAAAGCAACACCAAGTTGTGGTCGGCCGCAAATTTCTGCACCTGGTCTTCGGTGACAGTGAAACCAGCGCCGGACAATTCCAGCGAGAGTACACGCTGGTTGAAAGATTTCTTGGGCGGGTCGAAATCCAGCTCGGAGCTATCGGAGTCCTGGAGATAGGAGTTTGTGCGCTGGAGCGGGTTGTGGAGATGTGCGGCATCGGGCTCGGAATCAGAGCCCGAGTCGGCCAATTTCCGAGATGGCTTGGAGGGAGTCTGGCTTTCGTGGCCGATGAAATCCTCCCAGTTGTCGTCTTTGGGCCATGGGCTCTCGTTGCTGGACTCGTGTTCAGAGTCGTTGAGCAAAATAAACTTGGAGGACTTCTTTGCCGGCGTCAAAACCACAGCCTTTCTCGCCAGTTTCTGCGCCAAATCTCGGCCCAACACCTTCGAAGCATTAGGCGTATTTTTGGCCGAGCTCGCAGACGGTCTGAGCTTGACAAGAGCAGCCCGGAGCCGAGAAATCGTCTGGTTCGAGTGCGCCAAGTTGGCCCTCACGGTCTCGATCTCCAAGTCGGAGCTCTTCGGATCGAGCTGCCGGTTCAAGAAGTTTCCGGAGTCCTGGAGGATCTCGTCCAAGTGCATGATCTCGTCGTCCTGCTCCTGCACCGAGTCTGCATGGCTCCTGCCGACGTCAACAAAGACGGAGCCCAGGCCCTCGGTTTCGCCCGGGTTGCCCACGCCACCGCCGCTTTCCTTCATCTGCGAGACTCGCCTGTGCAAGTCGTCGTTTTCGTCGTTCAACTCCTCAATGCGGCCAAGCAACTCGGCGTTTTCCTTCTTGAGCTGCTCCTGCGTCTTGCCCCACTCCAAGCTCATTGTCAGCGCCTTCATCTGATACTCGTCGTTGTCGCGTTGCAACGCGCTGAGCCGAATCATGGTTTCATTGTGGGACTTGACCAACTTCTCGTTGGCCACGCGTAACGCCTCCAAGTCCTCGGTCAAGCTGGCCACGGACGTCTCCAAGTCCCAGTTCTTATCCTTCAATTCCGACTCGTTGTTGGCGGCCAACAGCCGGGTTTTCGAGAGCTGCATGACCTGCGCCTTGTAGTTGGTGATTTCCTCCAACTGCGTCTTCATTTTCGACTTGATGGTGTGGTTTTCCGCCGTGAGCCGCCGGCACTCGCTGAGGAGGTTTTCACTGAGACCCACCACAAAGTCCATATCCTGGCCCTTGGACTCCGGCCGCAATTGCGGGTTCGGCTGCGGGATTTTGGCCGACATCTGTGTGTGAGGGGCACTTGAGTCTGCCATGTGGCTTTGTGGCTGGGAGGAGCTGGCATTTCTCCTTAAAACGGAGAGGTTCGACGGTGGCGGCGCCACTGGGGGGCGGGGGCCTTCCGTTTTGGGCCGACTTCCGAAGAGTTTTTTCTGGATATCCGAGAGCTGGCCCCGGATATCTTCTTTTTTAGGCTGTGACATTCTGTTGCGGGTTTTGGACGGTCGGGTGTGTTTAGGTGTGTTCAGGAGTGTTTCAGGTGTGTCTCACGTGTGTTTCACGTGTGTTTCAGGTTTGTTTCACGTGTTTCACGTATAATCAGGATATTAGGTGTTCCAGGTTTCACTATAATCAGATTTCAGGTGTTCCAGGTGATTCACTATTATCAGATTTCAGGTATTCCAGGTTTCACTATAATCAGATTTCAGGTGTTGGAGTGTGCACGCGCTTCTAGGGGTTCACTTGGTTTCAGGTGATGATGCTGCCGTGATCACTATGCTTTGGGTCCTTTCCAGTGTGTGTGGTACCCCTGGCTGTTTCGTATCGGAGAAGAAACGTAGAGAAAAATCGATGCTGTAATTATGTAAATAGACTGCATGCAAGCGCGCAAGCAACCGCCTCTTGCATGACGTGGTGCACGGATGCACGAGCCTCGTCTTCCGGAAAGCTGCTGAGCTGCCCTTCTGCTCTGTCTCCAAAGCCCCAAAACTGTAGACGCTGGAAACCACTGGCCCGAGGTGCAGGGGTGCATCACCGGTGTAGCCGCTGCAGTTTTCCTGTGGCATATTCGTAGATCTCATAATGGCTGACGCGTCTGCTTAGCTGAGAATGCCAGATTGTGGACGTACTCAACGGGTAACTGTGCCTGGAATCGATCTGCTTTTCCACGGAAAAGTTAGTCAAACTGGATGCCCTCGTTCTGATCCTTCACCCTGTTAGCGATGATTTCGCCTTCGATCCGGGCTCTCTCGGCCTTGGCTCTCTTGCCCATGACTTTCCCGAACTTTAAAAACGACAACACCAAGGCAGTCGTCGCAATGACTATCCAGATGATCAATATCGCATAGTTTCGGCCCATGGCACCCTTGTATGTGTCAAACAAAATGACCTTTGTGATCTCGTAGGCTGCGTGGATAGGCATGGCGTAGGTGTACCGGTAAAAGCGGGGAGTCAACGCAATTGGGGCAAACGTGGCAGAGATATTGATAATGACCCAGAAAAGCATCCAGAATCCCACCAACGGAGGGTAAATCATGATCAACACCATGGCCATGGCCTCATTCATCGCACCAACGGCCCACATGGTCAAAAAGTTGGTGGCCCAATAAACCAACCATCCAGATTTTCCAAACGCGGCGGTGAAGTCGGCCTGGAAAGCAAGCGTCACCAACGAGAAGAAGAAGCTGATGAAAAAGAATCCTGCCACTGCCGACAAGACGCGCCAGAGAATCAACTGCTTCAATTTCACGCCCAGGGCAGCTACGCCCTTGTGCACATCAGCGAAAAAGTTGAACGCGAA
Source organism: Metschnikowia proteae (assembly GCA_002370515.1). Lineage (NCBI taxonomy): Eukaryota > Fungi > Ascomycota > Pichiomycetes > Serinales > Metschnikowiaceae > Metschnikowia > Metschnikowia proteae. Next base: position 20,114 of record NKYY01000034.1, on the reverse strand, counting down.
AAACGTCACGATGATCATGTAGATGAAACCCACCTGCGAGGGCGCAGTCAAGACGGAGTCGGTGACCGGCATCATGTCGATGAAAGTCATATCCAACGGCGTGGAGTTGACCTGCACCGAGCGGATGTTGGAGAAGATCAGCGCCAAGTCTTCACCGCTGAACATCTGCTCGGAGATATTGTGCTGTCTCCGTAGAAACTCCGAGTTGATCTGCTGTACGTTGAATGTCACATACGTATTCATGGCCATGAGGTCCCGCGCCGTTTCGTAATACGACACCAATGAGTTGTACGACACGTTGTAGCTAGTGTCACCGCGGATGATTGCCTGTTTGAGGTTGTAGGTTGCGTTTGCCTTGACGTAAATCGACAGCCAGTACCTCTGGTGATGGATTTGTCTCTTGATCTCCTGCTCCACGTCGTTGCCGTGGGACTCGGCCAAGTGACGGAATTCTGTCATGTTCTGAATATGCCAGCCTCCGTAGGCCAGTGCCTCGGCGGACGACAAAAAGTCGTGCACGGCGTTACCAATGGCGGGGACGGTACCGTTGATGGTTTGTGTATCGTCAATCACCACAAGCATTCGAAGGTCTTTGAACCTCGAGCTTCTCTTATAGTTAGAGCCCCAGTAGATGGAAAAGATGGCTAATACCATGACGCCGATAATGGTGTGGTTTTTGATGATCTCAAAGAGCAAGTGCCTTCTTTGAGACTTCAACTTGTCGTTGAAAAACGAGTACCTTGATTGGACACGCTGCACTACCGACTGCGTTCTGCTGAGCAGCTCCCGAGTGTAGTTTTCGGGAAGGAACCCGGAGTCTGGCTCGGCGGCAACCTGCTCGGCAGCGCCGTGGAAACTGTGCATTTGGGCAGACTCGACGTCCAGCGCAGAGGCAGACTCTTTTGACATGAATGCAGGCTGTGGGTTCTCGAGCGGTGACGGTTTGCGGTCGCCAATGGCGGTTTGACAATGTTTGTGAGAATGGCGAAAGAGGGCGGCTCACTCCCAGGTATTTATGTGGGCAAATATGCGATGGGCGGCCCCGTGACCCGAAGCGGAAAGAGGACCGAGCGAACGGCTGAGATGTCAATTTCCGTGGCCGCGCGCCTAAGTGAGGCACCGGACGCTCGTACCCTCGACCCGGAATCTCATGCACTATTCCGGACACCCACCACATGCCATGACCGGTAAACACCGGAAATGCCCATAACTGACAAACTAGTGCGGGGTTCGAATTTGGGTAGGAGGTGTCCATACCTGGGTCAGAACGGGATTCTCCATATCTGAGTAACAACCGGATCCTCCATATCTGAGCAAGAACCGGATTGTCCATATCTATTTGGTTAGTATGAGTCAACAGCAGTGTGCAGGAGAAGCGAGCGAGCTCCAGAACGCATGGAGGTCCCACGTCCATATTTGGTCTCTACCAAATGCCTTCTTTCAAACAAGTGGATGTCTTCACCAAAGACAAATATCAAGGTAACCCCGTGGCGGTGTTCTTCGATGCAGACGGTCTCTCCGACGCCCAACTTGCTCAGATGTCTGCGTGGACGAACTTGTCCGAAGCCACGTTTGTTCAGACGAAAACCTCCAGCCAAGCGGACTACAAAGTAAGAATCTTCTCCTTGGAGAATGAGCTTCCCTTTGCAGGCCACCCAACCATTGGCACTTGTCGGGCACTTTTGGATCAAGGCTTGATCACGCCCAAGAACGGCAAGATTATCCAGGAGTGTGACGCTGGTTTGGTAGAGTTGACTGTGGGCGACGACGGCGAAATATTCTTCGCGTTGCCGTATGTGAAGAAAATAGACACCACGCAAGAGCACACGGATGCTGTGGTGGCTGCAATTGGAGCCAGTGCAGCCAAGAAGTCCGCCATCTTCCACGTCGGACCCGTATGGCACGTGATCGAACTTGCCAGCGCAGCCGAAGTCTTGGCGCTAAAGCCTGACTACCCTGAAGTGGAAAGGCTCACTGCAGCACAGGGGTGTGCGGGCGTGCAGGTTTTGGGTGCCCATGGCCCGGGGTACTTCGAAACGAGGACGTTTGCGCCTGCTATTGGCATCAAAGAGGACCCGGTGTGTGGGTCGGGGTCTGGTGCCACGGGTGCCATTCTCCAGGAATTTGAGGAATTCTCCGGGCAGATAAAGTTGAGGCAGGGCACGGTTTTGGGCAGGAATGGCCAGGTGACTGTGCAAGTCGGTCCGGGGAACATCTGTGTGGGTGGACACGCAGTCACTGTCATTGACGGAACATATTGACGTGGCGAGGATGATTTTCACTGACTGAATCCGGGTCATTTTCTGCTATATTTGAATGGTTTCAATACCGTGAATTGCCACTAAAACTTCATAACACGACGCGTAGCATGAGCTAACGATTCTGAACTGATATGTGGCTTCCGGAAAGAAAGGAGAAGGAGAAACGAAAGAAGGAGAAACGAAAGAATAAGAACGAAAGAATTAGAACGAAAGAATTAGAACGAGAGGGGAATAAAAGGGAAGAGAGAAAGTAAAAGTATGAAGCGAGAGAAAAAAAGAGGACGACTACGGGATCGGGGGCGAATGCAAGGTCCTTATATACTTTGCGGCTGCACCACTTTGTGGCTGCAAGAATCGAGCGCCCCGCCGCCACATGCAGGAACGCAACAAGGAGGTCCTTATAAGGAGCAGCCTTGCCCCCTCTCCCCTTTTTATAAATGCACCACTTCATAGGCACTAGCCTGGGTACTTCACAGAATATTTGGTGCATGGCCTTCCATCAGCGATTTCCCTTTGAAATTGCACCTTAGTGGTGTTGTAAAAATCACGAATTTTGGAATAATCTTCATATTTACATAATTTGCCGAATCAATTTGAAGGACTCTCAGTTTATAGAAATTTCGTGGGTTCTTTCTTAGTGTTAAGCATTTCAGCAGGCTTGATAGGTGACCGTTTTTGACTGGAATACCGGAGAAAGTGTGACAAAGTATACGGGTTGTATAAGGTCTTGTGGTGGATCAGCCCGTAGGGCTGTAGAAACAAGCCAAGCTTTGAATCAGGGAAAGACGGCGGTTATTATTACGACACAAAATCATGTTCGGGGGATAACCCTGAACAGGTGCGAATTTAGGGTTTTTAGCCAAGTTTTGCACTAAATTGAAAACTGCCTCAGGAAATTATTTCTCAAGATACGGTAACATTTTCCATTTACCCTTGTTATCTGTGACTCTTTATGGGCTCTTGCCGCAGTTTTGACTATGAATCTGGGTTAGTCTATGGTGCCGGACGGCTACCCCAAAGACCGCACACTATGCAAGACACCAACACATTCACTCAGGACACCGGTACATCTCGCCATGCACCCGTGTCCACTAATTGACCGGCCCTACAGCTATTCAAAAGCGTTTTTGATAAGAAGTTTGTTGTCGTGCAACCTTCATCGTGGAATTCATCCTGTGCGACGCCAGTTTCGATGGCTCCATGCATATTGATGGTGATCCTAAGTATTTGCAGCCAAATCGGGGTCGCGGAGTGATCCTTGACACTGCAATCGCAATGTGCCTGAATCGAGAAACAGACAATAGAAGTTCTACAGCCAAATGGGGAAACTCCAGCCGCACAGCATTCCGTTGAATAGCCTTTCTCCAAAAGGTCATGCTTCTGGCTATCGGCCGGAAGTGTTTTTAGACAGCACTGTGGCTTGCCTGGTTTTCGGCAGACGCAGAATTCCGGTCGCCAACATTTCGCCGACGGATGCAGCATTCCAGTTGTCAGCAGTTTGTCGACGGACGCAGCATTCCAGTTGTCAACATTTCGCCGACGGATGCAGCATCCCAGCGGTCAACAAATCGCCGACGGACGCAGCATTCCAGTTGTCAACATCTCGCCGACGGACGCAACAGAGCTGAGGCAGACCGCGCGAATCGCGCAGAGAAAACGCCCGACGGATATGCGAACCTTCTCTCAGTACTAGGGATTGAATGCAGGTCGCGCATTAGACCCATCAGCACCCATTTAGGGCAGCTTATGAACCAGACTCCGATTTACCAAAAAATCTGGCCTTGGAAAACTTACAAACTAACGGGATTTTTACAAACTAACGGAATCTTTGTCCCTGTACCGATGAGTGTGCGGGGAGTCAAATCAGGGCTTAGCTCATACCGATCAGAGTTGATAACGTCAAGGAGTGCATACAATATGCAACACCTCGGAAAGTCAAACTAAATGCCCGCGGCTTCAGACCACATCGCGATACACCTGCATTGTTGGACCGGCAGCATTTACGAGGCTCATATCCAAAACCCAGACCAATATTTTTGATCGACCCAAATTGTGAAGCAAAGTGATATGAAACGTTGGTGCATCAATTGTGAGTCATATTTATCATTGGGTGCCTTTCGAGGCACTTGGAGGCGTGAACACGTGATGCAATGCCACACCGACATTCGTCACTTCTTGTGCCTAGGGCCATCGGACTCTGCGCCTGCAAACGCATGTCTCCGGTAGCTGTGGCTGCGGATATGACCGCATTGGGAAGGGTGAAGTGTCCACGCACAGCTTGTCCGCACGAGCCTCAGCAGCATTGCGATTATAAAAGGCCCCTTGCCCCCTCCCTTCACGTCACTATTGCTAGAAACACCATCTTTCAAACCCACCAGAACCCCATCGATACTCCCTACGAAATCACTACTCAACGCAATGTCTTTGATCGGAAAACAATTCAAGTTGGCAAACGGAAACACTATCCCTGCCGTCGCCTACGGAGCTGGAACCCGTTGGTTCAAATTCACTGATGACCAATTGGACGCCTCGCTTGTGCAGTCGCTCAAGTCTGCCTTGGCCAAGGGTTTCACCCACATTGACGGTGCTGAAATTTATCACACCGATAATGAGATCGGCGCCGCCGTTGCCGGCGTTCAGCGCTCCTCGTTCTTCATCACCGACAAGTTTTCCACTGGTGACTCCAGCTACCAGTATTACTCGCAGCTCGGCAAGCCTTACGAATCGTTGCAGATCCATTTGAAGGAGAAGTTGAAGTTGGACTATGTGGATTTGTACTTGTTGCACTCGCCATACATCTCTAAAGAACACCAGGGCTTCGATTTGGAAGACGCCTGGAGATCCATGGAGAAGTTGGTGGATGACGGCTTGGCCAAGTCCATCGGCGTTTCGAACTTTGCCGTGGAAGACTTGAAGAGGGTGTTGGACATTGCCCGCATCAAGCCGGTGGTCAACCAGATCGAGTTCAACGCGTTCTTGCAGAACCAAACCCCGGGAGTGGTGGAATTCTGTCAGAAGAGCAACATTTTGGTTGAGGCCTACTCTCCCTTGGGGCCCATCACCAAGGGCGAGTCCAAGGAGTTCAACGACTACTTGGCCACCTTGGCTGCGAAGTACGCCAAGACGCCGGAGCAGGTGTTGTTGCGCTGGGTGCTTGACAGGAACATTTTGCCAGTGACCACATCCTCTAACGAGGAGAGAATCGCCCAGTTTGTGGCGCTCTTCGACTTCCAGTTGACCGCAGACGAGGTCCACCAAATCACCGCCATTGGAGAGAAACAAAAGCCCTTGAGACAGTGGTGGGTCAACGAGTACTCCAAGTTTGACCAGTGAACGCGCAGGAGCCCGGAACTCGCCGCTGGTAAAGACAATCCTGCTGAATGTGTTGCCAGACATGTCCTACATGAAAATAAAGCGACTGTGTGCACACCCAACCATCCTGCAGGATCTCTCCACATGACAGCGCGTGCCGAACCCAACCACCGCCCCACCTCTTCGTCCACCGCCCGAACCATGGAAAAAGGCAGTCTCGTGTTTCTGAGTGGAGCGTCCGTCCGAGACTCGGGCGCAAGAAGCATGCCCGCCAATGCGGGCTCTGAATGCGCCCGTCCAGGCCCGCATGCAGACTCTGCTCTCCGGCACCGGCGCCCGTCGTTCACCACAGACCACGAAAACGTCGCCGACCTCATAAAACAGACGCAAACGCTCTCCTTGCGTGACAAAAAAGGAAACGATAAGCGCCTCTACTGGTGGAGGCTTTGCGTGGCGCCGCTTTTGCTCACCATTCTAGCAGCCTCGTTTCGGCTCCATGGAATAGGCGCCAATCAGAAAGTCATATGGGATGAAGCGCATTTCGGCAAGTTCGGCTCGCATTACATCCAGCACGAGTTCTATTTTGATGTGCATCCCCCATTGGGCAAGTTGTTGGTGGGGCTCTCGGGGTACCTCTCGGGGTTCGACGGCGAGTTCAAGTTCGACAGCGGAGAAAGATATCCCGAGGGAAACCAGTTCACCAAGATGAGGATCTTCAACTGTGTGTTTGGCATTTTGTGCACGCCCATGGCGTACTGGACAGCTCTCGAGGCCGGCTTTTCCACCAGCTCCGCAGTGTACGTCGGGTTGGCCGTGGCCTTGGAGATGCTCTCGCTCACCCTCCTGAAGTTCATTCTCTTGGACTCGATGCTTCTCATGTTCACGGTGCTGACGTACTTATGCCTCATGAAGATACATTCGCTCAATCTGCAGGATCGGTTGTTGACGGCCCGGGGTTTTGGCTGGCTTGCTCTTACCGGCTTGTCGATTGGCTGCGTGTGCCTGGTGAAATGGGTGGGCTTGTTTGTGACCGTGCTCGTGGGCCTCTATGTGGTGTACGACTTGGTGCTCAAGCTGTACCAGTTGGTTGCAAGCAGAGAATCTCCAAGGGGCGTGGGGAGATACTTGGGGCACTGGCTCACCCGCATCGTGTGCCTTATTCTCGTGCCGTTGTCCATCTACGTGGCCGTGTTCCGCGTGCACTTCTGGGTGCTCTCCAAGTCTGGGCCTGGCGACGGGCTGATTTCAACGCTTCTTCAGGCGTCGCTCGAGGGCAATACGTTGAAGAATGGGCCCCGATCGGTCGCCTTCGGCTCATTAGTCACGCTCAGGTCGCAGGGCTTGTCGCCCAACTTGCTTCACTCTCACCCGCTGCTCTACCCCGAGGGTCTGCGCCAACAACAGGTTACCACCTACGGGTTCAAGGATAACAACAATGAGTTTTTGGTGGAGTTTGATATGTTGACGGCTCGCGACCAGCGCCGCTTCGCCACCCTTGTCTACGACGAAGCCGCCCCGGAGATCATCCTTGACTACAAGACCCTCGTCCACGACGGCGATACCATTCGCCTAACCCACAAAGACACCGGGTGCTTTCTCCACCTGCATCCCATCGCCGCGGCCGTCCTGAAGTCGCTGTACGAAGTGTCGTGCTATGGCGGCATGGAGGTGGATGACTTCAAAGACGACTGGATCGTGGAAATCCAGACCCAGGACGTGTCGCCGTCACCCAGCTTCCAGCATGAGGATCCGCGTGAAATCCATCCCATCTCCACTAACTTCCGTCTCCGCCATAAGAGCTTGGGCTGCTACTTGGCCACTTCGGGTTACGCGTACCCTGCGTGGGGCTTTCAGCAGGGAGAAGTGATTTGCAAGCATCTGTATATCTCGCTGGACAAAAGCACATGGTGGAACGTGGAGGATCACGTGAATGCCGAGTTTGAGCTGCCGCCGGAGCAGTATGTGGCTCCTAAGCCGAAGTTTTGGAAGGAGTTCATCTTGCTTAATTATGGCATGATGGCCTCCAACAATGCGCTTGTCCCAGACCCTGATCATTTCGACAACTTGGCTTCAAGTTGGTGGGAATGGCCCATTTTGAGACGAGGCCTCCGCATGAGCAGCTGGATCATCGGCGAGCCCCGATACTTCCTCATTGGTCACCCCTTCGTGACGTACTTCACCACCTTGAGCATTCCAGTGACTGTGTTCACGCTATTAGTGCTTGTGTGCCGCTGGAAACGGCAAGCGGCCTACTTCAGCATTCTCCTGGATGACTGGAACTTTTTTTTGGCTGCAGCAGTGTTTCCCTTGCTAGGCTGGATCTTGCATTACATGCCGTTCGTCATGATGGCCCGGGTCACCTACCTCCACCACTATGTGCCGGCGCTTTACTTTGGCATCTTTGTGTCTGCCTTTTTGGTGGAGTACTTTGTTTCTCGCAAGACGTCGGGCATGACCAGACGCGTGCTATTTACGCTTCTCTATGCTGCCGTTTTGGCTGTTTTCTGGCGCTACAGTCCGTTGGCGATGGGAATGGTGACTTCTCGGGCTGACTATAAGCATCTCAAGTTGCTAAGCTCGTGGAACATTTAAAACGAAATGGGGCGATGCAAAGTGGTGCATTGAAGACGATGCAGAAGTCAATCTGCTTCTGACAGACTGGTTGGCTTGTAGAATCATTTACGAGAGTGTACATATAAGAAGCGTATATAGTCATAGAGTAATGCGACATTAGTCTAGCTAGCCTCACCGTAGCACCTTGAGCTGTAACGTGCGTATTCAGATAAGATTTTCTTATTCATTACTGAATGTTAGCGATTTACTTATTGTACAGCAAAACTTTAATTTCAACAGAAGCGCAAGTGGTTTAGTGGTAAAATCCAACTTTGCCATAGTTGGGCCCCCGGTTCGATTCCGGGCTTGCGCATTGTTTTTTTAGACGTGGCACAAGGATCTTGGTAGTGGAGTCGCAGTATTGAATGGCTCCAAGTAACGCGAGCGTTTACTAAATTTGAGCTAAGGTCCTAAGGGATCGAAGAGATTGTTCAAAGTCGTCTATATGCAGGCACAGGGAACGCAAGAAACTCACATGCAGAGTACGGCCGCCATTAAAATTGAAGAGCAGTCCCGGTGAACTGTTCTTACGTTGGAATCCTGCCCTTCTCCGCCTTTCCGAATACGTGTGTTTGGTGCTGGCGACGGTCTTTGGTGCTGGCGACGGTCTGGTGCTGGAGACGGTCTTCGGTGCGACGGCGCGCACCCGTCCCCCGAAACATCCAAACACCACACAACATCATCAGAACACGAACCTCAGACCTCCACACATCATGGAATACGGCAGCACGTATCTCGACGATGGCGAGATTCAAATGGATCAGCGCAGCCAGAACGTCGAAGACCAACATTTCATTGGACACGAGACACCTCAGCTCCAGGAAGACCCTCACCACGGAGTCGTGGCCGAAGAAGAGCTATTAGCAGCCCAAGCCGCCGCCGACGCCGCAGTCGCTCAGCAGCAGGAGCACGGCACTCCTGGCGGGGTGTTCAGCAACGTGGGCCAGGGACTTTTTGGTAAAAACCGGGACATGATGATGCAGTACTGGCAGGAAATCATCAACCTGATCGAGCATGATGAGCACGATTTTAAGAATCACCAGTTGCCCTTGGCTCGGATCAAAAAGGTCATGAAAACTGACGAAGATGTGCGAATGATCAGTGCAGAAGCACCCATTCTTTTTGCCAAAGGGTGTGACGTTTTCATCACTGAGTTGACCATGAGGGCGTGGATCCATGCCGAGGAGAATAAGCGGCGAACGCTCCAAAAGTCGGATATTGCTGCAGCTTTGACCAAAAGCGACATGTTTGATTTCCTCATCGACGTGGTGCCTCGTGAAGAAGAAAGACCTAAGAAGACATACCGAGATTCGGCGTTTCCGCATCTGCTGCTCCATCACCCAATGAGACAAGGCATGGTGCAACATGGAGCTCCAGCCCGTAATATGAGCCATTTGCAAAACTCCCACTTGCCCAATCTGTCGCCCAACCCTTTGCCCACATCATTGCCTGAACGGTCATTGCAAAACCTGCATGTACAAGCACCCTCGCTTCAACACGATAAAGTTGGCGGCGTCTCAGAGCACCAGCCAAGTCTGAGCCTGAGACAACTACCGCTTGCGGACAGCGCTTCGTCACAGAGGTTGCCGGAGGTCAACGAAAACCTCGAGACTCAAACTCCCAAAGAGACGCAGGATTCTGAGGATAAATCAGGGCAGAATATTCACAAGGGCATGGACGGCGAGCAAAAGGACGGGCCCTTTTTCGAATCCTATCCACCGTACGAGAACGAGAACTAGTGCCAAGCCCATGTTAAAAGTTTCCCTTGGAACATCGTTGGGTGTGATCTGACACCTAATTTTGACACATATGCCCCAAATCTGAGTTTTGATTCTTTGCACCAAGTCGAGATCTTCAAAAGCACCATTAGACGCCATTTTTAGAAGCCATTTTTAGAAGCTTTTTCAAAGCCCATTTCTAGATCCATTTTTATAAGCCATTTCCAGGAGCAATTCTTGGATGAGTTATGCCTGTTTCACTTGCAAACACGGTCATATGCTCGAATAAACAATTTTTCAGTCCTATTCGGCAGCGTGCAGTTGTGTTGCAATTGCACGGCAGTTTGCAGTCGGTGTGATGGTCTCCGCACTCTCGGTGCATCTCGGGTTTGGCGTGTATAAGTGCAGGCGCGGCTAATATGCAGAAAAAAAGTCACTTGATTGCCGTCTCTATCACAACTGATCATTCGAGCAACCATTCTCCTTTTATGTTCTCTGTATATAGAACAGCGGTATTCCTGGCACGAAGACTTCCCAGAAACAGGACAATTCCCAATATACTAAGACCACAAAAGATGAATTTGATGACCATTTCGCAGCTGTTAGATGAAGCTTACAACAAGCACAAGATTGTTCCCGAAGTCATTGACAAGTTCGACAGCCATGGCTTGCTTACCATTGAGTACTCCCCTAAGGACCAAGTCACTATGGGCAACACTCTCAGAGTAAAGGACACCCAAAAAGCCCCCAAAATCCAGTTCACCTTGAATCTGCCTAACCAAGAGCAGGAGTTGCAGATCAACCCGGACGATCGCTTTATGTTGGTGTTGACCGATCCAGACGCACCTTCCAATGTAGATCCGAAGTGGTCAGAGTACTGCCACTGGATATTATCGGACTTAAAGCTCAATGCTAACAATGATGGCAACGAGGATTTGTTGTCGACCATATTGGACTTGTCCAAAGCAACAGAAATTTTGCCTTACGAAGGGCCGGCCCCTCCCGAGAAGACAGGTAAGCATCGCTATGTCTTTTTGCTTTACAAGCAAGACCCAATTGCCAAATTGTTGGCCCCAAAAGACAGACCAAACTGGGGCACCGGTACGCCTAGATCCGGTGTAAGGGACTGGGTGAAGAAGCACGGGGGCGATAGCAAATTGTTGGGTGTTAACTTTTTCTATGCCCAGCACGAAACACAAGACTAGACTAGGCGGCATTGCCTCAATGCTTCTCTAGATCGCAGGATTGGACAATATAGAAGACATTGAATATGACTGTAGTTGATTGTGGCAAATTAGATTTTGGGGCTCTTATCTCAAGCGAGCTGAACTATAATCCTTAGGACTGACCACCAAGCCCTTGCCTTTGGTGGCTCCCCTGTATATGGTTTCTATGATATCAATCATCTCTTGTTTGTTGTCGATGAGGAAGTTCAACTTGTTGTTGTTGCCAGTACCAAAATCACACATCATGTGCTTGTTTCTATGGAAGAACATCACAGTACATGGATCGTATAATTCGTACATTTCATTGAAGTCTGGTACCTTTTCGGTGTCGCAGAGATAGATGGCAGCAAAGTTCTTGACCTTCTCAGCCACTGCAAATAGAATCTCGTCCATGATCATGCACAGCCGGTCTGAGTCGATTCCAAACCGAATAATTACTAGCCTTTCATCTTCGGACAATATTGCCTGGTCGACATGCCAACCGGTTCGGAGATGCGGGAGAAATATGGAGCTCATGTCTGGGATCAGATTTTTGTAGGGATGATGTTGCGTTGATGTGATTTGTCGCGCAGCCGATAGTAGCGTCCCTCAAAGTTAGGGAGTGTCGTAGTCCGCCACAAGCGACCTGCCGGAGTCATTTTGGCCAAGCGGCCTTTGATGTATAATATTAAATGAGTGTATGGGATGGATATCGAAGTGCTCTGAGTTCCGAATTTGTGAAATCATGAAATGTACATTATGTGACGCTTCAAATTGTGGCGCTCCAAGAAATTCTGGCGCTCTAAGAAGAGAGGAGCACAGCGTTTATATAAGGGAATTGTCAAAAGGTTTGTCAATTGTGTGAAACCTGAAACTGCCGTGCAGCCAGTGCTGCAAATGCAATGCAACATGCACTAAGTTTGTGTTTGGTTTTGAGATGCAGTTTGTGAATGATGCACGCCACTGTACTGAAACATGCAGCGTATGAGAATGTGTATATATGAGCCAATCATCCCACTTTTGTGTTTGGGCTTTTCAAAAGGTAGCTTTAATCTGCACAAGTTGCATTTGCAAGGAATCCAGATTTCCCAGCGTCGTGCGAATTTGCAGCCACCGAGACCCCTTAGTATACTTTTGTCCGCAACAAGAACTAAGAAGTTTTGGTGAGAAAGGCTTGGACAAAAGGCTGTGAAAACAATGAGAAGAAGTTTCGATTTTGCAAAGAGTGAGTGTACGGATCTGACAGGAAGTTCAGCCTCGCATGGCTTCAAGTTGCCAGAAGGTCATGCAAACTGCTTGCATGGGAAAACCCTCGATTCAGCTTGGTGCACTTCGGCAGAACCAAAATCTCAGAAGCCAAAGAATGAGGTTAAGAATGAGGTGGATACTCGCATCTTTACCTCACCTTTCGTGTCCAAAGCCAAAACTGCTCTCGACAATGGCATCCTTATTAGATACTCGAGGTACATGCGGAAACAGCAGAAAAAAGAAATATTTTACTTTAAGTGGGGCTTGTGGATGAATACAGGCTTATCTAAGTGCATGCACGATATTCTAGAGACACAAGGCCAGTTAGAGGTGAAAATAAACGAGCTAAAATGGGCACAGCAAAATGACATCTCTATTTTAAGACTAGGGCTTGTACCAGGCCTAAAGTGCGAGAAGGTGGCTTTGAAAGTACCTTTATCGGACCAAAAGGAATTTTATTTGTCCATGTGCAACATCTCCATGGGCCATTCTTTATACGGCCCCAAAGGCACACAGGGTAAGTAACTTTGATCATGACGCCCCACAACAATATTAACGACAGTGCCAATTATTGGCGTGAGCTTGAGATTGAAAGAGTATTACGCAGTTGTGAAACTCTGGCTTGGATCTTCCGACAGTTCCCAAACAGAGCCTCGGCAAATCTTGCAACTTTTGCAGGTTGTTGCGTCCCTAGTTTCAGAGAAGTATGTGGAAATTATTGCTAGTGGAATATTCATCCGTGAAGACGAAGAGTCGTACCGGGTGTTTGATTATGACAAACTGGAGGATGTTGATGCTTACAAGGGATAACTCGAAGCGATTGAAGAGAAGATAAGCTCGCACGTCAAATCCGGTACTTAACATTTTTTTACAGCGAAATCTCATCAAGTTCTCACTGCCTAAAAACAAGAAAGCCAACCAGAATGCCTGAAATTGAACTCGGAATTACCGCTGATATGCATGTCCATCTCCGTGATGGCAAGATGATGGAGCTCATTACGCCCACTGTTAGAGATGGAGGAGTTTCAGTGGCTTATGTGATGCCTAATTTGGTACCTCCCATTACTACCATTGACCGGGTGGTAGAATATAAGAATAAGCTTCAAGAGCTCTCTCCCAAAACTACTTTTTTGATGAGCTTCTACTTGTGTAAGGAGTTGACACCTGATTTGATCAATGAAGCAGCCAAACTCGGCTGCATACAAGGAGTCAAGTGCTATCCAGCAGGAGTGACCACCAATTCTTCCGCTGGAGTCGACCCAAACGACTTCTCGTCGTTCTACCCGATATTCGAGGCATTGGAGAAGAATAACTTGGTTCTCAATTTGCATGGCGAACGGCCGCCAGCTAAGGACGAAGACATTCACGTTTTGAATGCAGAGCCCAAGTTCCTCCCAGCGCTCAAGAAATTGGCTCAAGATTTTCCGAATTTGAAAATAATCTTGGAGCACTGCACTACCAAGAGTGCTGTGGACACTATTCGGGAACTCCACGCGGAGAATCCAAACTCGAAGGTCGCCGCTACCATCACTGCTCACCACCTCTCGTTGACGATTGACTCATGGGCCGGAAATCCTGTGAATTTCTGCAAACCCGTGGCTAAATTGCCCGAGGATATGAGAGCTTTGGTGGGAGCAGCCACGAGTGGGGAACCCTATTTCTTTTTTGGCTCAGACTCGGCTCCACATGCTATAGAGAACAAAGCCAGGCACGTTGGTGTGTGCGCTGGTGTGTACACGCAATCGCATGCTATAGCATATTTGGCGGAGATCTTCGAGTCGGTCGGAAAGATGGACGAACTCGTGAAGTTTGTGTCTAAGCATGGACTTGAGTACTACGGAGTAGCTGAAGGAGACATTCTTAACAAAGACAGGGTGTACTTGGTGGAGAGAGAAAACTATGTGCCGGAAATCATCGGCAAGGATGAATTGAAGGTCGTGCCATTCAAAGCTGGGGACAAACTCAAGTACGCCATTGAGTGGAGATAAGCGAGGGTGTGTATACAACGCACAAAATTTGCATGTGAAAAAGTGCCTCCAAAGGCGCATAACCCGGCTCAGCGGCGAGTGGTAAGGATATCTGACAAGAAAGAAATAGGGAGCATAGAGAGACGCTTAATAATGAAACGCCCGGGTGTGGCGCAATTGGCCCTTCTGAATTGGGAATGGTAATAGGGGATGTGCAACGGAGGGAATTATATGAAAGGCTCGCCTGCATACATCATGCAGGGAACGCACCATGAAGTCAACGTGGGACTTGAAGGGCGCCCAATACATCGTTCACGAGGCAGAGCAAGCGGCCGTTTGATGTACTTCCGTATAGGTCTCATCTATACACAAGACATGGAAAGAGCAAAAGAGAAAAAGAAACACGGAACATCAACAGGCAAAGCTAGAGATTAGGGACGCAGGCAAAGAGATTAGGACGTCAAAGGAAAGAGATTAGGACGTCAAAGGAAAGAGATTAGGACGTCAAAGGAAAGAGGTCAGCAGACGTCAGAGAGATCAGGGAATGCCAGAGGACAGAGGCAAAAACCAAGAAACGCAACTGTCCGCGAGGCATGCAGTAATTCTGCAAAGTTTAAAACCTGGCCCATGTCAAGTGCCGCGTCTCATTTGCGAAAGAATCTTTAGGTGCAGATGTGTCAACGTGGGCTATTAAAGTTTGACGTGAAGTCTGCATACAACACGCAAATTTCACGCTAGCGTTAGCAAGCACCTTGGATCGAAGTGAAAGGATCTTAGGAAATCCGGAGGGCATCATGGTTTTCAAGGGGCTTTATTTCAAGCAAGCAAGAGTGGAACGCCACGCGAAGAAGAATGGTCACGTGATGAGAGGCTTCAATTTATGCTATATGCGCGGCGCGAAAAGGCGCCGCGCTACCTGCTGGTCGCACATGGCTCGCAGCCGCTCTTATCTATTTATATGGAGCTTCCCCCCGTTCTGCCTGGTCCTCATCTTTTCCTCACGCTCTCAGGGACTCAATACAGCTGGTGCTCCTTCCTCCAGACTGAATAAGCGCCAGATACTGAATAAGCGCCGGATACTGAATAAGCGCTAGATACTCCACACACTAGCCTACTGTCTAACTCATCTCACGGAATAACGATGGCTTCAAGAGACTTGCCCCATTCCATGGGCGAGGCACTCACCTCGTGGTACCAAAGGATCCCTGCAGAGATGCATTATAACAAGAAAGTCGTTGACGATGGCGAGCCCAACGATGATGGCAGTCCGAAAAGGGTCACCGTCAAAAGCCTTTGGCCCGCCTTCATCTCGGGCGCTGGGTTGTTCTCCGACGGCTATGTCAATAACTCCATCGGCACAGTGACCACGTGTCTCTCTGCCATCTACGGTAAACGTTATACGGATTCCAGCGCCATTTCGGTGATCTCCGCCATTGCATTTGCCGGAATCGTCGTGGGCCAGTTGGGATTCGGCTACATCTCGGACCATGTGGCCCGCAAAGGTGGCATGCTTTTTGCCAACGTGTTCCTTATTTTCTTTACCATTCTTTGTGCCGTTGCCACGTGGGGCAAGACGCCCGAGGGAATGTTCGCCGCGTTGGCTACATTCCGTTTCTTCTTGGGAATCGCCATTGGTGCCGAGTACCCCACGGCCTCGGTCATCGCCTCGGAGTTTGCCAACCAGTTGCCACCGGGACACAGAAACAGGTACTTTATCTGGTTCACCAACTTCTCGATTGACTTTGGGTTCGTGGTGTCGTCTTTTGTGCCCTTGGTGCTCTTGTGGATCTTCTCGCCCAAGCACTTGACTCCGATCTGGCGGTTGACGCTTGCCCTCGGAGTGTTTCCTCCTATGGCCTTGTTTTTTATGCGGAGAAAGATGAAGAACTCCGATGCATTTGAGCGCATGAGCATGAACAAGGTGAAGAAGTTTCCGCTTCTTTTGGTGATCAAGTTTTACTGGTTCAGGCTTCTTGTGGTTTCCATCATTTGGTTCATCTACGATTTTTCCGCATACTCCTTTGGACTCTACTCCAATTATATTTTGACGCAGATCATTCCAGGAGACGATATCTACAAGGCATGGGGATGGAACGTGGTCTTTAACCTATTCTACATTCCCGGATCTTTGATTGGTGGTTACGTGGCGGACATCATCGGGCCCCGCATGACGCTTTTCGTGGGCCTTATCATCCAAGGTGCCATTGGCTTCGGTATGACGGCAGGCTACTCACACTTGAAATACCACATCGGGCAATTTGTGGTGGTGTACGGAATCTTCCTCACCATGGGCGAGTTCGGTGCCGGAAACAACGTGGGCTGCTTGGCCTCTAAGACGTCGGCCACATCGATTCGTGGGCAATATTATGGTATCGCTGCTGCTGTGGGCAAGGTCGGAGCGTTTGTGGGAACATATATCTTCCCCATCATCTTGCGGAGGCAAGGTGCCGTCAACCCCGACGACGGGCTTAAAGCTGCGTTTTACATTTCGTCGGCCTTGTGTTTTTTCTCTGCCTTTTTGACGTTGTTTTTCTGTCCTTCGGTTGGCCAGGACTCGATTAATAAGGAAGACAGGGATTTCTTGGAGTACTTGCAGGTCAATGGCTATGACATCAGCCAGCTTGGTGTGCACCGCGGCGAAGACTTCGACGCCTCATCCGAAGAGGGGTTGGAAAAGACCAACGTCAATGTTCAGCAGACCAAGGTCGATTCCGAGCTTTAAGATATATAGTCTTTATTAGAATTTATGCAGATGAGGATTTGTAAACACCTGAGTCCGGTGTGAATTCAACGGTGGTATTTTGGTCTGGCTGTTTGGCTGTATTTTGGCTGTATTTTGGCTGTATTTTGGCTGTATTTTGGCTGTATTTTGGCTGTATTTTGGCTGTATTTTGGCTGTATTTTGTCTGATGAAATTTCGGCGGTGACATTTTTATCTGGTGAAATTTAGTCTGGTGATATTGTAGTTTGATGGTAGCTTGGCTAGATTGAACTTGAATGGAGTGAATCTTGTGGTTCTTTAATCGTTTGAATTCTGTTGTGGTGGATTTTGTGGTGGTTGGGCCTAACGCCTCAGTTTCTTCTTGTTGCCTTCACCACGATCGGCACCATTCCTCCCGTGGATATGGTGAACCTTCTGTGGCCGAACACGACGATGAAAGATCTGATGGTGCCTGCATGCGTAGTGGTGTTGATGATAGAGTCTTCAATGGCCTTCTCCTTGTCCACGGCATTTTTCGAAGCATCCCAGTCCTTCTCAAACAACGTCTGGCAGAAACGGTTCACACGGATGCACAAATCCTCGCTAGTCTCTCTTTCGGACGTAAACAACTGGTCGTCCTCACTGAAGCCCTGCTCAATGTCGTAATCGGGAAACCGCAGCTGAATAACCGTTTTCGTGGATCTCTTGTCGCACAAGTTTCTGCCAATGGTCTCGCGGATGGACTCGACGATCAAGGGCTTGGTGGAGGCCGGCTTCAAGCCTGCCCATGTGTGATGCAAAGTCCAGCACGATCTCTGCAAGGGCGAGACGTAGAATTTGGAAGGCACGGAGGCGCCATGGGTCTCGATCTCCTTGCGCCAGACCTCGTTATTTTCTTTGGCCTGGGCGATTCCCAATTCCGTGAGCATCGGATCGGGTCCGTAGTTGACTTCGCCGTCGGTGCCCAACGCATACCACTTTTCGTCCCAAGCGTTCATGCCGTACTTGTCGACCACGTAGTTGTGGTAGCCCTGGCCGTGTCTGGCGCAGAACACAAGCTTGTACACTTCGTTTTCAGCGGCGGCCTCGTTCAACAGATGCAACTTTGCGCGAATCTCGTCCCACGACAAAACACGGCCCAATTGCTCTTCCGTGTACTTGAACCGCAAATCGTCGGTTGCGGGATCGGACTGCTTGAAGAAGCCGTGCACAGTTTCGAACGTCCACTTGAAGTCCTCATCGAGGGCAACACGTTGCAACTTTTGTTTGTAAAGGTCTTCAATTTCGGGGCTGGCGTGCGCGTCTTCGCAGTCACGCTCTGAGGGAATAAGCAAGGACATTTTGTGGGGAAACACAGGGGCTAGAGGTGGCAGCGAAGGGCCTTTATATGTTCGCGGCGCGGGTATTTTCGGGGAGATCCGCCAAGTGGAGTTGCGCGGGGCAGGACGCGGGCTGCAGGACGGGAGACTGCGTGAGGCTATGTGCATGAGCGGGGCCATTCTGCAGGAGAAGCGTTGGACAGCCTGGCCGGGGTTTGCAGGGGCCGGCAGTATGCAGGACGGGGAAAATCCGGCGCCAATGGGCGGTGGCTATATGCAGACAGCAGAGCGAAAGCCCAGGTGTAGAGGGGGTTTCTGTAGGAATAAGGGGCTAGCTGCAGGAAGAAGAGGGTATCTGCAAGAAGAGGGTATCTGCAAGAAGAGGTGAGCTGCAAGAAGAGGTGAGCTGCAAGAAGAGGTGAGCTGCAAGAAGAAGAGGTTAGCTGCAGGACGGAGGGTGGAGGGGGTGTACTGGGTGCAGGACGCGCAAATGGCGTGAGGCCGCAAATCTGGCCACAAGCTGCGTTTGCCAAGGGCATATGCGGGAAGCCGACCACGGCAGGGTGCGGCCAGAAGCAGCAACGCCCTCGGAAGTGTGCGGTGCACGGGTGTTTTTTTGCAGCCACCAAACCGGGGAGCCGCCCTGCACCAGTACACCAGAAGTGAGCAGGCGTCTTGTATGTCTTGACCAGCACTGTAATAAAGATCACGTGATTGAGGACGATGAATACGTTGGTGGTATTAATACGCCCGCTGGTTTGAATGCCAGAGAGCGGTGGAAATGGCCGAACTTGAGGGAGGGGGCGGAGACACCCGTACATCCGAGCAGGAAAAAGAAAAGAGACTCGAGCAAAAAAAACAGCAGAGGAAGCGGTCCACAATAAACGTGGCCAATTGTGCAGAAGTAGAATCGAAGAAGTCAATCAGAGAGCAGGTCCCTCGGGGCCCTCGGAAATGGGGCCGCGGGCGCGCAAACACCCGTACACCCGGCGACCCCAGGACAAAAAGGCCCAACGCAAACGGGCTATTTTGGGAGCCTGGGCGCTTAAACTTGGAGGGCAGAAAGCGGGAATTCCGGAGATTCCGGCAGTGGTTTTGGAGCGGCAAAGTCGGGAGTGGGAGTGGAATGCAATCAGGGTGAAGAAGAGCGAGGGCCGAGTTCCGAGGGCGAGCCGCCGAAACCCGTACCTCCGCGCAACCACAGCAAATTGCAGCCATTAAAACGGCTCAGCAACCAGTCATGATACTGGAGTTTTGACCAGCAGGTTTCTCCAGTAGAACAAGGCATTCTATAGTAATAGTAATATACTCAATCAAAAAAAAACACAGCTCAGAATGACCATCAAAAGAGGCAGGCGTTTCTTCTTTTCGGCCTAGGATCGGCCATAGCCATCGATTCGCCAGATTTCCGTATACGGACACGTCCGAAGATAAAGTGGGTGTTGAGTATTGGAGAATCGAGAGGATCTCCAGCTGCCAAACGGCACGGCTGGTAGCTACATCTAACAGGAGGTCACTGGCCGTCAATCAAGCCGTAGCCCGGACCGAGCCGCTTTCTCTCGGTATTGAGCAGGCTGCCGAGGGCGTGTATACAGCTAGTGGTGGCGGATGGTCCTGATTTCGGGGGGCGGATGGTCCTGATTTCGGGGGGCAGATGTCTCTGATTTTGTGGGGCAGATGGTCCTGATTTTGTGGGGCAGATGTCTCTGATTTTGTGGGGCAGATGTCTCTGATTTTGTGGGGCAGATGTCTCTGATTTTGTGGGGCAGA
>NKYY01000020.1:0-229177 GCA_002370515.1 Metschnikowia proteae | reverse complement strand
AGGAAATCAGCCTCGTCTCAAATATGAAATCAGCCTCGTCACAAATAGGAAATCAAGCTCGTCTCAAATAGGAAAGGCTCGTCTCAAATATGAAAGGCTCGTCTCAAATATGAAATCAGGATCGTCTCAAGTAAGAAATCAGCCTCGTCTCAAATAGGAAATCAGCCTCGTCTCAACTAAGAAATCAGGATCGTCTCGAATAGGAAATCAGCCTCGTCTCAAATATGAAATCAGCCTCGTCTCAAATAGGAAAGGCTCGTCTCAAATAGGAAATCAAGCTCGTCTCAAATAGGAAAGGCTCGTCTCAAATAGGAAATCAGGCGGAGCGGCCCTCATCATCGTCAATGATAAAGTGATCGTCGTCATATGCTGTGGAGTTTAGCTCGAGGTTTTGGTCTTCGTCGTCGAAATTGCCAAACACCAAGTCATCGTATCCTGCACCGCTGTAGCTTTGGCTGTGGTAGGATTCCAACTTCGCCTGCATCTTCTTGTAGATGATGAAGGTAGCCAACGATACGGCACATGCCGTAATAAAAATGCTCACGAGGTCCAAGACCTTTGCCGAAGTCGGGCGCTCTGCATTGCCCAAATTCTTCACCGTGTGGCCGATGAATATGTGAGCAAACATCTTGGGCGAAGTGATCAACGAAGCGGATATATAAGTCCACGCCAGGAGGTTGGGAATGGCTGCCAACGCTCCATTAGACAACGAATATGGCAACGGGCACAATCGAATCAACACAAGAATGAAGAGCGACGCATCCTCCTTCAAGATCTCCGCAAAAGCACGGAACTTCTCGTTTCTCTGGACCATCTGCTCCGCCTGATTCCGGAGTAGGTATCTGAAGGTCATGAAACTCGCAAACGAGCCCGAGATCGACGCCGACGCCAAGAGCGGCCAGCCGCCGGGAAACCCGTACGTCATGCCACATAACATGGCCAAGGCCGAAAAGCCAAGAAGTGGCGGAAATCCCACAAAGAATATGAGCGTGAAGAGAATGGCCCCGCCTCCAGGGAGTTTCTCCACGGTGTCTGACACGTCCACCAAAAAGCTCAAGAGGAACTTGTGGAAAACAAGCGCTATGGCGGCGAGCGCCATGCTCAACACGGCGGCTGAGATAAGAAGCACTCTTTTCTTGAAGCTCTGTTCATTGTACCACTGGAGGATCTTGCCGTTGGATTCCTGTATGAAGCCCGCTTGCCGCTGGAGAAACCCTGTCATGTAGAGTGAGTATTCGTGCAGCCAGCGACAAGAGTGAGCCCCAGAATTTATGGGCCCGACACGACCAACCTTCACATGGCCGGCTTTGAAGGCTCGAGATGCTTGGCATCAATCCGGGCCGCGCCATTCGGCCCTATTGTTGACATAGGCGGGCTCCGGTTTCAGGCTTGCTGTGTAAGAACCACTTTTGGCAGCTGGGGCTGCAGAGGGACGGCCCCGAGCTTATTCCGTCATTCCGTTTCAGGCCGCCTGTGTGCAGTATCGTCGGTAATGGCTGAAGCCGGCTATTCGCAAACCTTTTTCCGTCTTCTTTTCATGCATCATGCATCAGTGATGCAAGCAACGGTTGCTGTTCGAGCGACCTGCATATTGCGCGGGAATCACCCGAGCAAAACCGCTTTACCCTGTTTCGTTTGTTCTTTCTCCACCCATGCGTTACTTTCTCTTCTTGGCCTCGGCCCTTGCGTGGACGGGTGGCTATGCCCCCGGTAATGTGGCATGTCCTTCCGGCAGCTTGATCCGTGCCGCCAATAAGCTTTCAGACAACGAAACGGCGTGGCTCGAGGAGCGCAACAAGGTCACCGATGAGCACTTGGAGATCTTCTTGAACGAGGCCGGGCTTGAAGACTTTAATGCTGCAGATTTCTTGAAAAACACAACAAACAATCGCTCTTTGACAATCGGTATTGCCTTTTCCGGAGGCGGCTATAGAGCCATGTTGAGTGGGGCCGGCCAGTTGGCTGCTTTGGATAACCGCACGGTGGGGGCTCACGAAGAAGGTCTAGGCGGACTTCTCCAGGCATCCACATACCTTGTTGGGTTGTCTGGAGGAAATTGGCTCGTGGGAAGCTTGGTGATGAACAATGACTCCAGTGTGCAGGACATGATTGACAACAAGAACGGCCTCTGGAACTTGGAGCATTCCATCGTCAACTATGGTGGCTGGAACCCGATCAATGCTTATAAGTACTACAAGCAGATTTGGGATGATGTGCTGGCCAAGGAGGATGCAAACTACCCGGTGTCCTTGACCGATACCTGGGGAAGAGCCTTGCTGCACCAGTTTTTCCCGGAGCTGACTGATTTCGGCAACTCGCTTGTGTGGTCGCTGATTCAAGACATGGACAGCTTTGTCAACCACGAAATGCCGTTCCCTATTGTGGTGACCGATGGCAGAACGCCCGGCGAATTGCTCATCAGTGGAAACTCCACTGTTTTTGAGGTCAATCCCTTCGAGTTGGGCTCCTGGGATCCTTCTTTGTATTCGTTTACCCAAACCAGATACTTGGGCACCAAGGTGAAGGATGGCGAGCCAATGAACGGCACTTGTGTTGCCGGTTTTGACAATGCTGGCTTCATCATGGGTACATCATCCACTTTGTTCAACCAGTTCGTGTTGCAGATCAACACCACCTCTTTATCCTCCACGTTGAAATCGCTCATCACTCATCTCTTGGACAGTGTCTCCGATGACCAGAACGACATCGCTGTTTATGAGCCCAATCCGTTCCGCAGTTACGACGAGGCTTCCTACCACTCCATTGTGCAGAATGACACCTTGTATCTCGTTGACGGAGGAGAGGACGGACAGAACATCCCCTTTTACCCATTGATCCAGCCAGAAAGAAACGTCGACGTGATTTTTGCCTATGACAATTCGGCCGACACAGACCAGCTGTGGCCCAACGGAACGTCCATGATTGAATCTTATAAGAGACAATTCTTGAAACAAGGAAACGGCACCATATTCCCCTATGTGCCGGATGCTGCCTCTTTCCGGAACTTGAACATGACTGCTCGCCCCGCCTTCTTCGGATGTGACGCCAAAAATTTGACCAACTTGCTTCCTGAGGGTGCAGATGAGGACGCCGTTTACGACTCGCCTTTGATTGTCTACACCGCCAACCGTCCCTTCACATACTTCTCCAACACCTCCACGTTCAAGCTTTCGTATGAGGAGGACGAGAAGTTGAGCATGATCAAAAACGGCTTTGAGGTGGCCTCCAGACTCAATCGCACCTTAGATGATGAGTGGAAAACTTGCGTGGCATGTGCCATCATTAGACGTGAGCAGGAGAGACAAGGCGTGGAGCAGAGTGACCAGTGCAAGCAGTGTTTCCAAACGTACTGCTGGGATCTGAGCATCGATGACTCGGAATCGGGCTTGAACTTTACCAGCACCGGTACCACCAATGGAGATCAGCAGAACGACAACCGCACTGTCAGCGCTGGTTTCTCTTTGCGTGCCGACCTAAGCTCGAACTTGTTGCACATGCTCGGCTTCATGTTTGTCACTTTGGTTGCCTTCACATGCTCTTCGATTTGAGACCACACTCGCATATCCACTAATTTCGATCACAACACAGAGATTACTCAATAGATAATCAATTTTTCCTGTATAGCCTTGTCTTGGGCCAATGTCTGTTAGTCACGTGACCGTTTCCTCGGCCTGCGGCATTCTAGAAGTTCGCCGCGTCGCTTCTTGTGTCAACGCCTGCACATGGCTATCTGTCGCAGCACACATGACGTATTCCTCATCACCGCTTGCAGCCGCCGGAATCCTGAAGTTATGTCAGCTTCACTTTCAAGGAGAAGCAGAGTCAGATTTTTTGTGCCGTCCTCAAACAGCTATTCCACTTTACCTGTCCATCTTTTGGGGAAGTCTTGGACCCTAGGCGACTGTTTTGGCTTGACGCTGAAGCAAAGCGACTTGTGGAAAAGGAATTCCGTATCAAGACATCACATTCTCTGCTTAAAAGTCAATTTCCTCGCTTTGATTTCGAGTGGAAACATCTGTAAAAGAAAAAAGAAGCAAAAGTGATTTTGCACAGTTTGATACTATGAGTCAGTTTTTCCAGATCTCTGCGAAATGAGTTTCTCACAAGTTTCAAAACGTGGTTTTGAAGTCCTATGATAAAAATCGAATGTCGTTCTTTTTCGTCTTCATCAAACGTCCTGAATGTTTTGGATGCCATGCCAAGTACAAGACCTCATGGCCGGGGTCAACCACTATCGTGGGCATCAACTAAGTTGTATATCAATGTCCCAACAGAATCCTGTTACTCTGCAAGACTCATAAACCTTCTTCAATCACATAATCAGAACATCTTTCATTCGGGCCCTTTCCCTGCCGAACACTTAGGTTTTTGAAAGGAATTTTTGAAAGGAAAAGACACGTATCCTGCATAGTAGCACACTTGACATGCCCTTCGAAAAATTTTGTCCGAAGCTTATGAACTAGCAAGAGCTTATTGTACTAACATCACTTTTCCAGAGAGGGCCTTTCTGAAAGAGTCGCCCAATTAGGGATTTTTGAGCGAAAAGTTCAAGGTGGTGAATCCCGCTCGTTTGACTCTCTTGTCGAAGAAACGCTTTCTCTTAGCACTTTCTCTTAGCACTTTCTCTTCAAGCGCACCTCACAAGGAGTCCTTCCATTGCTTAATTGTGGAACAGGTTGCTAAAATGCAGCGTGCATGTCACTTAGAATCAGCCATAGTAATTTCGATAATGTGCAGGACATCCACATTATGCTGCAACATGGTCAGCCCTTTCTTTCAAGTTCTCCCCATTTTGGCCCGAAAGAAGCCTTAGAAGCTTCCCAACCCGAGACCCTTGCATTAAGATGCCGTTTTTCGGGTATATAAGAGAGGAGTCTGACCCTGTTCTCAAAACCGAAGATAGGCCTGGGGAATAGAATGTATCTCTTTCATAGCACAGGGATTTGGCAAGATGTGATTGCAGAAGTC
This sequence comes from Metschnikowia proteae, assembly GCA_002370515.1. NCBI lineage: Eukaryota > Fungi > Ascomycota > Pichiomycetes > Serinales > Metschnikowiaceae > Metschnikowia > Metschnikowia proteae. The sequence continues at coordinate 224,209 of NKYY01000020.1, read as the reverse complement.
GAATTTGGCCATAATGGCTCATATGAAAATGCACACGGTCGATGTGAATTATCGAGCCAGCTTTTGCAGCTTTGCAAACAAGGCGTTTCCCTGTCCATCTCATACATTTTCCAGAGACTAAATGACGCTCACACAAAGCATGACTCAGGGATAAAGTACGAGAGTTAAAAGCCTTAACCTTGTTCTTAACGGCTATTATCTCGTTTCTGACTGGTGCCGTACCTTATTTCGCTTTATTAAAGTTGTTGGTTCTCTGTGGGATCCTTGAGCCGATGGCTCCTCTCCATCAATCCGCCAAATGGTTTTGAAATTGTTAGACTGGCACCTCCATATGATGTCACTGTAACATAAAATCAAGGACTTTTTCCCTGATGCTTAATCTCCAGCTTTTCTTGCTTGGACATGAGCATATGCTAATATTAGAACGCCAAAAGCTAAGGAGATGTTTCTTCAAGTTGAGCGGCTTTAGTTTTAAGCCGATTTTTGCTCGTTTCTGATTTATCAGAATACAGCATTTTTCGCTTTCGTGAAGATTATCCAAGGGTTATAAAATCGCTGAACACAATTGGAAGCGTCAGAAACTTGATTATCCTTTTGGAGCTCAATGAGCCGTGAGCCAGTGCAGTTTTTGACGTGTTTTATAGTGTTTTGCAGCTAAGAACGGATTAGGCATACTCGTCAAGAGGTGCTCGCAAAGAATTCTTGAGCAATCTGTTGCAACTATGCATCCAGAAGCTGCAATTTCATTATGACTGGTGACTCTCACCCCGGGCATTGCCGGCCGTACAATCCCGTTGAACAATAATTTCCTCCGCACTTGGAAGATGATGACAGCACCAGAACTCCTCCCAGAAGATCACGTTTATTGTTGCAACGTTGGGACTCCTGGTGGGTCGATTGGTGATGAAATGATGTTTTTGTTGATTAAGGTTTTTGCAGAAAGAAAGCCCTAGGTCCTAGGTGCCAAGTATGTATAAGCATCCCCAATTTGTCGGACTCATATTCGGCCCTGTATGTTTTTTCAACTTCCTTACGGCACTTTTTGGTCACGTCCACTCTGAGGTTTCACTGCGTAAGTCAGGGGCAATGTGCTCCGTAGCTTTATGAACTCTCTACTTCCTCCTTGCCATCGATTTGGAACTGCCCATCTATGTTTCTGATGCGTTCGTTTTGTTCTCCACTACGAGCTAAGGAGCAGATCTAGAATCCAGGAAAGTCCTAAAATATATGCACTTTAAATTAGCGGGTAAGGTTATGACGAGATTCGAGGGGTATTTATAGTACTGTCAATACGAGTACAAAAACAAATGACTTGCATACTCAGTGGTAATGTAAAACAGTTCTCGAACAGTGGCTGCAAGTTTTTGCGACCGTTGCGGTGCATTGCATATCCCTTACGCATGAACACTCCTTGCGTATACTCGGACCCCCTTGCCGCTGAATATAAAAGGACATCGAATTCTGCAGCACTAAGTTTTTTTGTTGGCGCCAAATATCAAGCTCATTTACTTAATACACATCCTTCAATAGCTTTCCCTGCATTTGTTGACTTATGTTTTACAATTTATTCACCGTCACACGATGATTTACCACTTACTTATAGTGATAATTAGAGTACAGGAGAAGCTTTTTAATCAGTTGGAGTGGGACAAATATTTGTGAGAGGCTTCTTATTTATAGATTGCCACATCACGAAGACGTCGAGGTTGCAGTACTTTACTGGCTACCGATGAATGCTGCATTCACCGGGGATTAGCCCCAGTGGTCGCAAAGAAAGGGGTGCCATAGTGGATGTCGCACAGTCCTTAGTTATGTTAGTGTAACTTGAGGAGCACTAGCTTGGCAAATAAACCCTTATGCTTTGTTGACTACTACAATCTGTTCATACTATGATCTTGCGACAGACTTAATTCCCGTTTTTTCGGATCGTGCAAATTTCAAATAAGACAGCAAAGGCAAGTTGAGCCAGAGTCTATCTCTAAGAAAAACAGCTTGGACTTGCATATACACAAGAGGCAGATAGTTGAAATGGTTGTCAACGGTGAAACCTAGCAATAAATCAGGTCCTTCCGCACTTTCATACCCAATCTGTTGCAAATATCCGCCAGGGCCTGCACAATGGACAGAAATACTCTTATCGGCTAGCAAACGCATTCGCGATCCGCTCAAGACATTTTTAACAGCCCTCGTTTCCATATATCTCCGGTATTCCATTTATTTGATTAGCGTCTCACTGGAATAAATCATGCTGTTCACATCTAATGCAGAGATCGCCCAGTTTGGGGGAAAGCTCCACAAATTGTCTCACGACTCAAAGACCACCCAGACAAAGATGGACGTGAATGTGTTTGTGCCTGGAACCGATGCGTCCAAGATTCCAGTCTTGGTTTACTTGTCCGGTTTAACTTGTACCCCAAACAATGCCTCAGAAAAGTCATTTTTGGGTTACTTTGCAAACAAATACGGCTTTGCATTAGTATTTCCCGACACTTCTCCCCGTGGAGCAGGAATCGAAGGAGAGGACGACTCTTACGACTTTGGTACCGGTGCAGGATTCTACGTGGATGCCACCCAAGAGCCATGGGCCAAGAACTACCGCATGTTTACTTATGTGCACGAGGAGCTTTTACTGGGCTTGGGCAACCACTTCCCTGCTTTGGACTTTTCCAATATCTCAATCACTGGCCACTCTATGGGGGGCTACGGAGCCCTTTCTGCTTTCTTCCGCTTGCCAGGAAAATACAAGAGTGTCAGTGCCTTTGCGCCAATTTCGAACCCTCTGAACTGCGCTTGGGGAGAGAAGAACTTCGGCAACTACTTGGGCCCCAACAAAGAGGACTGGTACAAGTATGATCCTACTCACTTGATCAAAGAATACAAGGAGGCCAATCAGCCGGACATTTTGATACACCAGGGTGCTGCAGACGGCTTCTACTTCAAGGATAAGTTCTTGCAGCCGGAGAACTTTGCAACTGCAGCCAAAGAGTCAGGCTACAAGGGCAAGGTGGATCTCCACATCGAGGAGGGTTACGACCATCTGTACTTCTTCATCAGTACTTTCGCAGAGGCCCACGCTAAGCACCACGCCAAGGCGTTGGGCTTGTTGAACTAGCAACCCATCAAGGCATCTAAGTTGTAAAGCCATGGAAGCTTGATCAGGGATGCTCTCCTGCTGGCTACTATCTCTAAAAGGGCGCTTTACCTATCGGGTGTCTCTAGCCTTTCTTATGTTGTTATATAGTTGAGAATCGCGGATATGACTAGCTGCCGGTATGATACATTTCCTGCAGCAACTCGGAGTACTTCGACTCCCAGGAAGCACACCACGTGACCTTGTTCTCGCTAGTCTTGTTGATATCCCGGAGTACCCTGATAATACTAAAGCATGACTTGTCAATACTTTTAGAAATGTCCGTCACCTCTTCGTCCAACACTTGGTTGACCATGAGCTCCACAATTAGCGCATCGACGCTCCTGCATATGGAGCCCTCCAACGTGAAGATTTGGTCTATTTTCTCCCCCGAAACAAGCGAGCTTGACGACTTATTAATCGAGAGAAATAAAAGCTTGACAAGCTTGAACTTCTGGAGCCACGTTTTGGAAAAAGACACCACTGTGTCAAGCATGCCCTCGTCGTCGGAGCTATGTGCAGGAGCACTGGGTGCTTCCTCATCGGAAAACTCGTCGAGGCCGAAAGGGTCATCGTCATCGAAATTGTCAGGGTCTTCTGTCCATTCCGCAAACTCGTCAAGTCCGTCTTCAATGAGCGAGAGATGCATTCGAGTTTTTTTCTCGAGAAATTTTAGTTTTCCATCGCCTATGAGCTTGACGAGTTCATCGCAAATATTCCATATTTTTCCGACGGAAACCAATCTGGCGTCGGCCTCGTCAGCGTCTGGCTTGGGGACAGATTTTGTGCTGTCTGCGGTGCTCGAATTCGGCTCTTCTTCGCCAGTTTTCACGGTCTCCAACAACTCTTTGAGTTCGTCTGTAAACTGCACAGCAGTGTTCACCAAAGTTATGCACACAGAACGGATCTCGTCGTAGAAAATCAAGGATACTTCGCTAGGCGAGACCAGCGACAACGCCGACACGAACAAGATAAAGGATTTGGACAACTCAGAGACCGTCGAGTGGGTGGCGCTTCCGGACCCGGCGATTTTAGACGGCTCGAAAACAATGCCCACTTTGGTTGTGTGTGCCTTTATGAGTTTGGCGGTTTTCTCGAGCTCCACAAGCGGATTGGCCACTGCAGCGGGAGGTACCGCTTTTCTGAAGTCGCCATCCTTGGCAGATAGGTGCAACGCCCAAAAACTAAGCGCCTCTGAAAAGGCTACCAAGACTTCGGTAGTGTCCAGGAAATCCGAGATGGGGCTCATTGGCGTTTGAAGTTTTGAAGATGGTCAGTCATGTGGGCGCGACACCCGTACACCTCAACGATAAGACATCAGATATCCAGGAAGGTAATTTATGCAGGTGGTGGCTAGGCGGGACTCGGCCCGTTTCACACCGGAAACTGCCCGGTAGGCATCTGGGGCGCTAATGCGTGCTGAGCTACCAGCAACTGAGTCTTTGAGACAGGAAGCACCCACCTCATGTAATGTTCCTTGGCGTAACAAATTGGCCAAGGGGGTCCGGCAGCACAATATAATCGCCAACATTGCATCTAGTTAAGTGTTTGGGATGCAGACGGTCAGTCAGTAAGCATGTGAACGTGGTTTGTTCTCATTTTTTCGACTTTAAACGTGCATTCCCCAGTGAATCTCTTTATCATCACTTCTAGCTTTCAATCTGCTCTCTTGCCCATGTTCTCGATGATTCATTTTGTCCTTCTCCTGAGTGATCGTTTGAAGCTGCGACTTTCGCCGGGCTTCACCAATCGTCGTTATCGTCTTCATCGTCACTCTCAGCGACCTTTCCCTTTCGCTTGTTAAGAGCACTGGCTAATGCATCCGCAAGTGTCTCCGGCTGGCCCAGAGAAGCAGGCGGAGCCACGGGCTCGCCACGAGCTTCTTGGAGCAAGACATTTGGTTTTTCAAGGGCGGACTTGTCAGTTTTCTTGAGACCACCAACACCAGCTCCTCGGATCGATGCAAGGAGTGCATCTCTCGAGCTGTCAACAGCAGGAAGAGGTTGGGCTGGCGCGGGAACATCCGTAGGTGGTAATGGAGGAGGTGGAGGAGCGCCATTGGTTTGGGGCAATGGAGGAGGTGGAGGAGCGCCATTGGTTTGGGGCAATGGAGGAGGTGGAGGAGCGCCATTGGTTTGGGGCAATGGAGGAGGCGGAGGAGCGCTATTGGTTTGGGGCAATGCAGGCGGAGGAGCGCCATTAGTTTGGGGCAATGGAGGCGGCGGAGGAGCGCTATTGGTTTGGGGCAATGGAGGTGGAGCACCGTTTTGCTGAGGCTGAGGCAATGGCGGAGCAGCATTACTCTCTGGCACAGATCTCTGGGGTGGCGGAGGAAAGTTCTGCACAGGAGCAGGGTAGTCTCTGGCCGGAGGAGGGGGCGCAAAGCTCTGCTGCACAGGCAGTGGAACTGGAGACTGCATCGGAGGCTGCTGTGAAGGAACCGGCGCCGTATGGGCAGGGGCCTGGGGAAGTCTTGCTCTTGGAGGAGGAGGAGGAGGAGCACCACGAGCCGCGGGGGCGGTGACATTGAACGGTGGCGCCTGTCCTGCTCTGGGAGGCGGAGGCGGAGGCACTGCTCTTCCTGCAGCTCTGGGCGGCGGCGGAGGCGGATTTGCCTGGCCCGGCAGGCGGATCTGCGTCGCTGGAGGCTGCAAGGCAGGCAGGCTCCCGCCGGAAGCAGCCGTGCTGTGTGGAGGCACCGGTGCATTCATCGGAGGCACACGGAACCTGGGCTTTTCTGGAGGAGCTTCCGGAGCATCCAGACCCGGCAGAGACGCCCTTGTTTCCGGAACCGGCGACGGCTCGGCCGATTGAGCAGGCGAAGCCACTGCACCCGGCGGCGGCGGAGGCGGCGCCTTCTTCTTCTTCAGCGGCGCAGCACTTCGTGGCGTATCAGAGACCGACTCCGGCCGCTCCGGCCTCTGCGAGAACCTCCGAGGAATGGGCGGCTCCAAACCCACCAACGGCCCGCCCTGCTTGGCGATGTAGCTTTTAATGAACTCCCTGTTCTCCGCAATCATGTCCTCGGAGATGCCCGCCGCCGCAAGCTCGTTGTATAGCGACCGCCACTCTGCTGGCGGCTGGTCATCGTAGTAGAGCACGCCACGTGCCCGCCGACTGCGTTGCCCCGTGGCCGCATCCACAAACTCGCCACGCAGGCCCGGCTTGACGTCCTCCGGCTCCATGCGCCCCTTCAAGGCCACGGCGTTTTTGTTGTTGGCCGTCTGTTTCAGCGCGTGCTTGTGCCGGGTCGATACACGCTTGTAGAAATGCGCGGCGTCGTGGGTATCCTCGAAAAGAAGCCCTGCTAGACACTCCTCGATCTCGAACGTGTGGAAATACGTTCTGTCCTGGTGGTATTGGAAATCCACGTAGAGCTCCTGGTCCCAGAGAACGCCACGTGCGGCGGTGATGTCGACGAGCTTGAGGAAGAACGTGTGGCCGACCAAATCGTCCACGAGGGCAATGGCGCCACTGAGGCCTGTGTAGGTCCACTCGGACGCGTTGGGGTAGGCGACGTAGAGCCTTGCGACTGTGGCGTCGATGATTTTGTTGGACGCTTTGGGCACGGCGCGCTTGACCTTTTCCTTGTCGGGCGTGGTGAGGATGGCCATGTCAATTGCGGAGCGGAAGGGGTGCGGGGGGTGCGGAAGGGGGTGCGGGTGTAGGGGTTTGGGTGGAGGAGGAGGTGCGCGCTGTGCAGGCAGTTGGACTCGGCACTTCCGAGGGCCGCGCTTAATGCGCGTACTGCATACAAGCCACACCGCGCAGTTCCGGGGCGTGTATGCAGTTCCGACCGATTGACTCAGGTTGTTTCATCGTGGGCGCCCGGAAAAATTTCGGGGCCGCTCGGGGCGCTTTGTGTTCAGCGTGCTTGCGAGACACACATGCTCTCTCGGGGAAGCTCCAGCAGGAGCGTGTGTGCTGCTGTGTGCTTTGAAAGTGCAATACACGTGACCGCCGAGTTCCGAGGGTCCGCTGCCTCTCGACGTCCTGCAATAGCCGCCAGAGCTTCAGACCCGTACACCAGAACTATTCCAGAACTGTTTCAGACCCGTACACCAGAACTATTTCAAAACTGTTTCAGACCCGTACACCAGAACTATTTTAGAACTGTTTCAGACCCGTACACCAGAACTATTTCAGAACTGTTTCAGACCCGTACACCAAGAGTCACCAAGAGTCACCAAGCCACTCTATCGTACTTCGGCAGGTCTTCTCTCCAGCCCTCTCCAAGTCTCACTCCAGTCTCTTACACTACTCATTCCGCTATTTACAGATCATGCCAAATATGGCGATTTAGGCACCGAAGTCTCGGACTTGGCGGCCCGCGGCTTCACTCCATACTTCTTGGATTCGGTGAAGCCAGCAACACTTTGGTAGAAGCTTTTGGACGGCTTGTGATGCAAGTTCTCCTGCACAGAGGCGCTGCCCACGCCAGTCTCCGGCGAGTAGTCAAAGAAGACCCTCTTAGCTTCTTCCACGGCGTCCCGGAATCTCTCCTCGCCTCTCACACGCTTCTGCGTGAGTTTCTGCACATTGTGCTGCGTCAAGTCGTCGAGCGGCAACTTCTGCAACTCCAAGCGGGCCACGATCTTCGCCGTATACCAGAACTTGACTTCGAAATCGGAGTCAACCAATTCCAAAACTGACATTGGCGCCTTGTCCTCGCCCAACCGGGGCTCCAACTTGATGATCCGCGTGAATCCGTGTGTTCTGTCGGGGTACCGCTTGCTCAACTCTTCAAGCACCTTGGTGCCCACCTCTGGCCGGTCGGGCTCCTGCAAATATTTAAGGGCACGCACCAGCTCCAACCTTTCTGTGAGTGGCTGGGAGGCGACTTTGCTGTTTTGATGTAAGGCTTTTCCCAAGAACTTCTCGATCTTCGCCTGTGCTCGCTTTGCTTTTGTACTCCCCGTAACTATGTATTCGTGGCGGATCAAGTTGGCGCATAAGTTCTTGTTCATCAGCTTGACGTGCCGCGCCACATTGGCGTCAAATTTTTTCAAGGCCGGCATTGGCGTGGATACTTGGTGAAGTGGTTAAGGTTGAGGTCTGGGTTTAGCTGGCGCGAATTTTCATGGCGTGCGCGAACCAGAAGACTCGGCCTCTCACTGCACTCCTCATGTCTGGCTTCATTTGCAAGGCCCTAGTATCTCATTGCCGGCTTCTTATTGATCTTTGACAACTCATCTATCAAGCATCTTGTAGCATCCCCTAATGTAATATTTATCGAGATTTTTCAGGAGACGAGCCGACTGCTCCGTAAGCGGGCCTGGCAAATCAATTGACGATACTAATCTCCGGAAATCTTCCAGTAACTTTTCTTATGTCAAGTATTTGGCCCGGAGATCTTGCGCCGGAGGCTGGGATAGCGGCCTTTAATCGGCTTTTTCTAGAGGCGATGTCTCGCTTTCATTCCAACAACTGGTGAAACGTCAACTGGCGAAACGTAAACTGGGCAGCGCACATGAAAAGCCATATTCGGAGCAAGGTCCTGGCAACGATGCTTTCGCTTGCCGCTTATTGATGGTATTTGCAAGTCCCACTGGAAATAGGTCTTTTTGGCTGCAATTTACCGAAATTTGTCGATTTGGTCAATAGTAGTAACAATCACTATCACCGATTTCAATGGATATTTCAATATGAATGGGAGAAGCTCTTGTACGCAACAGAAAACATCAAATCAGAGCACCTGCACACCTGCTCGGACAATTTGTCATAACCCAGACAGAGTAGGAGCATGAAGCCAAACCCATTATCCGAAATCGTGATTGATGATGTAAAGAAAGATCTCATTGAAGCAACACTTCTGCCAGCGTAGGGCCAGTACACGAATGCCAACCAACCGACTCAGTAGTCTTATCTCCAACCAGCCGAGCCAGTCAGCTCTTGTGCTTCAGTGCTTCACACAGCAGGTAAGCATTTATTAACTATAACGTATTAAGAAAGTACTATTCTGTGCAGACATGAAAGTGAGTGGTTGTAGCAAAAAAACTTCGCAAGTTTGGCACTGAACCAAAAAGCAAGACTTTTGATTAAGTTTCAGGAGACTTGCACTTTATATATTGGTGGATGCGGGATTATATGAAACCCTGTTTCAAGAGGTGCGTCAACTTCCATAGGCTGCATGTGCTTGAGTTCAGGGGCGGTTTTTGAGGGGGACGTGCACTTGGACCTTCTCAATTTGCAGCCACTTTCGCACTCACAAGCTGATACCTTTTACAAAAAGCTGGCTACATTTGGTACTGCAAAGTATTGTCTTTTTGTGAAATATCTCTTGCTACAGAGGAAGAGTCTTGTTGGGGAAGTACCTTTCCTCATGCGGTTGGGCTTTGGCTTTGTGATATTCCTCTGCATGATGTACATGCGATATGCAAGAATCCATTCACAGTATAGAGTCGACGCACGAAATAAACTCATATGCCGATGCTTTGGGGGAGCTTTGCATATCCCTGTCTAGAATGTGAAACAACAAGAATATAAATGCGGGCCTTCCGCACTGGGTTTTTGCTCAAATTTTACAAAAGACGGAATCATCGTACTTGGCCGCTATACCCTTGCTTTGTCTCACGAAGATGTTATTGAGTTATAACACTGCTGTAAAATGCTGACTTGATAACAACTTCAACTTTTTACCGAAGGCATTCAATGAAATTGATTACACTCGTTGGATGCCGAGAATTTCGAAACGTGGAAGCTGTGTGTGTGACGGCGGGGAGCTTTATCTTTGGCAGTTTCGTGCCAAGAAACAAACTTGTTGAAGCCCATTGTGCGGTTGTGTCGTCTTCCAAATGCAATCAAGAGGAAATGACATTTCCGCAGACGATAGCGAGTCATACTAAATGGAAACTATTCTTCGACAGTCGTCTTTCAAATTACTTGTTAAACCTGTTCATTTTTCGGTTTATACAAATTTACATAACAGGTGAATAGTGTCTAGTCAGCAGGCCTGATATTTCAAGAACTACCTCGAGTCATCTCATTACGGAGATTTCAAACGAATACCTAGATGCCTGAGCAAAAATACCGCCCGGTGTATCCCTCAAAGAGTATTTGGTATCAAATGAAAAGCAAAAAGTCTTGGTATGCTTCTAGCCGATCGTGCGAGTGTTTATGTATCTCGCGTCTCATTATCCGTGAATGTCATTTAATAGGTTGCATGTTTCAGATTTTGCAAGGAGGATTAGTGCACTATTCTGAAAGCTTGTGGAATGGCCTCGAAGCCAAGCAAATATGTGTCGAGATTCTTTACAATTGTGTTTGGGAGACGTTGCGGCGTGAGTGCGGCGTGAGTGCGGCGTGAGTGCGTGCGGTCAAGGCCATGGTATGTACGCGGTCTAGAGTACAAAACCTCAGTTGGGTGTAAAGCGATCAAAAGACGTATTGCGTTCAACTTACGCATCGCTAAAGAATGTCTGAATATACGTCAGGGATCTGGAACGGAGGAGGCCTGTGTGCAGTCGCGAGTTGATTGCAAAATGGCATTATGTGCAGTCAAATGCTACAAGGGTTGCAGAACACTCCTTTGCACTAATATGCGGGCAGAAGCAAAAAAAAGACTCTCCCAGGGACGATTCGAACGTCCGATCTCAAGATATCAATGCATTCTATTACAGTCTTGTGCCTTAACCAGCTTGGCCACCGGGAGGTTCTTATAAATAATGCTTTTTTATGGGCCTAGCGATCCGAGGCAAACGTGCACCACTGGCCCACGTTACATACTGGCTTTGAAGCCAAGATTCAACGTAGCCACTATCAATCGAGAAACTTAGACGGGTCACTTAGGCTGCGTTGAATAATATAGGCCATGTAGTAAGTATCAGAAATATCCCGGAGAGGGATCTTCGCCGCATGTGTTTTAGCCTGGATGATTGCCGTAAACATTTCATAGGTAACTTGTCTTATAATGTAAATACAGGGTAGCTGTTATGTCACAAGATCCAAAATTCTAAATTCGGCTTCGTGGCCAAGCTGGTTAAGGCGTGGGACTGTTAATCTCAAGATCGTGAGTTCGATCCTCACCGAGGTCGTTTTTTTTAATTCTTTGTTTTTTGGAATAAAAAAAAGTCTTTGATATTAATTAACTATACATAGATTACTTCTTGCTGCTCTTCTTAATACCGCCGCCGACCATAGGGCCGCCCTTCTTGGCCTTTTCGGCCATGGCCTTCTTGGCAGCGGCATCAGCCTTTTGCTTAGCCTTGAAGGCTTGGTCGTCCTCGTCGTAGTCTTGCTCCTTTTTCTTGGGAGCCTTCAAAGGCTTAGCTTTTCCTCCTTGGCGGCCAGACATGTTGATTTACGGGTAGTGAGAGAGTAGTAGTGTTTGGGGGAGATGGGAAGAGTTTGGTGAGCGAGCAGAAGGGCGCGGGTAGTGTGCAGGACGAGTGGGAAAAGGGCCGGGAAAAAGATTGCAGCACCACAATTTCACACATGGTCTCCCACTGCATTACTCACTGTGGCCCTAAGTGGCTTGACTAACGTTGATCGGACGGGAAACAGTATTTTCCACTTGGTATGGCCGCAACCGAAAGTTTGCTTACAAGCACGGACTAAAGCTAAGTCGAATTGAAACAGCCGATCCACGGCACAATGCGGTTTGAAGCAGCTGGCTGATTCTGGAATGATCAGAACTCAAACTTGCACTCTGGGCTCATAACCTGTAGCCGACCACAACTCTTATCCCACCACCAACAACGACTGTCGTGCAAGATTGGTCAGTGGAGTACAGATGAAACCCGTACATCCCGAGATGGCCATATAAACCAGAGCTTCCCTTGCCATAATGAGACTTTAGCGACTCCGAGATGCAGTCTCGGAGCCACCGAGTAAGAGTACAGAGTACAGAGTACAGAGTACAGAGTACAGAGTACAGAGTACAGAGTACAGAGTACAGAGTACAGATATAAATAAGGACAATCCTGAAGCGTTTGGTATACGTCTGGTTTCAGGCAGAAACAGGCATCCTGCTTAAAGTAGTGCTGCTCAAAGTGGAGCTGTCAACGTGGTATCGAAAAGCGCCTTTGGCGCATATAATGAAGACCTTTCCTTAATCCGATTTGTCCACTTAGAAATCCGATTTTCGGTTGCCACTCTGACTGTCTCGGAAATCCGGGAGTCAAGAGATTATCTTGTCGCTGAATGGGATTCAATCAGTAGTGAAGGGCTTTAGTAGATGGTTAATGGTCGGCTGAGAAGTCTACACATCGCCAGATTACTTTTTTTTTTTGATTGAGTATATTACTATTACTATAGAATACCTTGTTCTACTAGATTACTACCCTTATGGATGTACGGGTTTGGTGGAAGAACTCGACGGCGTTGCCTTAGATAAGCTCATCAATAGAAAGAACAAGAAATATCACAGCCAAAACAATTAGACTTAGCATGTAAAGTACCCTTCGTGATAGAAAACGAACACGTTGCGTTTCTAACTGACAAACCAGCAAAGCCCACGAATACATAAGTGAAACCCGTACATCCCTAAGGTTTGTTCCACCATGCAGTCAGATCTATTAAAGGGTCCCCGATGTCCCGTTTAGGTTGGGGACGCCAAATGGGTCCCTAAGACGCCGTTTCAGGCTGACGCCGTTTCAGGCTGACGCCGTTTCAGGCTGACGCCGTTTCAGACTGACGCCGTAACGCTGTTTCAGATCTGAGACGCATGTGCATGCGCGTGCATCCACAGAGCCCCTTGGACTCTCCTCGACTATATAAGAGATACGGCAACCCTCCTTTCAAAAGGCAGTTCCTACGAGTATCCCGAAGGCAATACATACAGTGCGCTTTGATAATCCAACCAATCTCTTAACACGAGGGTAGAGACTTCCGACATAGCATACAACGAACCTTCTTTTACACAACCCGAGGGTTATCCTGACTCAGCCACTGAAAACGGTAACGTTGAACGTGAACCGGAATGCCCCATTCCACCTTCATCCAGTCCAGCGTGGAATCCACCAGACAGAATACGCACGGCTGCATGCAGTACGGCCGCCGGGAGTTACGTGGGGTCGTAAATGGAAGGTCTGCACGAGCGGATTTGATGCAGTTGATCGAGTGTGAGTTAAGGTTAAGTTTAGTGTAAAGTTTAGTGTAAAGTGTTAAAGTTAAGTGTTAAAAGTGTTGAAGTCGAAGTGATAAAGTTAAGTGTTAACTTAAGTGTTGAAGTCGAAGTGTAAAAGCTAAAGCGATTGTGTAAAATTTAGTTTTAGTGTAAAGTGTAAAGTGTAAAAGTCTTAGTGTTAGTGTAAGTGTTAGTGTTAGTGTAAGTGTTAGTGTAATGTGTAATGTGTAATGTGTTATGTGTTAGTGTTAGTGTAAGTGTTAGTGTAAGTGTTAGTGTAAGTGTTAGCGTAAAAGTATAGAGTGTAAAGTGTAAAGTGTAAAAGTCTTAGTGTTAATGTAAAGTGTTAGCGCAAAGTGTTAAAGTGTTAGTGTTAAAGTGTTAGTGTTAGTTTAAAGTGTAAAAGCAAAAGTGTAAAAGTTAAAGTGTTAATGTAAAGTTAAGGTGTAAAAGTGAAAGTGAAAGTTAAAGTGTTAGTGTAAAGTTGAAGTGTAATAGTTTAAGTTTTAAAGTGTTAGTGTTAGTGTTAGTGTTAGTGTAAGTGTAAAAATAAAAGTGTTAGTGTAAGTGTAAGTGTTAGTGTAAAATAAAAGTGATAGTGTAAAGTGTAAGTGTTATGTGACAGTGTAGAAGCTTTAGTGTTAAAGTGTAAAGTGATAGTGTAAAGTGTTACCGCGAAAGCTAAATTCAAAGAGTAAAGTGTTAAAGTTGGAGAGGTTGTGTAACAGTCTTAGTGTTAGTATAAAGTGTTAAAGATGAAGTGTTAGTATAAAGTGTTAAAGATGAAGTGTTAGTATAAAGTGTTAAAGATAAAGTGTTAGTATAAAGTGTTAAAGATAAAGTGTTAGTATAAAGTGTTAAAGATAAAGTGTAAGTGTTAGTGTAAGTGTAAGTGTTAGTGTAAGTGTAAGTGTTAGTGTAAGTTAAAGTGTTAGTGTAAAATGTAAATTAAAGAGAGTGTAAAAGTCTTAGTGTTAGTGTCAAGTGTAAAGTGTTAGTGAAAAAGTTTTGTTGTTAAAGTGTAGTGTAGTGTAGTGTAGTGTAGTGTAGTGTAGTGTAGTGTAGTGTAGTGTAGTGTAGTGTAAAGTGTATAGTTAAACTGATAGTGTAAAAGTTTTGTTCTTAAAGTGTAAGTGTAAAGTGTTAAAATTTAAGAGATGGCGTGAAAGTCTTAGTGCAGTTTAGTTTAGTGTAGTGTAGTGTAGTGTAAGGCATTGACAAACTTCCGGGTCAGGCTCAAGCATGCAGGAAAGACGTGGCTAGCACGGCCCCGATCGATGAATTGACTGTTTGGATAGCGAAGTGGCTTTATTTATTTTATTATTTACCGAGTTCTTTCCCAAGGAGTTTGAGTAATCTTCAAATTAGATACGTTTATTTTATATGAGCTGTTTGCTAAGAGTTGTACCTTATTAAATTGAGTGTAGTAGTGTAGTGTGTAGTGTATATAGTAGTGTGTAGTGTATATAGTAGTGTGTAGTGTATATAGTAGTGTGTAGTGTATATAGTAGTGTGTAGTGTAGTGTGTAGTACTAGTAGTGTATATAGTAGTGTGTAGTGTAGTGTGTAGTACTAGTAGTGATAATAGTAGTGTATAGTACTAGTAGTGATAGTAGTAGTGTAGTGTGTAGTAGTAGTAAAAGTAATAGTAGTAGTGTAGTGTAGTAAAGTGTAGTAGTATATAGTAGAGTAGTAGTAAAGTGTAGTAGTAGTAGTATTTAAAGTAGTAGAGTAGTGTAGCACGAAGAAAGATGCAGAAGTCGAAGGACTTTGCGCTCCAGAAGTTCTTCAGGGACTTGTTAGAGTCGATCGACAACTTCAACTTGGCGTATAGTGTATAGTAGTGTATAGTAGTATATATAGTAGTAGTGATAGTAGTATATATAGTAGTAGTGATAGTAGTATATATAGTAGTAGTGATAGTAGTATATATAGTAGTAATATATATAGTAGTATATATAGTAGTAATATATATAGTAGTATAGTAGTGTAGTAGTAGTAGATAGTAGTAGAGCATATAGTAGTAGAGTATATATAGTAGTGTATATATAGTAGTGTATACAGTAGTAGTGTAGTAGTGTATAGTATAGTAGTGTAGTAGTAGTAGATAGTAGTAGTGATAGCAGTATATATAGCAGTATAGTAGTGTAGTATAACTAGTAGTGTATTATATAGTAGAGTAGTAGTAGCAGTGTAGAGTATATAGTAGTATGACTAGTAGTGTAGTAGTGTATAGTAGTAGTAGAGTATATATAGTAGTGTATATAGTAGTATTGTAGAAGCATAGTAGTGTAGTAGTGTAGTATATATAGTAGTAGAGTATATAAAAGAGTATATTTAGAAGTGTATAAGTATAGTAGTGTAGTAGTGTAGTGTAGTGTATATAGTAGTATGTAAAGTAGTAGTGTAGTGTAGTAGTATAGTAGTGATAGTAGTATATAGTAGTGTAGAGTAGTAGTGATAGTAGTGTTTAGTAGTGTATATAGCAGTAAAGTAGTGTAGTATAGTAGTATATATAGTAGTGTAGTGTAGTAGTAGAGTATATTTAGTAGAGTATATTTAGTAGAGTATACAGTAGTAGGGTAGTAGTGATAGTAGTATATACAGCAGTATATATAGTATTGTAGTGTAGAGTATAGTAGTAGTAGTAGTAGTGTATAGTAGTGTATAGTAGTGATCGTAGTAGTATAGTAGTGATCGTAGTAGCGTATAGTAGTCTATAGTAGTAGTCTATAGTAATATATAGTAGTAGTATATATAGTAGCGTAGTAGTAGTAGTAGTAGTGATAGTAGTCTATAGTAGTAGTCTATAGTAGTAGTATAGTAGTGTAGTAGTGTAGTGTAGTGTAGTGTAGTAGCAGTAGTATAGTAGTATCTTATCTATTCAATAATTGTTTATATTTACGATCAGTTATTATCTGAAGTATTTGTAAAAGTTGAAAACTAATAAGGTTGAAATGATGAAATGACATCTCCTATACTTCAATGAATATATTTAAATTCCACTACATCATGATATTATTATTTAATGTAAATAAGTAGCATCCTTTAAATCCACTAAATAAAATACAGAATCATAAGCTTGATCATACTATAGCAAATTCTAAAATATTAAGCAATAACCCCCATAGGAATAATCCACTAGCAAAACCTAATATAGAATACTCATTAAGCTTAATATTAATGAGCCTAATATCAATAAATGTCCAGACAATCTAAAAAGACATTTATTATCCACCCGCATCATGATAAAATTTTATTCCTAGTATAGAGCATGTTTTATATTTCTACTATAGAGCATATTTTATATTCCTAGTATAGAGCATGTTTTATATTCCTCGTATAGAGCATGTTTTATATTTCTAGTATAGAGCATATTTTATATTTCTAGTATAGAGCATGTTTTATATTTCTAGTATAGAGCATATTTTATATTTCTAGTATAGAGCATGTTTTATATTTCTAGTATATAGCATATAATACTCCTAATTTATTTTTATATATCTTTGTACATTAAATGTAATAAAACTTATTTTATGTGTATCAATTTTTAATCTTAAATTACTTATTGATACTTCCAATATATTTGGCCTAAGAACCACTTAGTACACCTTATATATAAATAATATCAAAACCATCTACTCGTTCACATAAACAACAAATTTATGATTTAGATCCGCGATCACCCATTAATATAAAATTATACCTCTTTTATTACCATACCTTCATTAATCAAGCCAGTAAGAAGTTTCCAAAATACTTTGGTAAAGCTTTAGGGTCCCCGGAGTTTGGCTTTTTAAAGCATTGAATATGTAGTTTGGCTTTTTAAAACATTGAATATGTTAGCTGATAACGTAAACACTTTAGAACTTAAGATAAAGTATCAACATAAAACAGGAACTAAGGCTAATGTAGGAACGAATAAGAAAAGAAACCTATACCATGATCCACAAAGCTAGACCTAATCATAGAGTTAAGCTTAATGAAACAATAGCTACTTTGGGCACATATAGCAAATGAACAGGGTATCATAGAAACAACATTAGCTATTGAAATAAAGTTAAATAAAGTATAGTTAAAGGAAGTAATAACCTCCACGTGAACCTACACTTTGACCATATTTAGTATTTATCATATATCGCTCATATAGCTATTCCTCATCTATTTCATCCGAAATAAGATTTAATAATCTTTTATATCCATGTATAGACTTACCATTGTTAAATACATTACATATTTGATATACTTATATTATTTATTGTTAATAATGGTTTTTCAAATTTTCTAATGGTGATATCATTTTTATTATATAGTATAGTAGTAGAGTATACAGTAGTAGTAGTGAAGTGTATATAGTAGTAGAGTATATTGAGTCGAGTATTATAGTAGTAGAGTATATTTAGAAGTGTATAAGTATAGTAGCGTAGTAGTGTAGTATATATAGTAGTATATATAGCAGTATAGTAGTGTAGTATAGTAGTATATAGTAGTGTAGTGTTGTAGTAGAGTATACAGTAGTAGTGTAGTGTATAGTAGTAGTAGTGATAGTAGTATAGTAGTAGTAGTGATAGTAGTATAGTAGTATAGTAGTAGTAGAGTATATATAGTAGTGTATATAGTAGTATTGTAGAAGTATAGTAGTGTATAGTAGTGTAGAAGTATAGTAGTGTAGTAGTGTAGTGTAGTGTAGTGTAGTGTAGTAGTGTAGTGTAGTGTAGTGTAGTAGTGTAGTGTAGTAGTAGTAGTGGTGTATAGAAGTGTATATGGAGAGTAGTGGTAGTATTAACAAAATTAGTGTCTAGTAGTGGTAGTAGTAGAAGTAGTAGTGACCGTAGTCTATAGGAGTAGTGTATAACAGAAGTAATAGAAAAGTAGTGATAGTAGTAGTAGTAAAGTAGTGTATAGATGTATAAAATCAGTGGATAGTAGTAGGAAATAAATTCGTGATAGTAGTAGTAGTGGTAGCAGTGTATACTAGGAGTAAAGTAGTGTTTCGTAGTTGATTCTTCATGCGGACCATCGATTGGTCAGCGGAGCAAATCGGGGCACCTCGGCAGATCAACGTCTTGAAGTAGTAGTAGTAGTAGTAGTAGTAGTAGTAGTAGTAGTAGTAGTAGTAGTAGTAGTAGTAGTAGTAGTAGTAGTAGTAGTAGTAGTACAGTAGTAGTAGTAGTAGTAGTAGTAGTAGTAGTAGTAGTAGTAGTGTATAGTAGTAGTAGTAGTAGCAGTAGTAGTAGTAGTAGTAGTAGTAGTAGTAGTGTATAGTAGAGTAGTGATAGCAGTATATACAGCAGTATATATAGTATTGTAGTGTAGAGTATATAGTAGTAGTTTAGTAATTGTAGTAGTTTAGTAATAGTAGTAGTAGAAGTAGTAGTGTATAGTAGTAGTATAGTAATAGTAGAATAGTAGTAGTGGTAGTGTCTAGTAGTATAGTAGTAATAGTAGTATAGTAGTAGTAGTAGTAGTGTCTAGTAATGGTAGTAGTACTAGTAGTGGTGCCAATTGGGTATACAGCGCTTGGACTGGTGTCTACAAGAGCTCGCGAGACCGACGTCCTGCACAGGCGCCTTGCGATCTCACTCCGCTACCTGCGCTCTGCCACTCCGACAGCTTAACTGCACCGTTTTCCTCTCTCTGCACTCTCCTCTTCTCTCACCTCTTCTGATCTCTTCTCGGTAATGTACTTTTCTCAACGCCACTTCCTGCCGCAGGGCAAAACCGCCTTGGTGGTGGGCGCGTCGCAGGGCATTGGCGCAGACATAGCGCTCCGGCTCTACCAGCAAAACTGCTCCGTGGTGCTCGTGGCAAGAACAGAGTCTCGCCTCCAGCACCAGCTGCAACATATCAGAAACCTTTGCAAGTCTGGAGGGGTTCACAGTTCCGCCTCTGGAGACGCCCATTTTGCCTCTGGAGACGCCCATTTCGCCTCTGGAGACGCCCATTTTGCCTCTGGAGACGCCCATTTTGCCCCTGGAGACGCCCATTCCGCCCCTGGAGACGCCCATTCCGCCCCTGGAGACGCCCATTCCGCCTCCGTCGACTACTTTGCATGCGACGTGGCCGACTACTCCCGCTGCTGTGAAATGTGGCAGTACTTGGCGCAGCGCCGCCTCGACCCGGACTTCATCTTCTGCTGTGCAGGCCTGTCGATCCCCAAGCTCTTCGCCGACCTCTCCGGCCACGAGCTCGCCTCCGGAATGTCCATCAACTACTTGACCGCCGTCAACACCGTGCACGCTGGCCATAAGCTTGCGCTTGAAACCCATGGTCACGTGCGCTCCCGCTTCAAGCGCCGCCACGTGATTCTCTTCTCGTCCACCGTGGCGCTGTTTCCGTTCATTGGCTACGGCCAGTATGCGCCGGCCAAGGCCGCCCTTTCGGCGCTCTCGGTGGTGTTGCGCCAGGAGCTCTCGCCGTACAACTACCGCATCTCCTGCGTGTACCCCGGAAACTTTGCCAGCGAAGGCTACGCCGAGGAGCAGAAGACGAAGCCGGCCATCACGAGGAAAATCGAGGGTCCCAGCGCCGCGATTCCGTCTCTCCAGTGCTGTGACTTGGTGCTAGCACGCCTTGCTCAGGGCTACGACTCCATCTACACAGATTTCATTGGCTGGGTGCTTGCGTCGTCGATGCTCGGGGTGTTTCCTCGAAACTGGGGGTTTTTTCAGGTGTTGGTGTCGTTTTTGTTTCTGGTCATAGCGCCCGTGGCCAACTGGGTTATATACAGGGACATCTACAATTCCTTTGAGGAAGCTAAGGGGACGAAGGATGAAGATAAGGAGGATTGATGTGAAGTTGGTGGGCAGCCATAGGCGTTCAGGCCGCCGTTCAGGCCGCCGTTCAGGACTAGGTTTTTTACTAGGTTTTTAGCGTTCATAGGGATGTTCATACAAGATCTAGCTATGTATGCCCGGCTTATAGAGCGAATATAGTTTCAAAGACAGACGCAATCATTTCTTCTCGAGCGCTATTTGCGCCACCTTGTCCGTGAGCTTGCTCAACTTCTTGTCTGCCTCAAGACCCCACCTGTACCAGTTGATGGAGTATATGCGGTTGGTCATCTTGATGATTTCGTCATTCCAGATATCCTTGCAAGTTTCGGCCACAGAGGGGCGGCCGACCACGAACCTCCTGCGGTTGACCGGAGCCAAATGGTCGTGATCCAGCGAGTGCGAGAGAATGCGGTTGATGGAGTCGTCTGCGTTTCTGATGAGCGACGAGTTGGCGGCCTGGATTCCGGTCACGATGCGGGCCGTGTACACGGTCACGGCGCCGGTAACAAACACTCCTGCGAGGAACCCTGTGATTCTGTTTCCCATTGTGGTTGACGTCAGCTCCGCACACCGAGTTGGAAGAACCACGCACGCATCCGTACACCAGAACCGAGATAGGCAGTCAACTTCAAGCGGTTGGCTTTAGACTCTTTGGCTTTCCGCTCTTGGATTTGGATGTAGCACCGGACGAAAACACCCGTGATCTTTTGACCAAAATGAAGCGAAATGACAAGACTCGGTCGTTTTTATGGTTCTCAAACAGGCACCGCTGAAGATTCTGCTCATAAGAATTGAACTCGAAGTTGGGAGGAAGGCGATCGGGCAATTTGCAGCCTAGTTTGTAGGAAGAGAGCGGTGGTGAAGTGGTCGAGGAGAACCGCAGAAGCCAGAAGCCAGAAGCCAGAAGCCAGAAGCCAGAAGCCAGAAGCCAGAAGCCAGAACGGCTGGAAGGCAGAAGCCAGAACGGCTGGAAGCCAGAATGGCCAGAATGGCCAGAACGGCTAGAAGTGGTGACCGAGGTATGGTGAGGTTGTCACCGTCACCGTCACTGGTACCACAAACACCCACAAGTACAGAAGATTTGACGACCAAAAAGTCTGAAGAGTCCACTTCTTCTGGTACCCAAGTACGGAACTTCGACGAGAAGGCCCCTTTGACTACCCCGTCTAGAAAAGAGGGTCGTCCGTGCCGTCAATGCCTGGCAACATCTCCGGTAACAAATCCGGCAACGGTCCGACTCCACCTCCTCTGCCAAGAACATATACCTAAACGACATGTCTTCCAGGATTGTTCATCCTTTACTAAGAATTTTGCGCCAAGGAAATGAGGAGCCTCTGCCAACGCTGCTGCTGGTAGACCTCTGGCTTCACCCTCGGCTTGGCTGGTGCTATTGGTGCGGGCTTCTCTTGCTTTAAGCAACCCAAAGCTGCATGGAAGCATATGCTGGGCACCGTGCGAAGCGTGGCTTGATACCTTATATCACTCAATTATCAGCCAGGCGGGTCTTGGCCTTCATACTCTAATAGATCTTAGTCAATACAGAAGTAAAGCTGGAATTTAGTAAGGTCCTCTAATGTGCTATTGGTTCGGCACATGATTCTGTTCGGCACATGATTCTGTTCGGCACATGATTCTGTTCGGCACATGTTTCAAGTGGCTAAAGGAGACCAAAAGCCTAATGATGGACCTTTGACTGTAGCGTAGACTTGTGATGAGTCAATGAACTTGTGATGAACGTCATAAATTATGATGAACGTCATGAGCTTGAGCTGAACGATATCAGACTCTGGCCGTTCACAAAACACAAGGACAAACGCCTGATACCATATCGAAACGAAACAATTGGCTGTAAATGCTAGCTCTTGCCCACACACTCAAATTCGAATCCATGGAAAAAGAACAGGCTCATTCCTTGACCTCACAAGCGGCAAAACGTGCGGGCACTCGCCTTTTATAATGATAGTGCGGATCTCGAGGTCATGCGGAGAATGGCTGCAAATCCATACGCACTATATAAAGCGCCACCGCTCGCAAGTTCAAGTATTCGTGGAATACCCAGTTTGGACCAAATGCTTACCGCCCCTTTCGGGTTTGAAGCAACGCATAGTCGAGACCATCACACCGGTTCCTGACTGGGCCAATAGAGGAAGCCGGAAACCAAGGATCGACTGTATGAGAAGCTTTCCTGGTTGGCGAATATACAAGGCTCTTTGGATGTACTGGTTTATTAGGGAGAAATCCCAGGGGCGGGGTATAGTTATACTCTCTGTCACCGAGGTATAGGGACCGAGGTATAGGCACCGAGGTATAGGGACCGAGGTATGGTGAGGCTTTGAAACTATACTAGGGGCAGGGGCCCGTTCATCAGGAAGAAGTATAGATACGAACTTTATCCCATTCCTCAGATCTGAACAAAGTCCAGCATGGAACAATCTATGATTCAATTACGAATTCTTCAATGGAATTGACTCAATGGAAGTGACTCAATGGAAGTGACTCAATGGAAGTGACTCAATGGAAGTGACTCAATGGAATTGACTTAATGGAATTGACCCAATGGAAGTGACTTAATGGATTTGACTTAATGGATTTGACTCAATGGAATTGACCCAATGGAATTGACTCAATGAAAGTGACTCAATGGAAGTGACTTAATGGAATTGAGCGACTTTTACGCTGCGCCGACAGCCACCAATGAATTTCTCTTCGGCGCCCAGATGGCTTTTCAATTCTGTGGGCCCGGTAGAGGTGCAGCGAAAAGTGTTCAACCAGCCAGATCATCGAGGTTGCAAAAGTACAGGGAATATGTTGAAGTGGTTGGACTTGCAAGCTGGACTTTCCTCATGGAGGACTCTAGCGAAGAAGAGGACACCGATGATATATCTGATGAGGGACAAGTGCAAAGCGAAGGCGACGCTCGTCACATCCCAGCAGCCTACAACAGCCCCGTGCAACGGAAGCGCTTCGGCAAAAGCTTGAGAAATACGATAGAGATACGCAAGATGACGTTACTTCAAATCTCAAAAAAAGCAAGCGTGCCATTTCACTTGCCGGGCAAAGACTTCCACAGTGACCCACGACTTGGGTCGGCAGGTGACGCGAGTTTTTGAAGAAAGCCACGAGGTGGAGTGCTCGTCGCCCGAAGAGTTGAGCAAGTCTCCATCGCCGCAGCTGCTCGCGGCCGTGCACCGGAAGTCACTAATAACGTGGCCAGATGGAGAAGTTTTGCTCAAAAGGGGCGAGCAATCTCCAGCCCCACGGAAAAGACTGCGGAGAAGAAGTCAGATGTTGAAAAAATCAAGGCGAATTTTCTCGAGCAGATCGACAAACAAGTCGATGAGATTAGAAGAAACAACAGCATCAGCAGTCTGCTGTTCAGTCGAAGCAGCTTCAAGCAGCTGAGCGTTCCAACCAGAGGTATGAAAGCCACTTAATTGAATAGCCAAGCACGGCGGCATATCCAGTTTCAAATCCGATGCTACTTGAATTGCAACACAGCGCCACTTCATAGCTTGGAATGCTAGCTTCTTGGAAGTGTGGGGCGTATGTGCGTGCACAAGACCATATAACTTACCCTATGAAATTGTCAATCAAAAAGGGCTTTTACTGAAATTGTCAATCAAAAAGGGCTTTTACTGACATTGTCAATCAAAAAGGGCTTTTACTGAAATTGTCAATCAAAAAGGGCTTTTACTGAAATTGTCAATCAAAAAGGGCCTTTACTGAAATTGTCAATCAAAAAGATGGGAATATTGAACTAATACGGTCGTCCCAATGGCTCAAATATTGCGCTATTGTCATTTTGACTATTACTCTACAACCATGACTCCTTCGTCCTTTTGATAAAACTGAAGCTCTTGTTTAGAGTTCAATATTCCGCTAATATATAAGCAAAAGAGCTTTTAGTAGTATAACTAATTTATATTAATTACATCATCATTAATTTATCTGTGATAAATGACTACTTGTAATGTCATTAAAATGTTGTTTATACCCTTATGGCTAGATATTTTTATTTACTTATACTAACACTAACTGTAATAGACAAGACAAATACTATAATGTAATATAATATACTATACTATTTTACTACTACTACACTATACCACTAATACAGTAATAGATAAGACAAATACATTACTATACCACTAAACTATAATATTATGATACTGATTATCAGGAATAATATTACTATACCACTTACACTATAAACTACGATACTATAGTAATGCTATAGTAATGCTATAGTAATGCTATACTACACTATAGTACTACTAATACTATACTATAATATAGTGCTATACTATAATATAGTACTATGCTATAATATAGTACTATACTATACTATACCACTAATACTATGCTACTACTACTACTAATACTATACTATAATATAGTACTATACTATTACCGTATGACACTAATACTATACTATACTCTACTATACTCACAGTATTGTAATAGTAAAAACTGATAATATTACTATACTACTTATACTATAATAGACTACAATACTATAGTATACTCATACCAATAGTATGATCTAATACTGTAATAGTATAACACTAATACTGTGATAGTATGATACTGATACTATACTATAGTACTATACTATGGTACTATACTATAGTACTAGTACTATTACTATCCACTATACTATAGTACTATACTATGGTACTATACTATAGTACTAGTACTATAGTATAGTACTATACTATGGTACTATACTATAGTACTAGTACTATTACTATACCACTATACTATACCACTATACTATACCACTATACTATACCACTATACTATAGTACTATACTATAGTACTATAATACTATGATACTAATACTATACTACTATAAACCCACATGACTATACTATACCACTAATACTACATAAGCCTATCTGACTTAATTCTAATACTAATACTACATAAGCATATCTGGCTTAATTCTAATACTAATACTACATAAGCATATCTGACTACAATACTAATACTAATACCGTATGACTCTAATACTACACTATTCTAATACTGTAATAGTATTCACTGATAATAAGACTATACAATTAATACTATACTATACTATACTATACTGTACTATACTATACTGTACTATACTATACTGTACTATACTGTATTATACTGTACTATACTGTACTATACTATACTGTACTATACTATACTGTACTATATTATACTATACTATACTGTACTGTACTATATTATACTATACTATACTATACTATACTATACTATACTATACTATACTATACTGTACTATACTAACACTGTAATAGTATTCACTGATAATAATACTATACTATACTGTACTAACACTGTCATTGTTTATACTGATAATAACTCTACTATACTACCGATAGTCCTAATACTGTAATAGTATGCTATACCATACTCTCACACTATATAACTACTATACTCCTATATACTAAGTAGTCTGTTAATTTTAAAAGATTTTCTTTAGGTATATTTTCTTTATATATAAGGTTTGTTTATATAAGCTAGCTATATTTTTACCTGGTCTATTCTTTGATTATATTTTACCTGGTCTATTCTTTGATTATATTTTACCTGGTCTATTCTTTGATTATATTTTACCTGGTCTATTCTTTAAATATAGGATATTAATAACAACCAGTGGAAATATAATTGAAATTAAACTGGTGGAAATATAATGACATTATTGATTAAAATAAAATCAAATATATGATCTTGTTTAGTTATTCATTTATTAACAAGATATTATTTAAACAAGATATTATTTAAACAAGATATTATTTACAAATACATAGGATTAGAACATTCATATGACATATTATATTTTCTGATTTTTCCAAGTTCACACAATTCTTTATATTTATTAAAGATTTCATCTTCTAATTTTTTAGAAAACTGATAAATCCTGGGAATAGTGCAATAAAAGTAAGATGATCATAAAATAAGGTGATAACAAATTGAAGGGAATGGATAACGATATATTACTGACGATATAATCTAGAAGTAATTGTTAAAGTATGAGCTGTACACTACCTCAATCAGATGGAGCTAAACTCTGGAATGATGGTCTAGGCTTCAAGAAATACCATGTCATATAACGAAAACTATATGTTAATGGGTATGCTATATGTATTGCTAGATGCAGGAGCAACAGCTATATTGTTTTTATTTTATCATTACTAAAATGGAATATATTTGAGTAATTCAACTAAAAAATACACAAATATCCATTAACAAAATAATCCGTTGATTTGACCTTTGTGGGTCACGAGCACACTTCCTCATGGCGCCGGGGCCTTTTGGCCTGGGGTAGCCGGGTGTACGGGTGTTTCCCACCGCGGCACCCTCGGATGTATCTCATTCCGGCCCTTTTCGCTAGACCGCTCCGCCCTGGCCCGGCAAGACGGCAGCTTGGCGAGACGCTTGTGTAAACCCATGCTGTGCCTCTTGGCGGTTGGCCTCGGCCTGCATATAACCTCTTTCAACACATCACTTTCAACACACCACTTTCAACACACCACTTTCATAGCCATTGCCAAACCGCAACGTTTGCCGACCGCATTTTGCTCAGCCGTACCGGATTCCCCACTGGCAGTCGTGCTGCTTGGCATGTAAGTATGGCGTCCTGCATATAGGGATGTACGGGTTTCAGGACGCCCATCAATCCAGACTTTCCCTGCCGATGTCCAGCGTCACCGTAGTGCTTAGTTCCTGCCGTTGTCCAGCGTCACCGTAGTGCTTAGAGCGTCAGCGGTGCACGTGGCCCGGAAAATACAGCGTGCAGCCGTCGACCGGCCGGTGTTGCATACAGTGACATGCTCACTATTCAATCAAGCTTACTTCCGGCGCAACAGCAGGACCCACAGCCGCTCTGAAGCCAGCGCAAGGCGTTGTGTGGCAGCTAAGGCGTCCTGCACACCGTCTCCACTCGGGGTTCTATATACACTAGTTGGCGTCCGCTTCTTGCACCGTTTGCAACACGTTCCGAATAAACTGGAACACGTCGATCTTATCAATCTTCACGCTTTGGCCCGACTCTCTCAACGCCTTCACCTCCGCAACGGCATCGGCTGGCTCTCGCAAGAGGAAGGGGATCTCCTCCATGATTCCATTCAACGGCAACTCCAACGGCTCGGGTGCCTGCAAATTGTACTTGGCCACCTTCAAATTGGCGACGTACGCCACTCCCTCCACGAACTTCACGTTGATCTCGGCCGTCTCGGTGTCGGCCAAGTCCGGCTCGATGCCGAAAAGGGCATACCGCAAGCGGACCAAGCGCTCATTGAACTCGCCGATCTGCGACTCGTCGGCATTCACGTACTTTTCATGGAACTCCTGCAAGTACTGGTGCTGCTCGTCGATGGAGGTCTGCGCTCTTTCATACGCCACTTGTCTTTCCAAAAGCACCTGCTTCAAATGCTTTTGCGTCAACGTCAACTTGTCGTCAATCTCGTCAAACGACTGCACGTTGGAATAGTCGAAAGAGGCAGCCAAGCGCACTTCACGGGCCAAGATGTTGCGTTCTTTCAATGTCTGGTACCAGATTTTGTGGAGGTCGTCAAACGACTTGCGGCGTAATTCGGCCATGGTCCATGCTCTCAGCAGCAGGGGAAGCTCGTCGGGCTCGCGGAAGCACGACGTGGAGTTGCT
The DNA here is from genome assembly GCA_002370515.1 of Metschnikowia proteae. NCBI lineage: Eukaryota > Fungi > Ascomycota > Pichiomycetes > Serinales > Metschnikowiaceae > Metschnikowia > Metschnikowia proteae. The sequence goes on along the minus strand of NKYY01000020.1, from coordinate 196,574 downwards.
TCCTTCCGGGAAAAACGCCCACAAGGGGTGGTCGGGAGACACGTCGAAATTGCGGTGTGTGGGGACGATTGGGGGACGCAACTTGATGTCCTTGGGGGAGAATCGGAGCGGCTTGGTGCGCTGCAAGCGCAGAACTGTACTCAGAAACCGCCGCATGGCTTGTGTAGGCGATATGGTCATGGATGAAATGGGTGGAGGAAAATTTGTTCGCAGGCGGCGCACGTGACTGTAGCGGCACGTGACTGGATGTAGTATCACGTGGCTTGTAATATCACGTGACTTGCAGTATCACGTGACTGGATACATTGTCACGTGACCGCGCACGTGGCCGATGTACGGGTGCGCGATCCGCGCACTCTCCAACATCGAAAAGCGCCCATGCTGACCAACAATGACCTCCATACAAACCGAGACACAGCAAGAGGAGCCGCTCGACCTCATCCGGTACCAGCTCGACGAGCTTGTGCTTGTCAAGTTACGCGGGGCGCGCGAGTTGAGGGGCAAGTTGCAGGGATACGACTCCCACTGCAACATGGTGTTGAGCGATGCTGAAGAATACATCTATGGCGAGAGGGAAGGCGATGTGTCGGTCAAGAAGACCGAGATGGTGTTTGTTCGTGGCGACTCTGTTATTTTGATCAGTCCTGTGGAGTAGGAGTTGAACGTTTGAGTCAGGAAGAAGACTGACTGTCACTGACATAGTCCTGCTTGAACATAGTCCTGCTTGAACATAGTCCTGCTTGAACATAGTCCTGCTTGAACATAGTCCTGCTTGAACATAGCCACTGCCACTGCCTCTGACAGTCACTGCCAATCACGGTGTTGCGTAATCGTGGCACTCTTGACGGCGTCCTGTTGGCGTCACTAATCTAGCCCCTTAATAAATATCAGGCGGTATCCATGGCATCGTCCATGAGCGACTGCATGATCTCTATTTTCCGAGCATTGAGCACCCATCTCTCCTTCGCCTCCGTGCCCCGAATCACCAAGTCCTGTATATCACGCACCAACACATCAATTGCCTTGGCGTACTCTTCAAGACTCATGGCTGAGTTGCCGATGTCCACCGAGGGCGACTTGGAGATGTCGTATTTGTACCGGCCGTCTTCAAGTCTTGTGTAGGCCCTGCTATTTTGGAGAAGCTCTCCCAAGTGCTTGGAAACGTCGATGGACTGGTTGCCGACACGCTCTGCGTCGACACTCTGCGGCCTTTTCTCTGGATCTTCCAGTTCAGTGTTTCTTTTCTCCGGATCAGTGTTTCTTTTCTCCACTTCAGTGTCCCCTTTCTCCACTTCAGTGTCCCCTTTCTCCACTTCAGTGTCCCCTTTCTCCACTTCAGTGTCCCCTTTCTCCACTTCAGTGTTCCCTTTCTCCGTGTCCTCGTTGCTAATTTCATCCACAGTCTTCAAACTCGCTAGACTTTTGGTCACCTTGCCCAACAAACCCTCGAGTTCCTCCCGAGAAAACACAGACGCGTCGTAAGAAAGCAAAACATCAGCTTCGCTGTCACCCCTTTCCGCCACCGTCTGGCTCCGCTTGGCCTTGCTGCTCTTGATGGACACTGCAGTTTCGAAGTTCTTGACCAAGCGGCTCAATTTCTCTACCACAGGCTTGTGGGTCTGTGCCATTTTGTCCACTTCCTTCAAAATCGCCTCGTTTTTGCGGGAAATCTGCTGGATTTGCCCGTCCAACCCCGGCACTTCACCCATTTGATCAAATTCCCCCATATTCCGTTGTAGCTTCTCCACGTGCGCCTTGTACAGTACGTTCATCTTCATGTTGTCGTACTGGATCTGCTGGAGCCGGAGTTTGGTGGCCGCCAGCACTTCGCCGGAGGCGAGCATTTCTCGCTGCACAACCTGGCTAATTTCCAACGCGTTTCGCCGGTGGATCTGGTACTGCCTGGCAGAGGCATCGTTGGTCTCGAAAAAGTTGGAGATCGCCAGCTCAATGAGCTGCTTTTCGCTGGACATTGCTGGTGGAGATGAACTGAGACGCCGGCTCATGTGGGCGCACACCCGTACACCAGCCAGACCGGGCGGCTCTACATCACCGTCTTGCCGATTTTCGGTTTCTGCTTCCGTCTGCTTGCACATGCTAATGGCGGTCGGTGGCGCCGATGGCCCACCCGAGCCCCGACGTCAATAGGTTGGTCAACCTCTCGCCGGCCTGTCTCTTTGACATGTTTGCCTCGCTGAGGATGCCGCTGAGATTCTCCTGGATGTGCATCTGCGTCGTTTTGACTGCCCGGTCGGCGTTCTCGTTGCGGTGAAGCTCCGCGTCCTCGTACCACTTCAGGATCTCGTCGTTGATGTGTTTGAACTGTCCCACCAATAGCCGGCTGTTGTCCACGCTACCCTTGTGTGGTGTACTATTCTTGATGGCCAAAGAAAGAATTTCTCTTTGCCGGTAGAGGACCGAGATCTTCTCCTTCTGCACAGTTTCGTCGTACTCGTTGAACCACTCCGCCATGATGAACTTTCCGACTTGGTAGAACATGAGCCAGATGTCGCTGAGCTCCTCCGTCCGCCCGCTCTCCACAAAGTATTCGAGCAACTCCTTGGAGTGCTTGTAGGCAAAAGGGAAGTTGCTGTCAATCAATGCGGACTCCACGCATGCAGTCTGTACCTTTGGGAAGCTGATTTCACCAAGACTGAGGTCCAAATAGATGGCCAAGTCGTTGACTATTTTGTAGAGTTTCTCGTACGCCAAATACGACTTGGGATTCTGCTCGAGAATGATCGCAATGAGCGAAATCGGCGGGAATTTGTCCTCGCTGCTGACCAAGGTGAGCTTCTCGAGAATGTGCTTCGGAGTGATGGGCTGATTTTTGATCAACACCAATTTGAAATTCTTGAGGTTTTGCAAAGCCTTGAAGAAGTGACGAATGCGAATCACTTGACCTTGCTGCTGCTCGTTTTCGGCGACTTGAGCCATTGTCTCTAGACAGCTGCGGGCGACCTTGAGCTTCCCAATGCGGTCATCCAAGTTGGAGGCGGTTTCCAAGAGTTCCCAAAATCGCCCGGTGGCAAGCGGAAACGTGACTGCACACGGAACCTTCGTTTCTTCGAGAAAGAGTAGCGCATTGTCGTATAAGTCTAGCTGGAGAAGACGCTCAAAAACAACTTGGTCGATTTCTTCAGCTGACGCGGCGCCAGATGTGAACGCGGTTTTGAGGCTGTCGATTGCGGACTTCATACGCTCGAAGCTAGCGGTTTCAACCTTGGAGAGAATCGAGAGCGTTTCCTTTTGCAACCAGTTTCCGGAAGGGTCTGCTTTAAGCTGGAAGTATTTCTTGAGAGTTAGCTCATTTAGCGGGTACAATGAGCAGCATGTGGACACCACGGAATGGAGGTCTGCAATGACATCTCCGAGGTCAGACTCGAAGACCGCCGAAAGCAAAGGGTGGGCGGAGCTCAGGAACTGGGCAAACGACTCGGTCTCGGGGACTTGCTTGGAATTTGCAAGTAAAACGCCGCTGGGCATCAGCGCCACGCCTAGCGCCTGTGAAAGATACTGTAGGGTGACCCGGATCTGGTCCTGCACATGTGTGTACTCCAGCGCCGGGACGTGTGGGCTCTTGAGCCCGAAGAAAAGGCACAAGCACAAGAACTGCCGCACTAGCAAAGCGTACGACAGCAAGGGAAAAAGGCTTCCATCGTACGCCATGTAGTTTATGAGCACCAGCATGAGGTCGTGCCAGAACCGGAAATCGTCAAGCAGCCCCTGGGTGTGATTCTGCACCGCCCACGCCAGGAGCTCGGACAAGTCATAGTTGTGGTAAGCGGCCAAAGGGAGAACGGTGCCGGCCAAAAAACGGGCCGCAGCAACGTCTGTAGAGGGCGGGGTATGCGTAAGGGGCGCCACCAAGTACGCAAACTGGGCGCTGTGAGTCTTGAGCAGCAAGAATTCGGCGGCCGGCGTACAAATGTCATTGGGGATTTTGTAGCCCACGCAGTAAAAGTTGTAGGGATGGAGAAAGCCGTGGAGCCACGAGAGGTACGGGTGCGAGAGATCAAGCGCCGTGAAGCCATCGAGGAGGCTTGACATGTCCGAGAAATACTGCAGAATATGGAGACATTTGGCCTTCACAAACAGCAAAAGAGGCGTTGAAGAGGCCAGGAAGCCCAACGCCTGCGCACGTGACTCCATATCAGCAACCAAGGCGTCAGCGACGTCGACCGCTGCGGGTTCCGACGAGACGAGAATAGCCAGGGGAGATTTGTCATCGTCTAGCGAGTATTTTGAGACCAAATCCGAGAGAAACGAGTCGAATGCGGAGTCATTGGGAGCAATGTCACCCGAGGGAGGCAAATTTGCCGCTGAAACTGGAGTTTCAAGGGTGGAGCATATTTCTATGGCCAAATCGAGCACGGCGGGGGCGGCCGTGGACACTGGGTTGGTATGGATCAACAATGCCAGGAGAACGTTGTGGGGGGTGGTGTAGTTGTGGCGAAGCAGGGCGAGGCGGGCCAAGGGCGCGAGGATGTGGCGGAACTGCTGGGGGTTGTTGACAATTGCGTAAATTGCCAAAGCGAATGTCTTGGCGTCGCTCATTGCTTGTGGGTGTTGGGGTGTGGAGTAGCCGTTGGGGTGTAGGAATAGCGTTAGGAGTAGCTGTTGGAGGTAGGCGGCATGGAGCGCGGGGCGCTGTGTGCAGGACAAGCATACTAGGCATACTGGGGGCGGCGCAGGCGTGAGACGCTGGAGGATATGGGAGTGCGGGTGTAAATAGTGTGCGGGGGTACTGGTGTGTGATTGGTGTCCTGGTGTGTATGGTGTACTGGTGTGTATGGTGTCCTGGTGTGTATGGTGTACTGGTGTGGTGGGTGTCCTGGTGTGATTGGTGTACTGGTGTGGTTGGTGTACTGGTGTGTGTATGGTGTACTGGTGTATATGGTGTACTGGTGTGTGTACTGGTGTATATGGTGTACTGATGTACTGACTGATGTACTGACTGATGTACTGATGCGCGCGTACACCGCATCTACTTCTTCTCCAAAGCTCCAAGCTCACCGAAGAGTCGATGTTTTTTCGAAGACATTGTTCCCTTCGACCCCTACACGCTAGAGCTGTGCCTGCACAAAGCCTCATGTCCTCTTTCCCCGCGCAAAAAGCACACCTGCTCGTGCCGGCCCCGGAGAAGCTTCAAACACTACAGTACATCGACTTGACGTCGTTTTCCGATTCGCTGCAAGACTCAGCCACGGGCTTTTCGGACTCCGAGGATCCTTTTGATCCGCTTGATTTGGTGGGGCTTCCGTGCGGCTCACAGAATCCCGTCGCCCAAAGTTCCCCCAAGAGGATATTGGAAGGTGGCGTTTCGCCCCAGCGCTTACTACCGCATCAGGAATCTGGTTCCCGGGTGAAGCCGACGTTTTTTTCGGGGGATTCTGAGCTGAATTCCGTGAAAAAGGAGCATTTTTCACAATTACCAAAGGCTGGCCCGAAATCTGATGTGGCTTTGAAAACGCCCGACTTCAAGATTCCCGTTAATCAGAAACGCGTTTTGCCCGAGAGTCAGCTCAAAAAAAAAAACGAGCTTTTATCGCCGGAGTGCGTGGAGAATGAAGTTTTATCGGAGATTTCCTCCAAAAATGATGTTTTTTGGGGCAAATACTCGAAAAATCAGGCGTTTTCCGAAAACTCCCCCCAAAAACACGATGAAAGGCCTGCAAATCTTCTGCATACCTCTCTCCGCAGGCCCGAGTCGCCATGCCGGCCACTTTGTCTTTCAAATCCCCACAAAAAGAGCGCTGAGAGCGCTGAGAGCCCGAAAAAGCGCCCCGGGAGCTCTAAAAAGAGCCCTGAGAGCCCTGAAAAGATTTCCCTACTAAATGCGCCACTACAGCCTACAGGAATGGCGCCTACAGGAATGGCGCCTACAGGCCTGGCGCCTCGTGCGGTGTCGCCTCGGGTGTCGCCCGTGAACTCGCCATTCAAGAAGCCCTGCTTCAACTACCCGGTTGTCACCGTTCCGCGGACTTCTCCCCAGGTCCGCTCTTACCTTTCACAGGAACAACTCCGGGGTTTCAATACCGTGGCCAAGAACCGGCCTTCGTCCAAGCCCAGATTTGCATATCCAACCATCCAGCTCGCTACTCAGAACGACGGTTTCGGCAATCACTCCATGGACCTTTCGGAGTTGGTTGAAATGGAGCAAAAGCGGGTGAAACCAATGCTTCTCTCGCACCAACAACAACACGTCATTGATATGGCTCTCAAAGGCAAGTCCCTCTTTTTTACCGGGTCCGCAGGTACAGGAAAGTCCATCCTTCTCAAGGAAATGATCAAGGCGCTCAAGCAGAAGTACGCGCCCGGCGAGGTGGCGGTCACTGCATCCACCGGGCTTGCGGGATTCCATATTGGGGGCATGACTTTGCACAGCTTTGCGGGAATAGGAATCAGTGATGGTGACGACGCGTCTACTCTCAAAAAGGTGCGGCGCAATAGGAAGGCCGTGGAACGCTGGAAGACCGCCAAAGTGTTGATTGTGGACGAAATCTCCATGATTGATGGCCGGCTCTTCGATAAACTCGACTTTGTGGCCCGGGCCATTCGCCGCAGCCCAAACAAGCCGTTTGGCGGGATCCAAGTGGTTTTATGCGGGGACTTCTATCAGCTTCCCCCGGTCAGCAAAAATGACGTCAACATGGACGGCACGGAAACAAAGGACCAAGCTCTCTTTGCATTCGAAAGCCTTGCGTGGGCGCAGACCATCTCGGCATCCATTATTCTCACAGAGGTGTTCCGGCAGAAGGGAGACGACCAGTTCATCGATATGCTCAACGACATGCGGCACGGCGTGGTGAAGCCAGAGACAGAAGAAGAGTTTCTCCGGCTTTCGAGGCCTTTGGAGGGCTTCGACGGGATTGTGCCCACCGAGTTGTACGCCACCCGGTACGAGGTGGAAAAGGCCAACAACTCCAAGTTGGCGGAGCTCAAGGGTGCGTCCATGATGTACATGGCCAAGGATGGCGGGTCGCTTCCCGATTTGGCTCGGGACAAACTCCTCCGGAATTTCTTGGCGCCCACGAAGTTGTTTCTCAAAGAAGAGGCGCAGGTGATGTGCATCAAGAACTTTGACGATACGTTGGTGAACGGCTCGGTGGGTAAGGTGATCGGTTTCTATGACCGGGACGTGTACCATGGGCGGAAGTTGATGCAGGTAAGCCCCGAGCTCTCGTTCGAAGAGATGATCAACCAGTTCAACAAGGAAAAGGTGGCGGACACTTTGAGTAAGAAGTTGGGGAAAAAGGTGACCAAGGAGGAGATCAACGAGAAAGACCACGGCCAATTGATAAAGCAGCTGCAGGAGTCTCTTGACAACGTGTTCAGTTTCATGAAGAAGGACGATACCGAAGGATTCGAGGACGAGAGTCTCTACGAAGTGAGCGATGACGGAGACTCGCAGCTTGCGTTCGAAATCAACCAGAAGCGAAAGCTCGACTTCATCAACAAGTTGGAGCAGTCGTCGCAGGGCCAAAAGCACCCATTGGTGCGGTTCAAATGCCTCGATGGTGTCACGTCGCGGGACGTTTTGGTGGAGCCCGAGCGGTGGGAGGTCACGGACGAGGTGACCAACGAGGTGCTTGTTTACCGGGTGCAGTTTCCGCTCATGCTTGCATGGGCGTTGTCGATCCACAAGTCTCAGGGCCAGACTCTTCCGTTTGTGAAGGTGGACTTGTCCCGGATCTTTGAAAACGGCCAGGCGTACGTGGCGCTCTCGCGAGCTTCGTCGAGAGACGGGCTCCAGGTGCTCAACTTCAGAAAACACAGGGTGCGGTGTCATCAGACGGTGGAGAACTTCTACCTGACGTTGCAGACGACGGAGGAGGCGCTCGAGTGAGCAACCGGAGCTCGGTGTGAGAGCGCTACTTGGAAACAGAACGGACCAAGCCATCCGAATTGGATGCCCACGGGGATGGATCCACTAGGATGAGATGGTGTGACTGCATGATACGTTGCAGCGAGGAACAAGTCAGAAGAGGAACAAGTCAGAAGAGGAACAAGTCAGAAGAGGAACAAGTCAGAAGAGGAACAAGTCAGAAGAGGAACAAGTCAGAAGAGGATCAAGTCAGAAGAGGAACAAGTCAGAAGAGGAACAAGTCAGAAGAGGATCAAGTGCATCTTGTGAATCCAGAGACATGAGGGTGGAGAAAACTCTGGTGGAGAGCTACCGAGATTGTGAAATCTGGGTCGAAAGCGGAACAGCGGTCAGACTCGTTGCAGCCCATGCCGGGACCCAGCGTGAAGTGAAGTGACCCAAGTTGAAGTGACCCAAGTTGAAGTGACCCAACATGAATTGAAAGACCCAACATGAATTGAAAGACCCAACATGAATTGAAAGACCCAACATGAATTGAAGTGACCGAAAACATGAATTGAAATGACCGAAAACATGAATTGAAATGACCCAACATGAATTGAAGTGACCCAAACATGAATTGAAATGACTCAATACATGGTCCTGAAATGACCCAAAACATGGTCCTGAAATGACCCAAACATGGTCCTGAAATGACCCAAACATGGTCCTGAAATGACCCAAACATGGTCCTGAAATGACATGATTATTCTGACATGAGGTGACGCTGGACTTGTCTGAAGTGACGCTGGTGACGCTGGATTTGTTTGATTTGACGCTGGTGACGCTGGATTTGTTTGATTTGACGCTGGACTTGTCTGATTTGACGCTGGACTTGCCTGAAGTGACGCTCTGACCGCTTCTTGTTCGAGTCGGAAGCCACCTTCTCACACTTGCACAGCAAGCCAACAGACAAGCCATGCAGTGGGGCCATTGATTAAAGCAGCTCGGACAGCGCTGGTTGATATCAAGGAGAAGAGTCGAAGTGTACCTTAGCAGTTCGAGACAACACATCAATCACACGAAGCATCGGCGAGGAAGCTACGTGAGGGCCAAGGCGACAAACCAGGAATCGACCGGAACTGAACGGTGGCCATGGCTGAAAATGGGAGACGATTCGATAGGATTCAGAAATTTAGATTCGTGAGCCGGCAGGCAGTCCACTAGGAGGAAACCAAAGAGGCCCAGACTACAGAACATAGAGAATGCCGAGGGAGTCCCAGTAGACAGTGCACATGATAAGGAGATGAGCACGATAAGATATGTCAGGGAAGTACAGAATGGGAAGAAAGTATGAATGTGTGTAGCCCATTTGGATCCACTGCACCGGTTTCATTCGATGTCACAACTTGTAACGACGCCTTCAACTTGGATTGGGCCACAGGCGTACCTGACCAATGCCCAGCTTGGGTAGTAGCTCTGAGCAATCATCCATCGTGATATTCATAGTGATATCCGATCCATAGTGATATCCGATCCCAGTAATATCCGATCCATAGTAATATCCGATCCCAGTAAGATCCGATCCCAGTAATATCCGATCCCAGCAATATCCGATCCCAGCAATATCTGTAGATGCTCTCAAGCAAATGACATTCACAAGACCCGGTCCCTAAATCTCGAATCAATACCCAAGAATCAATACCCAAGCAGGAGTTAGCCTCGGATGTAGGGTTTGCGCTGTATGCAGGTTTCCGTCTGTAGATGGTCTTCTACTTGGAAACACTAGATGTAACAACCCGTTCCAAAACTCCTGGTATTCAATTTCGAGCCCTGACGCTTTCAGTTTCGAGACACATCGTATTCGCTTGCCTCGTTCTCATATAGAGTTCCGCCTGTAAATGCTTTTCCGGGCCGAATCTTTGTGGCCGATTTTGGTCATGCCGGCGATCTTCGGAAACTGGCCCTTTTGCTGCCACTTCGTCAACAACTCATCTGCGTACGCCAAGCCGACATTGTAGATCTCGTCAAACTTCAAAAAGTCTAGCGTGGCGTAGTCGTCGATGGGCGGCCGAAGGTATATCACTCCTGGTGTCTTCTTTGCGAGCTCCAAGGCGTACACACTCGCCACGTACGCCAACCGGAGCTGGATATCCATCATGTTGGGCACGTTGGGGTGCCTGGAGAATGGGTTGATGCGGTTAAAGAGTACCCAGAACCCACTAAGCGTGTCTCCATACGTCATGGGTGTCCGGTCGTCCACAGACCCCACATCCACGGCGATGATGTATTTGGCTCCTCGGTTCTTCATCTCGGAAACTGGAAGGTTATCCAAGTACCCGCCGTCTAAGAGCATGCACCCGTTGAATGCGATTGGGGGAAGGAGCCCTGCCAACGACATAGATGCCCGGATAAACCGCCACGCATACCCGCTTTCGTGGATCTCCATGTTGGAGTTGGTGATGTTCGTGGAGTTGCAGAAGTACTTGATCCAGAAATCCTCAATCTCTGAGTATCCAAAGACCTTCCAGATCCCACGGTTAAACTCGTAGCCGGTGATGTACGACGTCACGGGATACGTCAAGTCAAAGATGTTTCGCCAGATCGACCCCACGCGGCTGGAGAACTTCTTGGACATTCCGTAGATGGAAACTATGTTGTTTTCCTTGGCATAGAGCCCTCCCACGAATGACCCGATCGACGTGCCGCCAATTATATCCACCGGAATGCCGTGCTTTTCTAGCGCAGTGACCACTCCCACATGAGAAATGCCCCGGGATCCTCCACCTCCCAACACCAACCCCACGGCCTCGTTGGATAATATCCGGGCTAGCCGCATGAAGTCATTTTTATGTGCCGCAGGCAACACATCCTGCCTTTTGTTGACTCGCTCGTTGAGCTTGATCAACGATGCCATGGCCCGCGAGGTGACGTTTTCGAGCTTGAGCTTTATGTTGGGGTTCGCCTTGCTGCTGACCTTGAGCGCCAAGTCAAAGAGAATGTTCTTCTTCTTCTTGATGTCCCGTTTAACGAGCGTGTCTCGCGAGATGGGCATCTGGATGTGATGGTGGTCCTGAATCCAGATGCGGTTTTTGAGCCAGATACTCGTGGAGCCAGGCATCACAGATTTCTCCGCGTGAAGAAGACACAAATCGGTGCGGGCTGTGGTCTTCAACTTGACTAAGAGCCGCTCGTAGTCGCCGATGTTTGTGGCACACTCGTCGTCTTCGGCGTCGGCTAAAAGCAAGATGCAGTCTCCCTGGGAGATACAAGTGGACGTCCAGCTCGACCGAAGCGGTGTGTCACACACGTACAAGATTGTCTCGTACTTTTCCTCAAGATAGGCAAAGTATCCGGAGAGTTTGAGATGCGATAGGCGCTCGTCAAACGCATGGCGGCCCAAATGGGTAAGCGTGGAGGTCCTGTCCAACGCAATGACATTTCTGCCGATGGCTTTCAACGCCTGGAGAAGCTGTTCGGCGAACTCCTTCACCGGAAGGCCAGTGACCGTGGGGAGTATTGTGATGGTTTTGTAGTCCTTGTTGATCTCGGTGCCGTGATGGATTCTGGACCCCACGCCGGTGTGCAGTAATACCTCTCTGCTATTGCTCTCCAACACTCTGTTGGCGACAATTCGTGACACCTTCACCATGATCGAGGGGTTCTGGAGAGAGAGCATTTCAAAGAGAGTTCTGGGGATTCGGGCGGTTTCCGAGTCTCTCACAGCAATCAAAGAGTTGGTTCTCCTGGACGCCGTCAACACCTCGGCCTCGCCAATCGATTGACCATGGCCGTATTCACCCAAGATTTCATACTCGTCTTCTTTTTCGCTGTTGCCCAAATTGGAGTCGTCCACAAGGCACTCCGTGGAGGCCTTCGTCTGGCGCTGGTTGTTCCTCACCACTCTGAAGCGGCCGCTTAGCACAATGTGAAAACCGTTGGCCCAGTCCCCCTGCGATGCTAGAATACCACCGGCAGGGATGTGGCACCACTCAAGCGCAAAATCGATGGTTTTGATCAAATCGGGCAAGAGGCTTTTGAGTTTCGCTGCCACGGGGAGCTGCAAAAAGTAGAACTTGTCCATGAACCGAGAGAAGTCGTCTTTGGACACGTACGCCACTATGGCGCCCTTGGAGTCGTTTGGTTCTCCCGAAATTATCGACACCAACGACTTGAACCCCACCAACGAGCTTAAATAACCCGCCACGCCGCCCGGTCTAACCGTGTAGAGGTGTTTGACATTTCTGTCATCTCCTCCGTTAGCGTTCGCCACGTTTTCTCGGGAATTCTCCTCCTGCTGGTCTTTTCGAGTGGTCACATTCAAGCTGCCGTGTATCACGTAGAAGAGCCCCGTGTCAAAAGAGCCTTGGGCCACGAGCGTTGTTCCGGGAGCAAAGTACTTGACCTCGATGTTTTTGCTGAACGCACTTTTTGCTGCGGCAAGACTATAGTCGTTCCTTGACTTCAGGGAATCTGCAGGAGAGTGTGTCTTTTGGGTATGCTCAGCGTGTATGGTAGGATATACTTTCTGGCTTGGAAGCGAAAGTAGTCCACTTCTGGATTCCAGAATGGAGTTGTAAAAGTATCTCTCAAAGATTTGGGGGTCGGCCAAGTAACTGAGCCCAACGCGGGACGAGTTGGCGGAACTGGTGCCGGAGAGAAGTCCATCGGATTCAACACGGCCAAAATCATCCTCTATTCCGAGAAGTTTGAACACGTTCTCGGCAATAGCGGTCCGAAGCGACGTCTCCTCGGTCTCTTCTCTTTCATCGGAAAAATGCTGGTCAAAATTGGAGGGACCGTCGGCCGAAAAATGCCGCTTCTCGCCGGGGCCCAGCACTTCGGCGCCAAACGCAAGCCGCCCGGAAACCGGCCCTCCTGTTGTCTTTGTCTTCACACTGGACTGGGCACGTGACAACGGCAGCGGCCTGGGCGGCGAGTCCACGGTGCTTCGAAGGCTCTTCTGCGACAAGTTGGGTTTTCTCGACAACGGCACCGACGAGAGAAGATCGCCCGGGTGCGACAGCTTCTGCCGCAGGGCAAGAACAACGTATCTGGATGAGTTCTCCCGGTTGAGTTTGCGGGGCTTTTTGGTGGACTTCTCCAACACGTTGATGGCGTCTTGGGTGCGTGCTTCACCGGCGCTGTACAGAGCCTGTAGACTTTCCATTACCGAGTCCGACAAGTAAGTCGGGAGTTTGCACTGCGGGGCCTCGGAGTTGAGGGCAATCTCGCTATCGATGATTTCCCTCGTGAGGCCAAAGTAGTTGTGCACGGCGTTTTGCGTGACCTTGTAGAGGCGAGTCAACACCATTGTGACGATATGCGACGTCGCCTTGGGGTACTTTGTGTAGACTCTCTGGAAAGCCAGAGCAGGAATGATGGCAATGGTGGCGGTGCACGGGTCTCCGCTTTTGGCCAAGGATTTGGGTTTTGCAATAATCTGGGGGAGCTCGTCCACGGGGGCCTCCTCCAGTGTGGCCCTGGACTCAGGCCAGTCGGGAAACGGCGACGGAGACAGACATAACGGCGAGAAGCTTCTCGAAAATGGGTCGATTTCGGGCACGGCACCGTGCTGGGCGTCGGCGTTTTCTTGCTTGGGTTCGTTTTTCAGAAAGTCGTGGTGGAGGTCGAACTTCGAAGCCGAGCCCACCACTGAGCCGCTTTTGGGCCCCGAGCCCATTTTCGTCACTCTCGACCCGTTCAGCCGGCTCTTTGACCGGAACAAGTCCAACGTGCTGAGAAGCGACGAAAGAGGCGCTCCGCTCTTCACCTCGTTCAAAAGCTGATACCTTTGATTCTGAACCACAATAAACTCGCCATTATCGTAATCGCTTTTCTTGTCAAAGGCGCCCATCTCCGCCAGTTCGTTTGCCTTGGTGAATACCTGCACGACGCCTTCAACGACAATAGAGAAACCAAGAGTCTCATCAAGGCACAAGATCTCATCACCCACGAGTTTCTGGGTGGTCATGTTCTTCGTGAGCTCGTGAAAAACCGGCCTTTCGAGATACCCAAACACCTTTATAGCTTGAAGAAACTCGTCCAAGTAATTGGGCAGTGAGTCCCTGCCGCCCTTCCTTTTGCCGGCCGCTAGATAGTCGATCTGGCCATTTGTCTTGGCGTGATCCAATTTGTTGCTTTTGGGAGTTGTTTCTTCCGAGTACTTGCGGAGATGCCGCTGCCGAACAATGTAGTACATGAACGACAAGGTGCCTGCTAGCGCTAGCACTAGCAGCAGGAGAGACAATCTGATCGAGAGCTGTCTTTGCAAGAGCAGCACCATTCTTGCAGGGAAAACGACAAGAAGATAGTTTGCTAGCGCTAAAGCCACACGGAACAGTAGCGAGACCATGGCACCTAGGATGGAGGATGCTCCCAGGATCGAAGAGGCGCCTGCGGGACTGGCGGTGTATGGTGTCACATAGGGGGCGTATTCGTCCATAACAAAATCAGCTACCAGAACTCTAGGGGACGACGATGTGGTTCTACTTTAGAAGTTAGAATCTGGGATACTGTCGATGTCTGGTGGCGGCTGGTATGGTTGCCTTCGGCTGGTCCAGCGATTGACGCTGTGCGACTTGACCTCGAGTGGAGTCGTCCTGCACACGGCCACATCAACCTGCTTAGCAAGCAAGTCAGCAAGCAAGTCAGAAATGTCAGAAATGTCAGAAATGTCAGAAATGTCAGAAATTTCAGGAATTTCAGGAATGTCAGAAATGTCAGAAATTTGAAAAATGTCAGAAATGTTAGAAATGTCAGAAATGTCAGAAATGTCAGAAATGTCAGCAAGCAAGTCAGAAATGTCAGAAATGTCAGCAATTTCAGAAACTGAGTCAAGCAAATGGAACGCAAGGCGGCGGGCAACCGATCCGCAGTTTCAGCGAAACATGAAGTTGAAGGTCTCTGGCAAGGAAGGCGATACAACGAAGTGTGCGCCTGTCTCATCGAACTTGCGTGTTCGGGCCTCAGTTCAAAAGGCCAAACCTTTTCAACACCCGCTCTATTCCATCCATTCCCTTCTCCAATTGGTGGAGCTCGGGTCCGTAACTGATTCTGACGAAATTGTACCAAATCACATCCTCGAGTCTGCTCAAGTTCTCGGGGTTGATGAGGAAGAAAAAGCCCGGAACCACAATGACCTTTTCATGGAGACACTCGTGGAAAAAGCCAAGACAGTTGCTCAACTTTCCAGGAAGATGGGACAAGTTCAACCAGAGATAAAACGTCGAGTTGGGCGTATTACGCTCGTCAAATTTGAACCCCATGGAGGACAAGCGGCCAATCACATAATCGCGTTTCATCTTGAAGTGCATCTGGAGCGCTTTCATTTCTCTGCGGACTTTCAAGGGCTCCAAAAAGTCTACGGCAGCATACTGGAAGGGGGCGTTGGAACCTCCGTCCAAGTAAGAGCCAGCAGAGCTCAAACTGTTGATGTACTCCTCGGGACCAACAATCCAGCAGATTCTCCAGCCCGGTAAGCGGAAAGACTTGGTGAGGCCGTTGAGAATAAGAACGGGGTCTTTGTTCACATCTTGCACAAACTCCGACGAGGAGATGGACAGACCCGTGCATCCTTCGTCGTAGTAGTAATGGGAGTAGAACTCGTCCATAATCAAGAGACACTTCAGTCTGCACATGGCGTGAAGCCTGGACAACTGATCACGAGACATGGACTTCCCCGTGGGGTTACGGGGGTTGGACGTCAAAAACGCAGACACGCCTCGCTGCAATTCCAAGGCAATGTGACTCAAGTGGATTTCGTAATTGTCGGCCTCGTCCAATGGCACCGGAATGGGCAAGAAGCTCTTGAAAAGAGCAAGCATTTCGGCATACGCCGTATAGTCAGGCAAGAAAAACGAAAGGTAACAGTCGGAGATGATGGAAGCAATTCGGATCAACCCAGCACGGCCACCGGGCACAATACACACGTTTTTCCACGTGTACTTGGACTCGAGGTTCTGACGGTAGGTTTCGTTGTAGTAATTGGCCACTGCCTCACGCAACTCCTTGATTCCGGCGGTCGGGGCATACTCCTTGCTGACGTCGGAGATGGGGATAGACGTTGGTCTTTTGAACGACCCCGGCACCGTGTCTCCGTGCTCCGGGGCACCCTGGCCCAAGTTGGCCCAGTCGTCGTCACCGTTGCCCTTGTAACCGTACTCGCCTGCACGCTCCGTGACCCACAACACTCCGGTAGAGGACTGCTTGGTGTTCAAGGCGGGTTTGTGGATTTCCTCATTGAAATCTGGTCTTGGCACGGGGATTGGCGAGCCCACCCGTCCGTTCTCGGACTTGGAGAGCCGGGAAAGAGCTTTATTGTGGTCACGGCCCTTTTGAAGGGGGTTGGCGTGGCCCGCTCCCGGGGGAATCCGGGACAGCTCCGACGACACCGAGAGTTTCTCCAAAAGCGAGGAGGCGCTGCGGCGGAGCGGGTCGGGCAAGGTCGATTCGAGCCGCTCGAATTCCTGAGATTGGTCGGATTCGGACATTGGCGTGTGGAGCAAAGAAAGTGTAGTCGCTAGGCCGCGTGTGAGGCCGGGGGTTGGCTTTCTGCACATGGGACGGCGTCCTGCATACACGCATCCCTCCCTTTGCCCAACTGGTGGCCCTGCGCCGCTGGTGCAGCCACGATGCTGACCGCCGCCGGGCCTGCGGCGCTGGGCCGGACCCGCCACTCTGCACTGGACTTTATTGCACTGGACTCTATTGCACTGGACTTCACTGCACTGGACTTTCCTGCACTGGACTTGACTGCACTGGACTTTCCTGCACTGGGCTTTCCTGCACCGGACCGGGGTCAATGGGCGGCCTGCATATACCGGCCGCATGTGCAGGAGCCGCGCACCGGTCCGACTGGGCAGCGCAGTTGCCTGCAGAACCGGATTTGCAGTAATTCGCGGTACGGCAATTTCAGAGATGGCGGCACCTGCACATGCGGCGCCGGGCCGGGCCTGGTTCAAACGCCCCGGCAATATTTGTCCTCTTGCAGTCGGAAAGCAGCCCGCGGATTTGCTGCGCGGCAAGTGCTTGGGCGGGGCAGCTCAAAACGTCGTGCCGCACCCATAAGCCGAGCCCGGCGTGGACGGCATTTCGCAGCATCGGCCGCAAATCACCCAGTTTCTCCGCAGACCCACCACTGTTCTTCCTAAACGGGATTCTTTGCTGAACTGACCGAGAGCTGCGGTTTAAGACTTGGAGCCCATCGAGAAACTGCAATCTGAGCGCTGCTATTGAAGTCGCTTAAGTCGCTAAAGTCGCTAAAGTCGCTAAAGTCGCTAAAGTCGCTAAAGTCGCTAAAAGTATCCTTTTTTACAGCACTTTTTGAGAGCATCTTGCACGCCGTTCTCCAAAGGCGCCCCTTTTAGCAGCATTAGAATCGAGGGAGCAGAAGAAACACAAACAGCAAAAGGCAAGTTGAAAGCCAAGTTGACAGCCAAGTTGAAAGCCAAATTTGAAGCAGTTGAAGCAGTGAAGCACTTGAAACACTTGAAACAGTGAAGCAGTGAAACACTTGAAACACTTGAAGCAGTGAAACACTTGAAGCACTTGAAACACTTGAAACAGTGAAACAGTGAAGCAGTCAAGCAGTGAAGCAGTCAAGCAGTCAAGCAGTCAAGCAGTGAAGCAGTCAAGCAGGCAGTCAAGCAGTCAGGCACTTGATATCGAACCAATCGAATCTGCCAATCAGTCAAACCGCCAACCTGAACTGTCAAAGCCCAATCCATACTCACCTGAAACAAACGGAAATCTCAAGCCGGAAAGCAACACCCCTTAATCGCTGCCGCGAATATCCCTTCAATTGACCCCGCGTCCCCGTCATTTCACCGCCAAACACCCTCATTGTCTTCCTGCATGCTCGCGTCCCCGGATTTCTACGACTATTGCGCACCATTAGCCCCCGGATCCCCTTCCGACCATCCTTCTCTCGACTCCATTCCTGCCTTTATGGGACACTCGGGCCTGAAACAAACCCCCGATCCCAAGTCACTGCAGGCGCCGTATGCAGGTGCGCCCCGCTCCATCGACCACATCCGTCGCTACCCCTCCATCCATAATGTCCTTAGCGAAGGCCCTGCGTCCGGCTTGTGCTTCTCTCCCACGGACCGTGGCGGCCTCTTCTTGCTGCCGGTGGTGTCGCAAGACTCGCAGGACTCCGCTGGCTTATCGTCCATCACCGAAAACTACACCCTCAAGGACCCGCTGGTGAACTTGGTGCAGACTCAGAACTTCTCGCCGTTGCTATCGTTGCCCATCGAGATCCTCCACCAGATCATCGAAATCGTCTACTACGACGAAAACTCAAACTCCATACCTGCAAACTTGGAGAAGTTTCTGAAAACCATTCCCGTGCTTCTGAAGCCCTTCAACCAGCTTGCAATCCGCTTCCTCTACAAGTACGCCATTTTCAACCGGCCCAACTCTTTTGAGCGCTTCCTCCTGAATATCATCAAGCAGCCGGATATTGGCCAGTATGTGGAGTTTATGGATTTTCAAACCTTCACCTCCATCGGCTTGGGGCGCACCGGCCGTATGAACCAGGAAATACAGATGGTCACTTCGGCCACCATTCAATTGGCGCTTCTGCTCTGCCCTAACTTGATCGAGTTCCAGGCCTCCGAGAATATCCAGGACGATATGGACTCCACGGTTTTGCTGGTTCTCTTCAACTGCATGCCTAAAATCCAGGCGCTCGACTTTTGTGGCGCTTCCTCCAAGCAGTTTGCCCAGGCCTTTGACGAGTTGGTGATTGAGCCGAACTCATCCGATAGCTTGAGCCATCTATACAAGATATCTTTCCACGACTGCTCAAATCTCCCGCTTCGCGTGTTTGAAAAAATGCTCCCCCATTTCTCCCATCTTCGAAGATTGGATTTGACGCATACGTCCATTACATCCTCGGTGTTACTTCGTGAACTTCCCGAATCGTGCCGCTTGACCCATTTGTCTTTGGCCCGATGCCTCAAATTGACCACCAAGGATTTGATCCAGTTTCTCACCCAGCACCCTGCAGTATGCAACGACTCGCTTCAATGGCTCAACCTCCAGATCGACTCCAACGTGGTCTCCCCTTTGAATGACCAGTACTTTCTCTTTACCATCAACAACTTGAAGGCTCCAAACTTGCGGTATCTTAATGTCGGCGGCATGCCTGTCAACAAGCAGGTGATATCAGTGATCAAGAACCGGTTTCCAAAGTTGGAAAGTTTGGTCGTCCTGCACTCCAAAATCGACATGGCTGATGTCCTTTATCTTTTACATGAAAACGAAACACTCCGCTTTCTCGATATCACCAATTGCAAAGGTCTTGATCGCCGGAACCTCTCGAGTTTCTTGAAGAAGAGTTTCGACTCGGGCCTCAAGGCCATAGAGTTTGACTACAAGACCCTTTACGATTTGACTGCAGGTGAGCACTTTACCATCCAGCCTGTGCAGACGGACTTTCTGATACACAGTACCAGCTACCTTCCAGTGATTTGGAAATTCTACGACAATGAGGGCAGACGAGCGTGGATCTACAAAATTGATTCTTCTGACGCCTCTTATGACACTTTGATATCAGGAAAACCGGGAAAAAGCGCCCAGTCGTCTAATGTGGTATATTACGACTTAGAGACAGGCGCTAAAATCGAAACGAAGGTGGGGAAGCCAGACTTTCTTCGCTATGCATCTCGAAAAATCAACTGCTCCATCGGCTACTATAATTTGAACACAACGAAAAAGAAGAAGTATCTACAGGGCGAGCTTCTGGAGAGCGTGTGGCCGGTGGAGTTTAGCCAGCGGGGCATTTACAACTACTACTCGCTTAATGTGAAGTGAACCTCTTCACGTGCAAACCGTCACGTGCGGCTGCAATGCGGGGTGCGCATGTGCCCTCGGCCACGAAAAGATGCTACTCACTTGCCGAACCACTAGAAATGCCTGAGTTTTCAGAGATCCGAAACCCCTTGAACATTGATAGCGTCGGGAGGTATTTATCCAGACTCCCCAAAACCGCCATTTTGGGCAAAAAAGTCCCCACCTTTTGCGCCCCATTTACAGCAAAACAGTTCACTTTTGGCCAATCTAACCCCACATATTTGATCACCGGCGATGATGGCAAGAACTACGTTTTAAGAAGAAAGCCCATGGTGAACTCCAAATTGGTCTCCAAGTCGGCCCACGCCATCGAGAGGGAATTCTACATGTTGAACGGTATCAAGTTCTGCAACGAAAGCGCCCAGAATGGCAAGATAGTACCCGTCCCCGAAGTGTACGTTTTGTGTGAGGACGAAAGTATTACGGATGCGGTGTTCTATATCATGGAGTATATCCTGGGCCGCCCCATCAAACGTCCAGATATGCCGAAGGTCCCCGGAGCGGAAAAAAGCCAGTACTGGGGTGCTATCATGGACACCATTGGCTCCATTCACCTGGTGGACTGCACTGAGCTCGTCACGCATTTGCCAGCGAAGCACTTCCCGCAGTTCGAGAAGCCCGCCCTTCCAGACACACCATCGTACTTCCAGCGGCAAATCAAGACATTGACCGCGGTGCAGGCATCGCAGGCACAAGCCGTTGCAGAGATACCGGACTTTGAGCGGATTTGCAGCTGGATCTTGGAGAGAGCGCCTCGTGACCCGAGTCGGGTAACTCTCGTGCATGGCGACTGCAAAATTGACAATTTCCTCTTTCACCCTACGGAGCCACGAGTGTTGGCCGTGTTGGACTGGGAGTTATGCACTCTTGGCCACCCGATGTTCGACTTGGCCAACTTTCTTCAGATGTATGTGTTTCCCAACGGCATGAACCAGATGATGTTTCCGGATACGGAGATCGGGTCGGAACACGCGGAATCCAAGGCCGTCTTGCGAGAGGCGCTTGAGCTCTACCAGAGCAAATTGGGGCATGAGTGGCGAGAGAACGATCTCAAGAACAACCCCATCGATTTGTGGCGCATGGGCTCTGTTTTTGGACTTTTACGGATATGCGTGATATCGCAGGGCGTGGCCATGCGGAGCAAGAATGGCACTGCCAGTTCAGCGTCAGCAGATTTTGTTGGCGGGCTTTACGTCCCGTTGAGCGAGTTGGCCGTGGAGTTGATGGAGGAGCCCTCCAAGTTGTGAACATTGAGGCCTTGTTACAATTGCGTTGAAAACACCAAGATGTTGCTCTGCCGTTCCTTCAGCCCAGAAATCCCGGCTGGGTGCTAGCACGTAGAAGGTGGAGCCAAGGAGAAGCTGGTGTAAGGGTGTGACTGTATGCAGTGCCAGGATTCTCACGAATGAGACAAGAGCGAGAACACGAGAGAAGGACAACGCGGGATGTCGAGTCTTGGTGACATTGCAGGAAAAGAGGCGATTGCCCGATGCCCATTTTCCGAGTGTAATGCTCGGATCATCAAGCTCAGCGCCAGCGCTACGGAGAAAAGCACCTGCATCCAAAATGCCCCTGAAATGCTTGCTGCGGGAAACCGCTTTTTTGCCGTCAAGGACGTGTGGGATTTTGACAATATCGGCGTTTCCAAGCCTGCGGCGGAACTTGGCGAAAGGCCGGGGCGAGTGGGCGAGTTGGAGTCCGTGGAACGGCTCTTGATATGCAGTGAATGTGACCGAGGGCCTTTGGGGTTTGCAGGGTATGCAGACTCTGCCCGCTCCGTGCAGGACCTTCAATATTACCTCTCGTTGGATTCTGTGAAGTACCAGGCGGTTTGAGGTGTGTGCACGTGTGAACGTTGAGTTGGCGTGAGGCACGTGTAAAGACACGTGTAAAGGTCCATGAGAAAACGTTGAGTTGGCGTGGAGGTCACGCCGAGTGCAGCTATTGAGCTGGAGTTGGTGCTTTCTTGTCCTGTGCCAAGGGGAGTCCGGAATTTTGGCAATCCGCTTGGTAGTTTCCGGGTCACTTTGGACAGATGCAGGTTCACCAACCCAGGGCCTCAATGTACAAATCGGGCTCGATATCTTATATCCGGTGGCCAATATCCCTGTGTCTAGATCATGCCATTGTGGAGTCCAAGGCAGGTTGTTCATGCAGTGAGCGGCCGTATAATGCATGCCGCAGCGGATCTGGCATTGAAAGACGACAGAAGGCTTTTAACGGGGTTGAGTGACCATCAGTCAAATCCACAATGGGCGCACCTCAGCAATCATCCAGAACAGCCACTGACCATCCAAGGATAACTTCTGGACCTCAAGACCAATACGGATGGTCTACTGTGCGTTATTATTTCCATGAATTATGATGGAAGTCAGGATTTTAGAGGTCAGGATTTTAGAGGTCAGGATTTTAGAGGTCAGGATTTTAGAGATCAGGATTTTAGAAGTCAGGATTTTAGAGATCAGGATTTTAGAAGTCAGGATTTTAGAAGTCAGGATTTTAAAAGTCAGGATTTTAGAAGTCAGGATTTTAGAAGTCAGGATTTCAAAAGTCAGGATTTTAGAGGTCAGGATTTTAGAAGTCAGGATTTTAGAGGTCAGGATTTTAGAAGTCAGGATTTTAGAGGTCAGGATTTTAGAAGTCAGGATTACCTCAAAGCTAGTCATAATATGAAGAATGACAGGCAACTGCATCGATACCAGCAGCGTGCAGTGGCGGCTAGTGTGGAGCGGTGAGCTGAGGGTCCGAGCATCCAGCCAAACCAAGCGACGGCTGAGTACCCGGCGGTGCACTATGCCGAATCTCCAAAAAAGAAAGAAAAACTCCCATTTCGCCACTGGCCCCGTTTAGGCTGAGGTCGCCGGGTGTACGGGTGTATTATTGAGGTCGTGCCAAGAGCACTATCACCAAGATGACTCCACGGCCCCAAATATGGGCATGATTCCGATTGGTGAACGCCAGGATGAATGAAAAACCTACCGTGGCAACATCCCGTTTATGTCAATATGAAGTTGCTGAAGTGAGTTTCTTATATACGTTCGATTAAAAACTTGATATATAGAGATATTTATTTAGCATATATATAGAGATATTTTATTTAGCATATATATAGAGATATTTATTTAGCATATATATAGAGATATTTATTTATGTTATCATATATTTTACAAGATTTTTATGTTAACATAATTTACAATATTTTCATGTGATCATATATGTTTTACAATATTTTTATGTCAACATATTCTACAATATTTTTATGTTATCATATCTAAGTGGTCTTTATTTATTGAATTTCTGGTTCCATCAAAGGTTTATTTACATAAGCTAACTATACTTCATTCTGACAACATAAAAAGTCCTTGCCACCCTAGCCTCTCAACTGATCCTCTCCTACCTCAACGGATTCAAGTAAGGTGCAAAGCAGGAAAACAACTCACAACAAGCTTTCGGATTTTCTCAGTATGCATCGCTTCAGTGAGTAAGAAGGTGTGCCAAGAACCAAAGGTGGGTGAAAAGAACTCTTCTGGTGACAGCTCGCCGACGAACTTGCTCAGTCAATTTTTGGCGATGTTTTGCAGGTTTCGAAGGTCAACACTCAACCATCATTGGTACAGGAATTACTCCTCATCTACTTCATCCTAAATAAGATTTATTTAATAATATCCATATATTATTAAACTTACTATTGTTAAATATAACATAATTTGATATACTAGGAATAATCCACTAACAAAACCTAATAAGAACCCATTAATTCAATATTAATGAACCTAATACTAACAGACAGTCTAAAAATCATATACTTATATTAATAATGATAAGTATTAATATTTCACTTTATACAAGAGGGTATTGTAATCACATAATAGTTGATTATATATATTTTATTTATTTTTACTAGTTTATATTCACTGATATGCTTAAGAGCATCATGACAACTTCTATTGGGTCTAAACCAAAAGAGAGATTAGAGAATGTGAGGTTCTATAATCATCTTAATGACGGTCAGTTCTTCAAATGCAGTTATAATATCTTAAGTCAGCACCCTTTCAGGCTAGTTATAAAAACCCACCATTACATTATTGCATTTGCTTTTAAGAAGTCTTCTACCTCCTATTCGATATTATTACCCTCGCCAAACAAGGCCAAGCTGTTATCATCAAGCGTGTAAGCTATGAGATTGGCAAGCATGTAAGCTGTGAGATTGGCAAGCATGTAAGCTGTGAGATTGGCAAGCGTGTAAGCTATGAGATTGGCAAGCGTCACCTACCAAGACGTGGGGTTCGAGGCACATGCACATCTGCCATGTGAAGCGAGCTGAACAAGCACTGGCTGCGACTTTCCCGCCCAACTCCAACAACGCAGGCTTGAGGGTTCGGGCCGCCTGCACGGAAACATGTCTCCCGGTGGAGCCCGTGGAGTTGACCATTCTGATATGCGCGTCTCCCGTGAGCATCTGCGTCGCTTCTTGGTTTCTAAATAAATGCCATAACTAGAGTAAAAAGAAAGAGATAAAAGTGTTAAACCAATATTTATAAGAAAAAGATAAAAGTGTTAAACCAATATTTATTAGAAAAAGATAAAAGTGTTAAACCAATATTTATAAGAAAGAGATAGAAGTGTCAAACCAATATTTATAAGAAAAAGATAAAAGTGTTAAACCAATATTTATTAGAAAAAGATAGAAGTGTCAAACCAATATTTATAAGAAAAAGATAAAAGTGTTAAACCAATATTTATTAGAAAAAGATAAAAGTGTTAAACCAATATTTATAAGAAAGAGATAGAAGTGTTAAACCATTATTTTATATGAAGATGTTGTATATTTTCAGCTAAAGTATAAGCACAAGAGGCTTGCACATATCACATACCCTAAATACTTAAAATAATATAAAAACGATGATTAGATCAAATGGCCATAAGTTTATCAACTGAATGGATCTTATAAAGTAAATTTTCTAATCAGTTCCAGCTTCAATAAGAATAGCTTTTCATATTCTTTATTTTCTAAGGTTTCTATCGTTTTACTATATTAATTTAAATATTAATAATAAGATACATGATTATACAATAAAAAAGGCTAATTTTATTTCTTATCTATCACTTGTCTAATTATTTATTAAGGAATGTGTGTTTACATACTGAAAGCATATCAATAAATCCTGCACATACGTATACAATTCGTGGGCCTTCTCGTTTGACTTGACGATCTCCGGCACACGCCGACACTGAAGACACTCTCTCGAAGTGATTGCAAATTCACCTGCTACGTCAACAACCGCTGCGGACCGGACGGTAAGGAGTGCATCCTTCTCGTCCGTGTACCGGATCAACCTGGCGCTCGGTGCACTTGATTCTAGCCGCGTTGCTAGTGAACGTCAAGTCGACGCTGAACCCACGCAATGTCGTCCAGAACGGCGGCAGGAAGTTGAAGCTCGTGGCGTCTGCAAGGGCTTAAGAGATTGTGGACTGGACTCGTGTTACGGTAGTCACTTGCGCGGCATTATCTACCTGGTAAATGAGTAAACTATAAGGTTGAGAATCATATAGATAACAATCAGGAGAAGATGAAATAATTCAAGATGTTACCATGGAGTGCCGTTTCAAGAGCACACTGTTTGTAGTAGACGTCTGAAAAGGAAAGCGCACGGCGTGTGTGATGAAGTAGCCTTTTAGCCCATCTTTTGGCCCATCTTTTAGCCCATCTTTTGGCCCATCTTTTGGCCCTCCCTTAGTCTTCTTCTCAGTGGCCCGGATCTGGTTCAAGAAAAATGGAAATCCGAAAGTATGTAGTCCATCACCTGCATTCATGCTTTATGGCCATTACCCCACACGCATCCATAATTGTACACTGCCATTTTCACTACAAGCCGTTTTCCAGCTCCAAGTCCTTGAAAATCAATCCCCAGTCCCCAACCAATCTTCAGCAGAATCCCCAATCCCCAACCAATCTTCAGCAGAATCCCCAATCCCCAACCAATCTTCAACAGAATCCGATCCGGGGCCTAAACTCAGTGTGCTGGGCACGTGACCCGCCAAGCCTTCTGCACCAGATCTCCAGGGCGGTCTTACGGTTGGGATCGGCAAAACCAGTACCCCATGCGTTACTACCGTGGCTTTTGGCATCACACTAGCGCCAGACTAGCGTCAGACTCTTGGCATCTGTCTGGTGCACGGGTGTACTGTATGGGTGCACCAGACCGATACAGCTTCTGCTGGCACGTAACCTGTGTACGGTTGAGCAGCCAGTGCAGATGAGAAACGGGGCAGCTATGGTGGGAACTAAAGCAATACCACGGACTGCACAGTGACTACGGATCCTGCATGCAGCACCCTTCCTGTGGACTTAAACGAGCTGAGCCATTACTGCAAATGGCCAACTTATGAGATTCAAGAGCGAAGCTGCATTTGGCGCTTTGGCTCCGGGACTCCATGGAGGCCGAGACTAAGCAGAGACGACGTTTTAGCCAAGCTGCACGACGCCAGCGAGGGCCGCATCGGGTTTACCGTTGCCATGGAGGACCCTTTGGCTGCATCGTACATCCAGAACGTTTATGCGCCTGGAAACAACCCCAACAAGATCCAAGAGGTGGCACGCACGAGCAGAATGAGCATTTGGGATTAAACGACATGCAAAATTAGGGAGGGACTACAGTAATAGAGGCTGAAGACCATGCGATGATGGTGGAACACGTGGCGTGGTGATGTGGGATGTTTTGATGTTGACATTGTGGATCACTTCATTTCGCCTTACTGTGCATCGTCAGTCATGAGATATAGAACTGTGTTGCTGGTGTGGTCGAAGGAAGGAAGCTGATGATATCTCTTGGTCAGCCGGTGGCAGCACCCTCGGAAATGGAGCGGCCGGCGCGCAAACACCCGTACACCACGCTACCCCAGGACAAAAAGGCCCAACGCCAGAGGCCGGATTTGGCAGCCAGGCGGGTGGAATTTGGCCAGCGGAATGCCTGAATTCCGGAGACTTCATGGATGTATTTTGGCGTGTCAGCGTCCCCTGTGGCGACAGCAAGATGGGACGCCGTGGTTCAGATCCGAGGGTGCCCAAAACCGGGGACTCCATGGACATCAAGGGAGTGATAGGGTCCATGGACATCCATAATGAGAAATAGTGTAATCCATCATCAATCTGCTACTACCTGTCAATCTATGACCGAACCCGTGCATCCCGACTGAGACCAGCCGGACCTTACAAAATGCCCTCGGAACTCGCGCGCAAACACCCGTACACCACGCTACCCCAGGCTAAAAAGGCCCAACGCAAGTGCACTGTTTCTGCTTGTATGGTGCTCAAAAGCTGCTTGGTCATAGCTGAAGTTCCGGAGACACCGTCAGTGTATTTTCAGCCATTGCAGCCGTCTGTGGCGGCCGTATCACGGGCACACACTAGAAGAACCGAGGGTAGCAAGACCCGTACATCCGCTGCAAACCCGTACATCCCCAGCAAAAAAAACAAATAACCCGTAAATCCAGCGGCAGCTTTTCACGTTCAATGCCTTGCTCAGTGCGGCTCTAACGTACATACTTATATATGGAATTGTGGGCCATTGGTGTTTGTCTTTGAGACTGCAATCACCACTTCCCCTGAAACTATCTGTCCGCTTTCGTTCTACAACTCCCATATATTAGTTATCTTATAATAATCGTAAACTAATTTACTTTTTATTTGTTCTATCTATTTTATCTTTACATATCAAGTTCATTTACGAATTTGTAGAGTTCCTGTATGCAGGACGCCATCTCAAAGAGGCAGTGCTGCCCAGCAGCCGGTGTTTTTGGCCGATTGACGGAAGGCATTGCTGCAGTGGGAGCCGCGTTTGCTGGAAGGCCGCCACAGCTGTCCACCGGCAGACATGATTAGCTGGATGCGTTATATGCAGGTCAACGGTCCCGGACTGCAGGTATTCATGGCAAGGTCCGTATACTATAGAGAAATGCTATACCTTGCCATATGAAGGAGTGGAAAGATCACACCTAAAACGCATTTGACACAATGCCGGGTTGAAGGCTAATGCTGTTTTCAGGGGTTATCCAGTCTACCACTATGCTTCGTCTACCGAAAACCTCCAAGCCGCTGCCACAATAGTGTCAAACACCACTAGTTTTTCTTTCGGTTGCGGCCATACCAAGTGGAAAATACTGTTTCCCGTCCGATCAACGTTAGTCAAGCCACTTAGGGCCACAGTGAGTAATGCAGTGGGAGACCATGTGTGAAATTGTGGTGCTGCAATCTTTTTGCGTCTCGCATACCAGCTCTTGTCTAGTCTCTCTTCTGTTCCCCTACTAGCTGCCAGACCTGCTTGCACGTCCGCAGGTCGTCTGGGCAAGGCAAAGTGGCATATGCAGTCCGCACCAAGGCATGGATGTCACTATTTACTGTTCGTTCAGGTGTTCACTGTATTTGTTTATGGAGCCTTTGAGATCGAAAGAAGCGTTGCGAGCCCTGGCATCAATCAACGGCATAGGCGCCAAACATAGTGCAGGTCCAGACATGTGGCAAACAAGATTTCACCAGAAACAACAAAGGGCCCGCAGCTTCAGAGCCTGACGGCCAAGACTCCGGCAGCCTCGACATGCCTACATCTTGGGCTGCGTCAGCCTCGACATGCCTACATCTTGGGCTGCGTCAGCCTCGACATGCCTACATCTTGGGCTGCGTCAGCCTCGACATGCCTACATCTGGGACTGCTACATCTTGGGCTGCGTCAAGTCCCGGCAGATCCCCTGCGAAATGTGCCGGGCAAAGGCCATGGTACTGACCATCGGGTTGGCTCCCGATGCAGTCGGCATCACACTGGCATCTGCCACGTACACATTGTCACACTCGAAAAGACGGCCTCGGACGTCACAGGCGCCATCCTTGGAGCCCTTCCCGCTCATGCGGCACGAGCTCATTTGGTGGGCAGAGCCAAACGCCGGCCCGTAGCTGGACAACAGAAGCCCTGCACAGTGGCGCCGGTACTTCTGGTAGTCCACGTCGGCAATCCGTCTCTCGTGTTTGGGCTTCGTGCTCTGGAAGCGGCCCGCTTTCCAGTATGGGTGGATGAGCTCAATGGCGCCCTCGACATACGCCACGTCCATGGCAATCAAAATGGCCTTGTTCATGCAGTCACGGTCGAACTTGTTGATCACATAGTCCACCTTCAAAGTCCCTTCTTTGGCTGCGTCGTACGTCACCGACCCGCTGGACGTATCCCGGGTCAACATGATAAACGCAGATGTGCTCTGGTACTTCATCAAGTCCTGGCGCATCTGGTCACTTGACTCCCACGGAAGAAACGACGCCTCAATGGCCGGCGAGTGCACCAATGTCTCCACCTTGCACCCATGCGCGCGGCCGTCCAAGTCCTCCACTTCCGAGCACACCGCCGTCATGATGGAGTGGTTGAAGGGATCTGTTTTGTCGTCGGCCCACACGGCGAAAAAAGTAGTGATGGGGTGGAGTTTGAGGTTGCGTCCGATGTGCCTGTTCTTGAAGCCGCTCTTCTGCAAGAGAATGGGCGTGTTTAGCGACCCGCCGCTCAACACGTACTTCTTGGGGCCCTTGATGGTGAAGCGGTTCCCGTTGCGCTGGTTCAAACACTGCAAGCCGATAGCCACATTGCTCTTGTTGCGGAGGATCTTCTCCACCATGACCTGGTCCATGAACTGCGCCCCGTGCTCTGCGGCATCTTTGAGCCACAAGTCCATGGAGCCCTGCTTGATGCCCCACTTGCACCCCAAGTGACAGAAGCCACACAGGTGATTCTCGTGGCCGCCCGTGTTCTGCGCAATCTCCTTGTGCTTGTACCCCAACTTGGCTGCCCCCTCGAGTAGCGCCTTGTTCAGCACCGAGTGTTCAATGTGGTCCGTGGATGCACCCATCTGTTTCATCACGTATTCGAGACAGTTATCGTAGTCCTCGGTGGCCACAAAGCCCACGCCGTGATCCGTGTACCACTCCTGGCGCACCTTAAACGGCGTCTTCAAGCACGCAGACCAGTTGACCGTGGAGCCTCCGCCAAAAGTCAGCCCCGCCAACAAAACTGTCTGCGAATTCTCCGTCAAAAGAGTGCCGCCCAGCTCGTAGAGATTGCGCATGCCTGTTGCATCATCAAACACCAACTCCGAGGGCCGGAAGTACCTCCCCTTCTCGACCACTAGCACCCTGTGCCCGTCTCGTGCAAGCGTATGGGCGGCCACGCCAGCACCGGATCCGGAGCCAATGACGACCGCATCGACGTGAGGGAGAAAAAGCTCCACATTGTTCTCCAGCGGCGGCGCCTGCATGTGGAAGTCAAACTGCGCTGACAGGTAGCCCTCGTAGATCTGCTCACGGCTCTCGACCTGCGGGAAGTCCATGGCCTTGAAATGGAGATCCGGTGCGCCGAGTGTGAAAGCAGTGAGCGTCAAGCGGGAAAAGATGGAGAAGAGCTTGTTTTTGGCCTCGATGGGTGAGTCCCGCCACAGAAGGAATAGCAGCCTTTTCTCTGCGCTTGTCATTTCCGCCACCAACTTTGTCGATTTGGTGAGAGCAAAGGCAAGCGACCGGCTGGAGAGCACCGTCATCGCTACGTAGAAAAGCCGTGACGAGCTGCTGGACGACTTGTCAAGGGCCTCGCGGAGAAACTGCCGCACCGCCTGGTAGTCCGAGGGCTTTTTGACCTCATTGCAATATTGCTGGAGCTCTTCATCGGAGAGCCCGGCGGGCACGCATGGCCGGAGCGTTTGGGGGGAAACATCGTGGATGAAGCCATCGGATATGGCGAGAAAGAGCTCCAAGTGCTGGTCTTGCACCTTCACGGGGAAGAACATGGGATGCTTGGATATCAGCTAGGATGTCGGGACGTATTGGAAACTGAACAGTGATGGAAACTGAACAGTGATGGAAACTGAACAGTGATGGAAACTGAACAGTGATGGAAACTGAACACTGATTGTTTTGAGTCTTGGAACCGGCGTTCGAGGCCGCAGGTTTGATGAATCTTTGTGGAGTCACCATGGTCAGGCGGCGGTAGGTGCCTTTTATGGATGCGACCCCACACTCTGCAATCGCTTGTGAAAAGCGCGTCATGTGTGCAGGCGTATTCCCGCATCGTGCGTCTTGTGGCCGCCTGCTTAGATCAACACGAACCAGAGCTAGACAGTGCATGTTGCCTGATCTTGCTTGTCTACAGGCCGCAGAGGTTCACTAGTTGCACCCCAGAGTCAAGTGGGCCCACTTTCTCTCCACACCCACTACAACCATGTGATCTCCCTTCACGCCTAGCTCTTTCACGTGCTATTAGCAGCCATAGCCTCTTTAACCTAAGAACATTCGACCTGTGTCATACGAGCTTCTGACATTGCAGCTTCTCTCCAGGCCACCATATCCCAGTTTTTCGCCGCCCAATCTCTGATTTCGACTTCGCACGCTTAGATTATGCCGTGAAATCATATCACTTCACCACATATCATCCAAGACCCAAAGCGCTCGGTTCATGCTAATCTGACCTTTGGATATCTGCCCTCATTTTTGCATTGCGCTTAGTCGCTCATCTTCCCGGATTCACCTGAGGCTTTGGCGGCCAGCTCGTTGGATTCTTTGCCCTCCAAATTCACCTCCACTTCTGCCACGGTCTCAAATTTGGCCTCATATCTCCTCAAGGCGAATTCGTGTGCTCTCCATGGGCGGACTTCGAACAAATCATCAATTGCATCTAATGGAACTCCCTTAGTTTCAGGGTAAACGAACCAAACCACAATTGGAAAGACAAGTGAGCACGATGCGAAAAGAAAGTAGTAGCCATATCCTATTTCAGCAAGCGCTTGGCCCGTAAAGTGGCCAATCATGAACGCCCAGAACCAATTGGAAGATGCGTTGATCGATTGAGCGACTGTCCGCACTGACTGGGGGAATATCTCCGCACAAATCACCCACACGGTTCCGTTCCACGTCATCCCGTAGAATATCGTCCAGATATAAAGAAGTCCCTGTGCTGCTTTTCCTGCAGCCGTGGATCCTGCATCGCCGGTCTTGAGCTGCTGAGCTGGATCCGCAATCTTCACATATGCTCCAATGTACCACAAGCAGAGGGAACACGGAATGGAGAGATAGCAGAGACAGAACCGCCGGCCAAATTTATCCACGAGGAAGAAGATCCAAAACAAAGATGCTGCACCTTTCAAAATGCCAAAAATACCCGTGGAAAGAAGCCCCGCATTGGCGCCTTGAACGCCCAATGACTTAAAAATTGTCGGCGAGTAGTACGTGATGGCGTTGATGCCAAATCCGTTTTGCATCATGAACAAGGATGTTGATAAAAAGAGCCGGTACAAAAGCTTCTTGCTGAAAAAAAGCGCCTTCAACGGGTCAAGAAAACCTCTTCCGGTTTCGTTAAAGTTCTCTTCAATTGACTTGCAGATATTGTCCAATTCGTGAACCAGGTAAGGATGATCTTCATCGATGTTTCGAATGTAGGCCAAGTTGCGACGCGCCTCTTCCAACCTTCCCTTGGCCACAAGATACCTAGGGGACTCTGGAATGAAACAACAAAGGCACCAGAATATGCCAGAGGGCACTAATTGAATGGCGAATGGAATAAGCCACTGCTTGCGTCCAGAAGGAACGTTTTGAAGCACTCCGTAATTGATCCAGTAGCCCACTATTCCACCAACTTGCCAGGAAAGCTCCCAGCAACCCACGAGTTTACCTCTAATGGCAGCAGGTGATATCTCAGACACATAGATTGGGGCCAACGACGAGCAGCCACCAATACCGAATCCGGTTAAAACTCGGCCGGCGTAAATGGCCGCTAGGCCGTTGTTCGAACCTGAAGCAAGCGAAATCGCAGCTCCCAATGTCAACAAGAATCCCAGAACTATCAAACCCATTTTTCTTCCGAAAATCTCACCAACAGGGTAGAAGAATAAGCATCCAAAGTATGCACCAGCTTGAAAAACTGACACGACGTTGGCTTCCACGTTTGCTTTGGCACTTGGCGACAATTTATCGAGGCCAAACTCACGTTGGAAAGATGCTAACGAAACTGTGCCTCCGATAAACCCGGAATCATAACCGATAATGACGGCGGCAGATGCAGCAGTGATGGCAATCAAGACTATGCGGAGATTGTAGATAGCATCAGGAATCTCTACTGCCATGTGAGGCTTTTCAAGCGAGTCTGGGGATTCTGTCTCAGGAAGTGGCCGGCGCCAGATACCTCGGAGCATTTTATAGGTTTGTGCCAGAGAAATGAGTCAATAGATGTAATGAGAAAAATATGCGTTTCTCTTGTTAATCTGATATGATTTGAGACCAGCGTTGTGGTTTGGGTGGTATCGATATGGAACAATGGGGCTAGGGATCTAAAAGTATATTATGGCGGAAATTGGCATCTGCGGTCGCAGCATGAAAAATCTCAGCTTCCGTCCGTGCAGAGATGTTCTGCGCCCACGTATCACCACCACACACCCTTCTACGATGAAAAGGGGGTAGACAGATGAAGCGATAGATATATACTCAAAATCGCCTGTATAGGATTCACCAGGGTCATCCAGGCTCCGAGAGGACGTAATTCGAAGGTTTTCCGGCGCGATACCGGAGACTATATGCAGATCTGGGTGCAAAGCCCATCTCGCGCCAGTTGGGTTTTACATCAGCAAAGTAAATTCTCTTAAGTGATGGTGGCTTAGCCACTTCTCGGTAGGCACTTTTTTAGGCATGTCTCTGGATTTTCTCGAATCTCATTGGCTTCAATCTAAGCGAGACGTGGGGTGGGGACGCGATGTGGGGAACTTGTGCGCACCGGCCCAGCGGATGCAGGCGATTGATGAGTCTTTTTTGGCCACCCGTGCCTCTGCATATCGACCTCTGCATATGGACCTCTGCATATGGACCTCTGCACATGGATGGGTCATATATCGTATCTGACCAAAAGAGTCTCGGTAATGCTCTCTTGAAACTCTTGAGTGACGGTTTATGAATCCAATTCCACAATACAACGTATGTTTTGGCAGAAATGTCATCTCGAGCTGGCCTGCTTAGGCGTTGATTGGGTGTGTTTCAATTGGTACAACTTCCTATTTGTTTGATAGCTCCATAACTGTCTTCTAGGCATTTTGCACTGAAAGATGATGCCTAGACCCGAGCCATGCATTTCCATGGGCATTGCCTGCGAGTATTGCCATGCATGCACAATCATAAGCACGATGATGGCTCAAATGTGAACTGTTTCACTCTTTGATGAACTCTGTTCCGTATCAGGACATTGAGGCTGTTGTTTGCCCGAAGCTATCTAATTTCTCTGGTATCAGCAAACTGCAAAATTTTGACTCAACTCCCAAACAGCACTATAGGTACCTAGTTGACTCACAACGCTACCTGGAAATTGGTTGGTCGAAGTTGCGAAAGCTGGCAACTTGGAAGGAGCCCGCGGGGATTGGACTCTTTATATAAGTTCCTCACTCAACTTGAAACAAACATGCAGCCATGTATGCGTTGCCCCCGCATATTACATCGGCAATGAAACAGGAAGATGCAGTATTTGCAGTTCGAGATTGCATGGCTGTAAATGCAATAGTTGCCAGCGAGAGCTTTTGATTTGCAGCTTTGGAACGCAGTCAAACCGTCACCGGCTAGCGATGGCATATAACGGTTTCGATCCCAAAAAGGAGATCACCGAAACTATGCAAGATATCATTAAGCGCTCACATGTAAGGGTTATGCAACCTGGCGCATTACTGGTGCGTCAAATGACCCCTGGTGGCGAATCCGTTGAATATATAAAGGGGGGCATGGCGCCGGGTTTTAGCCTCGTGCAACCTGAAGTATGTTCTCTGGCGAAGAGTGTTATCAGTCAATCAGCGTTGCATTCCTCTTTCTACAGCATAACACAAAGTCGCTGATATCCTGACATTCTCACATCTCTTCTAAGGCAAGGTGAGTGATTTTCGACTAAGGATACGAGAGACCGGGATACGAAGCGCCTGCTGCGTCATCACAGTCAATAAGTTTTGGCCATTGTTAGACAAGCCGAGCTGGCCACACCAAAGAAAACTTCAGCTAAATGAAAATTTTCACTAAATGGAAACCTTCACTAAATGGAAATCTTCACTAAATGGAAATCTTCAGTTAAATGGAAAGTACCTCGGTCATGCATTCTATCTCTCGACCAAACGCATATTGGCTGTACTGTTTTGAGCCGCACTGTTTTGAGCCGCACTGTTTTGAGCCGCACTGTCTTGCGCGCAGTGTGCCTGCCTACTCCGAACTGCACGAGCATGCAATTTCTTTGTGAGTATTCCTCGGACAGCGAAAGCGACAGCAAAGAGCATCGCAAGAGATCTGTTGAAGAGTCGGAGAGTCCTATAGCAAAACGACAAGCACCCAGCTCGCCAAACGCTTCAAAATTCCTAAGTCCCGCCGTTGAAGATACGCTACATTCGGCCTCGACGCCATCGCAGGACTTACCGCAGAGCTTACCGCCGCTAGATCCAAAATCGTTCATAACATACTCCCAGGAATACAGCATGAATACGCATAAAAAAGTCGCGGCCTTCGCGTACCTCCCATGGCTTCCAAACAAACAAACCCAGAAGAAGTTACGCATGGTCAGCGAGTTGGCCCTCACTAAGCTTCGGAGCACGATTCCTGACTTTGAAAAGCGCTTCATATGGAATAGCAACGTTTCCAGTAATGCAGTCATGCATGGCCGATTCGGTCACACAAACAAGAATGCCATCAATGCTCTTCATGTAACGTTGTTTCCCAACTTATACGGACGCTCATATTTGCTACCGCAGATGGTAAAGAACTTTGAGCGGGCACTTAAAACAATTCAAGTCCCCTCGGCTTTGATAATGGATAATGGCAACAAACTCGATGCATTAATGGGACTAAGAAAGGTGCGCTTGGCGATAGCGCCGCAGATCACTGTCTTTCAGCTGCCAAAAACCGGATCCATGTTTTTGGGGGTCGCGGTGAAGAAGTTCGATCAATCATATGCTTCAGGTAAAGACGACAAAGCGGGTGAGATAATTGAGCATTCAGCAGAAGATCTCCAAGGCTTATCAAATGCGGCGGAAATGCCTTCGGAAAAAGTGGAAGGCAGTCAGAAGACCGAAACCAACTCAAAAAATAGTTCTGAACATTTGCTGCCTGAGTACGAGTACCTAGTGCAGCTTACTCGAGCAATAGGAGAACAAAGTGATCTATTGAAGTTTGAGTACAATTGGGCGCAATTTTCAACGAATCCCAACATTGCACATGACAACCTGCTCATGAGGTATCACTCGTCTCTCTTGGTTTGCGAACTCAAACCGATGGGCAAACGACTTCTGTCTTCAGAACTCCAAGAGCTTCGCATAGCTTTAAGGGATATCCCCTCTAATTATCTTGAGGGCGCTACTCTCGAAACAGACCAAGTCTTGTTTCAGACCAACAACAAAACATACCCCGTCAAACTAACCTAAAGACAGTTCCGAGGATTTTGCGGAATAGCATGTGGCTCAAGCAATTTGCAGAAGATGTGGCCTAATGAATCCAGTGAGCTATCTTTTCGTGGCGGCGACTGACACCGAACCTATACAAGCAAGACCTTCACACTGCCGCAAAATCCTTACAATGAAAGTCTCCCTTTGGCGGGTAAATGGATTGCTATTCGATTTGGATAGATGACTGTAATTGCTTCGGATCAGCGGGATCCACGTGACCGCGGCACGTGACCGCGCGGCACCAGTCTCGCCGTTGTCTTCAGCAGCTACACACAACGTCAGTAAACACTATGTTCCGGAGAAACCAGAAGAATGCTGAGAAGCAGATGATGGATATCATCAACTCGCGCAACAACATCAACAAGTGCGGCGAGTGTGGGGCTGATTATCCCACTTGGGCGTCGGTGAATCTCGGCATCCTACTCTGCGGCCGATGTGCTAACTGCCACCGGAAAGTACTCTCGAGGAACGGGCCCGACGGGCGGCCAATATCTGCCGTCAAGTCGCTCACTCTAGAGGCATGGTCAGACTCCCAACTAGAAAATATGAGGAAAATCGGGAACAGACGCGCTAAGCAGCGGTGGAACCCAAAGAAGGTGCCATTTCCCCACGATGACGACTCTGATTTCCTCATTGAAGAGTACTTAAGAGACAAGTACATAGAGGGGAAATTCAGGGATGACACAATCGACGCGTCGGAATACGGCGGCTCGGATTACCTGAGTCCGTCGGATTACGAGAACAGCCAGTCTCGGCCATCTTCGGGAGTCAACCGCAATCGTCCAGTTCCTAGATTGACCCACCGGAAGTTGACCACTTTTGAACAAACGCAGTACCGGCTGCAGGCGCAGAAGATTCGGGGTTTTGGCTATGCGGACATGGATGCGATTTTGGAGAGTTTGCTTTTGTCGAAAGGCGACACGAATTTTGCGTTGGACATATTAGACAACGACGCCAAAATCAATCCGTCGCTGGAGGAAGTGCCGCCTTCTTTGCCTAAACGGCCATCACAATCTGCCGGTTCGGGAGCAACTGCAACGACGCCGGCGACTAGCGCCGGGTCCGACTGGTGGAGCCAGCCCCAAAACGCTGTGCAAACTGGGCAATATGCAGCGCCTGCCGGATACCAAGCCGCAGCTCAAACGGGTCAATTACAGGCGCCAGCTCAAACAGGACAGCCCCAAATCTACCAATACACCGATCCAATCACCGGACAGGTTTCTTATGTTGACGGCAACGGCCAGCAATACTTGGATCCCAACAACCCACAGCACCAGCAGCTTTTGATGCAGCAGACCAACCCGCAATACTTGCAACAACAGGCCACTAAGCTGAACATCATGTCCCTTTACAACCAGCCTCAAACCTCAGTGCGGCCACAGCAAAGTCCCGCTCAAGGCGAGCAGGCTGGACAGGCGCAGTACCCAAATCAAGCCTTAAGCCAGATGGCTGGCCAGCCACAAGTTTACGGTCAAGTGACTGGACAGCCACAAGTTTACGGTCAAGTGACTGGACAGCCGCAAATATACGGTCAAGTGACTGGACAGCCACAAGTTTACGGTCAAATGGGCAGTCAACCCCAGACTTACCAGGGATATCAGGCCAGCAGCTTCGGGCAATACAATCAGACATACCAGCCCATGAGATGATCAAACCGGGAACAAAACTGAGCGGACAAAACTGAGCGGACAAAAGCCGACAAAACTGAGCGGACAAAACTGAGCGGTCCAATGAGATTGACGGCAGATTCTACTTATTTCGGGCGTGCAATGCCGGAAATCTTGCAGGCTTGATGGATCTAAAGCGCCTGATTCGCCGTGGCTCTTACGCTTGGTGTATGGATGTTTAGCGTGATTGCTATTGCGCACAAGTGCTGATTTGATACCGCTAGACAAGCGCATGCCTTGGCCGACACTACTGCACATATAAGCAGTGGAACAACGAGCCAGACGGTCAGAGCCGCCCGGCGGTCCCTAATGGCGCACCCTCTATTAGAGGGCGCGTATATGCAGTCCGCCGGATCCGGGCGGCAGGTCCAGGCAGACCCAGACAGGAATGCCAGCTGCTCAGCCGCTCCCCGCTTGTACCCCCAAGTGTTTCAGATTGGCCGGCATCACAGTTCCAGCGAGTTCGGGGTGGTTCCGGAATTGCCGGTGCGGCTTATTCTGGCACGTTCCTGTGTATTCTGGAACCTTCGCGTTATGCACATGTGTGTATATAAACCCCAGGATCTCCCCTGACAGCAACATCTCCATTTTTACCACACAAGAAAATAACAGCAAAGATCCAAAATGGATGAAACTCAATTTACAGACAATGCCCTTCAGATTATCCAGAAGGCAACCCAGCTAGCCAAGGACGGCGGCCACTCGCAGGTGGTGCCGCTCCATTTCTTAGCA
Organism: Metschnikowia proteae; assembly: GCA_002370515.1. Taxonomy (NCBI): domain Eukaryota; kingdom Fungi; phylum Ascomycota; class Pichiomycetes; order Serinales; family Metschnikowiaceae; genus Metschnikowia; species Metschnikowia proteae. The sequence goes on along the minus strand of NKYY01000020.1, from coordinate 158,036 downwards.
GCCATGGTCCCCACCGACGAAGAAAACTCCACGCAATACCTCAAGACGCTAATCCAGAAGGCTCGGTACCAATGGGCGGACTTCGAGCGGATTGTCAACCGCCACCTTGTCCGGATGCCATCGCAAAACCCTGCCCCAAGCGATGTGTCATTCAGCTATGCAGGCAGCCAGGTTGTGGCGAATGCAAACAAAATCAAGCAACAGCAGAAGGATGACTACATTGCCCAGGATCATCTTTTCTTGGCGTTGTTGCAGGACTCGTCCATCAAGGACATCTTTAAAGAGGCACAGATCAACACCGAAACACTCAAGACGCAGGCGATTGAGTTACGTGGAAATCAAAGAATCGATTCGCGCCAGGCAGACTCATCGTCCAGTTACGAGTTCTTGAATAAGTACTGCCAAGACTTGACGGAGCAGGCTCGCGAGGGCAAGGTCGACCCGGTGATTGGCCGTGAGGAGGAGATCAGAAGGGTCATCCGGGTGTTGGCACGGAGATCCAAGTCCAACTCGGTGCTCATCGGAGAGGCCGGAGTGGGAAAAACGTCCATCGTGGAGGGCGTGGCACAGAGGATCGTGGACGGCGATGTGCCCAGTATTTTGGCCAACTCACGGCTTTTTGCGTTGGATTTGGGTGCCTTGACCGCTGGCGCCAAGTACAAGGGAGAGTTTGAGGAGAGAATCAAGGGGGTTCTCAACGACATTGAGAAATCCAAGGAAATGATCATTCTCTTCATCGACGAAATTCACATGTTGATGGGCGACGGAAAGTCCGACGCTGCCAATTTGTTGAAGCCCATGTTGGCGCGTGGTGCATTGCACTGCATTGGAGCCACCACGTTTGCCGAATACCGCAAGTTCATTTCCAAGGATGGAGCTTTTGAGAGACGGTTCCAGAAAATCGACGTGCCAGCCACCACCATTCCCGAAACGGTGGCCATTTTGCGTGGATTGCAGCCCCGGTACGAAATCCATCATGGAGTGAGGATTCTCGACTCTGCGTTGGTGTCAGCCGCGCAGTTAGCCTCTCGGTACTTGACGTACCGGAGCTTGCCAGACTCGGCAGTGGACTTGATTGATGAGACGGCTGCCACAGTGGCCGTCCAGAGAGACTCCAAGCCCGAGGAGTTAGACAGCTTGGAGAGACAGTTGCACTTGCTTGAGGTTGAAATCAACGCATTGGAAAGAGACAAGGACGCAGACTCAGAGTCGCAGGAACGTCTCGAGCAGGCCAAGAAGAAGAAGGCCGACTTGGAGGAGAACTTGAACCCCTTGAGAGAACGGTTCCAGCAGGAAAGAAAGGGCCATGACAAGCTCACCGAGTTGAAGAGAAAGTTGGACGAGCTCGAGATTAAGGCCCACGATGCCGAGAGAAGGAGAGATAATGCTGCCGCCGCGGACTTGCGGTACTTTGCCATCCCAGACTTGCTCAGCAAAATCAAGGAAGTCGAGGTGGAGGTTGCTGAAGAGGATGCCAACAGCTCAATGTTGAACAACGTGGTCAGTGCCGATGCTGTGGCGGAGACTGCGGCCAGACTCACGGGAATCCCAGTGACCAAGTTGACGCAGGCCGAGAACACCAAGTTGATCAACATGGAAAAGGTGTTGGCATCAGAAGTAGTGGGTCAGAATGAGGCGGTCAAGGCCGTTGCCAACGCTGTGCGGTTGACGCGGTCAGGCTTGGCCAATCCAAACCAGCCAGCATCGTTCCTCTTCTTGGGCTTGTCCGGGTCGGGAAAAACTGAGTTGGCAAAGAAAGTGGCCGGCTTTTTGTTTGCGGACGAGAGGGCCATCATTCGAATCGACTGTTCCGAGTTGGGAGACAAATGGTCCGCCTCAAAGTTGTTGGGGGCTGCGCCAGGATACGTCGGCTACGAAGAGGGTGGAATTTTGACTGAGGCCGTGCTCCGCAGACCGTACTCGGTGATCTTATTCGACGAAGTGGAGAAGGCTGCGCCCGAGGTGTTGACAGTTTTGTTGCAGATCCTCGATGATGGAAGGGTCACTTCGTCGCAAGGAAAAGTGATCAACTGCCTGAATGCCATCATCATCATGACGTCGAACCTCGGAGCAGAGTACATCAACGCATCCAAGGGCTATAAGGTGGAGCCAGAGACAAAGGAGCAAGTGATGGACGCGGTGCGGCACCACTTCCGGCCGGAGTTCCTCAACCGGATCTCGTCGACAGTTGTGTTCAACCGGTTATCGCCCAAAGCCATTGCCCGCATTGTGAGAATCCGCTTGGAGGAGATCCAAGAACGGTTCCAAGCCAACGGCAAGACCGTGACCTTGAAGGTGGACGACGAGGCCATCGAGTACTTGTGCAGAGAGGGCTACTCGCCGGACTTGGGAGCGCGTCCGTTGAACAGATTGATCCAGAGGGAGATTTTGAATAAGTTGGCCATTCTCCTCTTGAAGGGCCAGGTCAAGGACAAGGAGGTGGTGCACGTGACCGGGTCTCCCGAAGGGTTGCAGGTGCTTCCCAACCACGAGCCTGAGCAGGAAGATGAGGAGATGGATGACTGGGATGATGAGGACTTGGATGACTTGGATTAACTCCCTAGATAACTAGACAGATAGATTGGCCATAATATTAGCCATAATATATTAGACCATAATATTATTGGAGATTTACCATAATATATTATTATCATACGCAATTGTAGGATCACTACTATTTTGTACTCCATTGTAGAGTCATTGCCATACTGGAAACAGCCAGGATGGCTAATTAAGCTTTGATGCTATTTACAGAATTTCTTGACGATCAGTGAAGTGATGATTCCTCATGGACAGTGTGAATGGCTTGTTTTATATTTCTATGGATTATGTCTGGGGATATTTATCTCAAAAGCGCAAATTTGGCTTATTTTTCTCAAAAACTTAACTTCCGGTTGCGGCCATACCAAGTGGAAAATACTGTTTCCCGTCCGATCAACGTTAGTCAAGCCACTTAGGGCCACAGTGAGTAATGCAGTGGGAGACCATGTGTGAAATTGTGGTGCTGCAATCTTTTTGCACTCGAATGCTGCCCACCGCCTCTATCCAAGGCTCTCCAAAAGCCCCGGCATCCGTAAAGTCACCGGAAAAACCTCTGAAACACCGCTGAAACAATGCTGAAACACCGCTGAACACCGCTTCGGTGCCGGAGCAAGGGGCGCTATATGCAGGAGCGGCCATAATACGGCCCAAACTTGGAGGCCGGCATCGCCGCCTCGCCCCCAAGCCAACCCCGGCCATTTCAAGGCCGCAGCCGGACGTGGCGCCTCGGCAGAAAGCAAAAGGCCAGGGCGGATGGAGCGGACCTGCATACAGCGCACATCATCAGCGAGAAAAACTTTCGCCCCCAAATCATCCCTTACTACTACAAAATGGCGAGCAGAACGCAGTTTGAAAACTCAAACGAAGTCGGAGTCTTCTCCAAATTGACCAACCTGTACTGCTTGGTCGCCGTGGGCGGCTCGGAAAACTTCTACTCGGCTTTTGAGGCCGAATTGGGCGACGTGATCCCCATCGTCCGGACCACCATCGCAGGCACCCGGATTGTGGGCAGAATGACCGCCGGAAACAGAAGGGGCTTGTTGGTGCCTACACAGACCACGGACCAGGAGCTCATGCACTTGCGGAATTCGTTGCCGGATTCGGTGAAGATCCAGAGAGTGGAGGAGCGGTTGTCTGCGTTGGGTAACGTGATCTGCTGTAACGATTACGTGGCATTGGTGCACCCGGACATCGAGCGCGAAACGGAGGAGTTGATCGCGGATGTGTTGGGGGTGGAGGTGTTCAGACAGACGATTGCAGGAAACGTGTTGGTGGGGCTGTACTGCTCTTTGTCGAACCAGGGAGGGTTGGTGCATCCGCAGACGTCGATACAGGACCAGGAGGAGTTGCTGTCGTTGCTACAGGTGCCGTTGGTGGCGGGCACGGTGAACCGGGGCTCGTCGGTGGTGGGCGCGGGCATGGTGGTGAACGACTGGGTGGCGGTTTCGGGCTTGGACACGACCGCGCCGGAGTTGTCTGTGGTGGAGTCCATCTTCAAGTTGCAGGACGCGCAGCCGGACGCCATTTCGGGCGACTTGCGCGACACGTTGATCGAGACCTACTCGTGAGTTAGCATTGTACAATAGACACTGGACGGGGATTTTGTAGGCACGTGATGCTGCGCACGCAGCGTCGGTGAGATCCACGTGGAAGTCGCGTGAAATCCACGTGGAAGTCACGTGGTCGCACCTCCGTCACGTGACTCTGCATGTGTCATCACGTGGCTTTCACGTGACTCTGCATGTGTCATCACGTGGTCGCACCTCCGTCACGTGACTCTGCATGTGTCATCACGTGGCTTTCACGTGACGTCATGGTACCGTCACGTGACAGTGTACCATCACGTGACTTTCACGCGCACCATCACGTGCCCTCCATGTCTGCTGGCATGTGCTCGCGTCCATTCTCCTAGCAGAGCATTCCACACAACCGCCGGCCTCACCGTCTGCCCCCTACACCGCCGTTTCAGCTTTCCTGCTTCCTGCACGTTTTGCGGAGAAAACACCTTGGAGAAAACACCACTTTGCGGAGAATCACCCACCTTTCCCATCCGCCCAATTGCCCAATATCTGGCCAACCAATTGGATTTGAACTCTGTTTTTGCTGTGGCTGTGAACCCCCGACTTCCAGCTTTCGGCCGGTGCAATTTTCATCACGAGATCTCCATTCCCCCCTGATCTTCATTCCCTATACCCTGATCCCGTCTCCTCCGCCGCTATGATTGGCTCGGCTATTCGTGCAGATGCCCTTAACCGGTTGGCCCGGCTCCATACTGCCGCCGAAACCGGCTCTGCCGCCGGTGCAGCTCCCGGTTCAGCCCCCGGTTCAGCTCCCGGTGCAGCTCCCGAAAACAGCAAAAGGCAATTTGCCGCCGTGGCGCAAAACTTGCAGCCATCCGGGCTCGAAAATGTCGCCATGTCGCTCAAGGAATTTGAGGTTTTGCGTGCGTTGTGTGGCGCCACGTCAGCCTCGGCCGAATCGGGCCCGGCGTTTCCCCCGCATGCTCAGCAGCTCTTCGAGAAGTTCCGGGCGTATCTCCTTGAGTTGCCGAAACAGCGGTTTTCCGCGGCCGTTTTTGGTGCCGTGGGCGAAGATCTGCTTCCGTGGATGGTTTTGGCGTCGGACTTGACGCGGGCGCTTATCAATGTCGCCCGCACGCCGGGCGTGGTGTCCGACGTGATCTCCACGTTTTCCCAGTTTGTTGGCTTTTTTTCCCGAAACTCGGCGTGTCTAGAGGCCTCGCATTACTTGGCGCTCAGTGGCTTCATGAAGACGTTGGCTCAGCGGCCGGGGTTTTTTGTGGCGGCCGCCGACGCCATCCACGTGTTTCACCTGTTGGACACGTGTGTGGACGACGAGGGGTTTTTGGCTGCGTTGCAGACGTATCTGTTACGCATTCCTGGCTTCTTGCAGAACCACGTGTTGGCGCAGGACTTGGCGCCTATTCACTACGTCAAGCTTCTTGCGGATATTTTGGCTGCTATCACGGGGCAGGCCTACTTCCAGAGTGCTTTGGAGCAACTGCTAATGGGGGCTCTTTTGGACTCCTGTGCTCCCAAGGAAGCCATTACTTCCGGTGCCATTACTTCCGATGCCATTACTTCCGGTGCCATTACTTCCGGTGCCATTACTTCTGGACGGTCTGTGATTGACTCTGGACGGTCTGTGACTGATTCTGGACGGTCTCTGGATGGCCCCAATGAAGGTCTCCCCTCGGTCGGGGGAGATGCCCGGGCCAGAATGTCGCCTTTAGAGACCCGTTTGGTCCGGGCGTTGGCTCAGCTGGCCCTCAAAAAGTTGCGAGACTTGGACGCCGGGGAAGACTACGTCGTCTACTCCTCGTTGGCCCGCTTGCGGCTCGGATACCTAGCCAAAGCGCAGCTCTTGCTGGTGGTCACGTGCGGCGTGCTCTGTGGAGCCGTTGAGCTCCAAATCATCAGCGACTTCTTCTGCAGATGCGTGGGCATCTACGAAATCATGTTGGATTACCATCTTGGCACGACAATAGTGCAGTTGGGCGCCATCTTGGTGCTCAAGGAGTCCTCCGTGGGCTCCTCGTTGACGCGGGCGTTCACGTCGTTGGTGGCCAATCCTGCATTGACCTCGGCCCAGTGTACCTCCATTTCCAAGAGTTTCGGGCTCGCCAGCAAAGCGCTTTCCCAGGACTCCGTGGTGACCACGATCTACGCTTTGACCAATCTCCTCTTCGTGGGAAACGATGGCTTGCAATTGCTGGCCCGTTCCCGCCGGGGCACAGGCGTCGCTAGCCCTTCGGACAAACTTGGCCCAGCCGTGGAGAGCCCAAATCACATTCGGAGCAACGCGCTGCTGAGAAAGAGCAGCATGATCTCCAAAAAAGACAGCAGATCCAACTTCAATGAGCAGGAGCACGGCAAGGTTTGCGAAAACGCCGTCACGGCAATCTCCGAGGTGGTGGCGGCGTGTGAGGACGAGAGTGTGAGTACCTTGGCGGTGTCGATTTTGTCGCAAAAGACGCTCAAAATGAACACCACCGTGGCGCCTTCCTTGTTGAAGGGCATGGTCACCTGCGGCCCCTACTTGCCCGAGCGGGAGTTTGTTGTATTGGTCCGGCTTCTCCATGCGTTGTCGATGGATGCCTACCATGCAGGAAGCCCCCAGCTCTTGGCCATCATCGAAGGTGCCCGTCTGTCTTTGGCTGCAGACCTCAAGGCCAAGTCGGACTTGCGGCTGAACGCCATGCACCCGCTCTACTACGTGTACTTGTCGGAGATGTTGAGCGCCATCATTGGGCAAGGCGATGTGCAGGAGTTGGACCACCACCGGTCCCACAATGAAATCAGTGCTGTGGGTGCCCAAATAGCGCTCTACCTTCTGCCGTTGGCGAGCTTGTTGCCCGACGTGAAGACGGACGAGGCGCCGTTGAAGATTGCCGACCGCCACGTGATGTATCTTTTCCGGAACATCTGGTTCAATATGGTGGTGCACGGCTACTCGGCCAACTCCAGCCATGCCAAAACCCACAACGACGACTTGCAGAAAATTGCTTACAACACGCCGCCGTTGGCGTCGGAGACCTCGTGGAACAAAACCGAAACCTCGTTGGAGTTGAACACGGTCCTCAAGCGGGGCCTGTCCAACCACAACGTCAAGGACCACCGCCACATTGCAGGCGACATTTTTGAGGTTCCTCGCACCATGTCGTACTCGAAGTTGATGTTCTTGGCGGCCGCTGTGTTCGTGGAGACGTTGCGAGTGAAATCGGGCAATTGTCACACGGTCTTGGAGTATTATTCCGATCCCTCGGTCAAAACAAGCGGCATTGACAAGTACTTGGGGCCCGTGGCGTATGCGATCAACAATGAGTTCATTGGCCTCGTCAATTGCGGCGCCGATAAGCAGTTCTCGGCGCAGAACATTGCTGAGCAGTTGACCCATATCTTGACTGCTTGCTGCCACGGCTTGGCGGACTTACAGCAGGCAGCGTTCCAGTGTGCCGACAACATCATCCGCAAGATCCCATCGTCGCTCTGCCACCATCGCAGTTTGTTTGCTCTCTTTGACCTTTTGACTTTGTTGTACAACAGCGTGGTGGATGCGGAAATCAACCACTACAACCCGACGTTTATCTTCACGGCGAAGTTGAGCGGCGTGAAGTTGCGTTTGCCCGACTCCAACACGTGGAGACACGAGACGTTCACCCGGTTCCACGAGAAGTGCCAGGCGTGGTTGAAATTCCTCCTTTTGAAGTGCAATCTGGACACCAAAAGCTTGATTCAGTCGTACATATCGAGCTCAGACCGGTTCCAGCCGAACACGGTGAAGTTCGGCACGTCGTTTGCGTTGGAAATGGCCGGCTCTATAGGGGCCACCGATCGGGAATTGGTGCATCTTCCCCGGTCGTCGCAGCACTCGCTGCACAACTTGATGCCGCCCGTGATCACGCAGTTGACGTGGAGATCGAGTTTCATATCCGACGTGATGGAGCGGGTTTCGTTTGAGAACGCTGAGAAATCCGCAGAGGCATTCGGCCAGCTCCGCTCGCAGGTGCTGCAGCTCCTCGTCTTGGTCGCTACCGAAGACAGCCACGTGCCCTTGGAAGACATGTTGGCGGTGATGAGCGAGCTCGCCGGATTTGCCTTGGTGCAGGACTCCAACTTGGCGGAGTTGGTACGCTACTTGGTGGAAATTCCGTTTGCCGTGTTTGACTCGGACTGCATGAAGTCCGCCGTGGCGATTTGGGGGGCCGTCATGGAGGAGCGGCCCAACTTGTCGCTCTTGGTGATGCTGGAGATCTCCAAGCACTGGGAGCACTCGATCGACGTGAAGCTGGGGATCTTCTCGCGGGTGCACGACTTGGTCGACCCTGCGTTCAGCAAGATGGAGTATGCCCCCAGTGACTTTGAGCGGGCCTCCAAGCTTGCCATGGCGGTGGACAAGTCGTTCCAGCCGCACCTGGAGATCATCAAGTTGATGGCGTCGAACTTCGAGGCTACGATGAACCAGAGCGACCACCTCTTGAAGATGTTCACGAGGTTTGTCGTCAAGGGCTTGCAGGACTTGCACCACGGCAGCTTGCATCCGTTTGCCCGGTTCGTCCGCTTCCAGTTGGTGCGGTTTGGCTACGACCTCTTGAACTACCACGCCAAGATCGGGTCACGGAGCTGCCAGCGCATCACGGAGGCCATTCTAGGGAGCTCTCTCGTGTGGTTCAAGACGCCGTCGCACTATCCGTTCGGGTCCAATCTTTTGAAAATCAAGGCCGACTTCTCGCTCCTTCAGGAGGTGGCTGAGTTGGTCAGGCACACCAAGACGTTCCGGAGCAGCGAGCTCGAGCTGAAGAAGACGCTCCTCCTGCTATTCATGGACGACGAAATATCCAAAATCAGCGTGTGGCTCTTTTCCAGCAATCCGCATGACACAAGGGGCCACGTGCAAGGCACCATCAAGGACAGCCAGCTCCGGAGTGCGTACAGCATCGACCCCCAGTTGGCGGTCAACTTGGCCCGCCGCTACAAGATACGCAACTTGGACGAGACGCTCCACACTTTGATGGCGGAAAACCCCGTGCCAGCGATGCAGTACGCGGACGCCATCCAGTACTACATCGGCATCAACAGCGGCGCCAGCATGCCGTCGTACCAGTTGCTCTTCTGGGAGCCGCTGTCTCCGATCGATGCCATCTCGCTCTTCTTGCCTCCGTTCGGCAACAACGCGTTCATTCTCCAGTACACGATGCGGTCGCTTGAGCATCACGACGTCAACATCACGTTTTTCTACGTGCCGCAGATTGTGCAGCTGCTCCGCTTTGACATGAAGGGCTACGTGCTGCGCTTCATTCTCGAAACCGCACGCGTGCTGAGCCTCTTTGCCCACCAGATCATCTGGAACATGTTGGCGAACAGCTACAAGGACGAAGAGTCCACGGAGCCGGACGCGTTGAAGCCCACGTTGGACCGCATCCAAGAGCAGATGCTCCGCAACATGAGCGAGAGTGACTTGCAGTTCTACCGCAAGGAGTTCGGCTTCTTTGAGAGGGTCACGTCGATCTCGGGCAAGCTCAAGCCGTACATCAAGAAGTCCAAGGCGGAGAAGAAGGTCAAGATCGATGAGGAGATGAGCGCCATTGTGGTGGAGGAGGGCGTGTACCTTCCCAGCAATCCGGACGGCGTTTTGGTGAACATCAACCGCAAGTCCGGCAAGCCGTTGCAGCTGCATGCCAAGGCGCCGTTCATGGCGACGTTCAAGATCAGAAAGGACGTGGACGACGTTGACGACTACGGCCGGCCAATCCAAACGCAGATTGAGAAGTGGCAGAGCGCCATCTTCAAGGTGGGCGACGACTGCAGACAGGACGTGTTGGCGCTTCAGTTGATCTCTGTGTTCCGGACCATCTGGCTCAATGCGGGGTTGGACCTTTACGTGTTCCCGTACCGGGTCACGGCCACGGCGCCGGGGTGTGGGGTGATTGACGTGTTGCCAAACCTGACTTCACGTGACATGTTGGGTCGTGAGGCCGTCAACGGACTCTACGAGTACTACATCACCAAGTTCGGCCCCGAGTCGTCGATCGAGTTCCAGCAGGCGCGGAATAACCTCATCCGCTCGTTGGCCGCCTACTCGATCATCTCGTTCATTCTCCAGTTCAAGGACCGCCACAACGGAAACATCATGTATGATGAAAGCGGCAACATCTTGCACATTGACTTTGGCTTCTGCTTCGACATTGTGCCGGGCGGCGTGAAGTTCGAGGTGGCGCCGTTCAAACTCACCAAGGAAATGGTGATGGTTTTGGGTGGCTCCGACAAGACGCAGGCCTATGGCCGCTTTGAAGAGCTCTGCATCAAAGGGTACCTTGCCTGCCGGCCGTACATGGAGACGATTGTGCGGTGTGTGACTCCGATGTTGGAGAGCGGGCTTCCGTGCTTCAAAGACACGACGGTGAAGAAGTTGCGGAAGCGGTTTGTGCCAGCCAAGAGCGAGAGAGACGCTGCTGTGTACTTCAAGGGCTTGATTCGGAAGTCGTACGAGAGCTTCTACACGACGGGATACGACGAGTTTCAGCGGCTCACGAATGGGATACCTTACTGATGCTGCCATGAACATCAAACCACAACCATATCGACCACATTAAACCACAACCCACATTGTATCGCCACATGTCAAGCTCAACATCGTCCGCACCCGTACACCCACACCCGTACACCCACACCCGTACACCCACACCCGTACATCCGTCTTCACTCCGGACCGGCCACTTGCATTCCTCGAAGCATATCTGATTGGCGTCACCGTGTCTCGTTCGGGCAGCTTTTCTCCGTACCCCCTGCCCATTGCCAAGCACTACACCCATAGGTGTGCACATGCAGCACAGCCGTGTGGCAAGCGCAGACTGCGGTTGGGTGTGCATACAAGCAGCCAAGAGCATTGGCGTCTGTGTGCAGTCCTCCGCGCCCCGTAAGCCAAAAAAGCTATGACTTCTCCGAACACTGCACCATTGCATTGCTGATCAATTTGTTCATTCTGATCAATTAGTTCATTCTGATCAATTTGTTTCCTCTGATTCTTTCATTGCTGAACCGTTGCTTTTGTTTTTTGCTGTCTGCTGTCTGTTTTTCTGTCTGCTGTCTGTTTTCTGCTGACTTCCCCGATCATCGTCTCCTGTGATCTCTAAGTCATTCTTGCATCCAGTGATCGGTGGTATCCATGAAGTTCCACAACCTTCTTCCCCTTTTCTGGCTATTTGCCTTTTCACATGCCCAAAACTACCTCCAGGCAGACTCCCTATTGACATGCATGGACAACTCGCAGTTCTGGGCCTCTAATCTTGATGTGAAGTTCCTTCCCAACAATAACTCTGTGACCTTCAACATCAAGGCCATCTCCAACATCAACAACGTCCGCGTGGGCATCAATGTGAAGTTGATTGCGTACGGTCTCACGGTGATTGAGAGATCCGTCAAGCTCTGCGACTTGAGTTTCTCTGAGCTTTGTCCCTTGACCTCGGGTCACTTAGACCTCACGTTTCCGTACGAGGTCTCCGACAACATTGTCAAACAAATTCCGTCCGTGGCGTACACCATTCCCGACTTGGATGCGCGTGTGCGGCTTGTTATGTTCGATACCGAAACCAACACAGACTTGGCTTGTGTGGAGGCGGTGGTTAACAATGGAAAGACCGTCCAGACCAAGTACGCCGCATGGCCAATTGCCGCCATTTCCGGGTTGGGGTTGGTGACCTCAGGTATCGTGTCTGTGATCGGCCACTCCAGCACGGCGGCTCACATTTCCTCCAACTCCATGTCATTGTTCGTGTACTTCCAGTCTTTGGCCATCACCTCCATGTTGGCCGTGGCCCGTGTTCCTCCCATTGCCGCCGCTTGGTCTCAGAACTTCCAGTGGTCGTTGGGAGTCATTCGTGTGGCTTTCGTGCAGAAGATCGCAAACTGGTACTTGCAAGCGACGGGCGGAACACCCACCAGTATTTTGGCCAACTCGCAGATTTCTGTGTCGGTGCAGAAGGTGAAGAGAGGTCTTGAATATTTGTCCAGCTTGTTTGCACCTGCTGCCAAGTCAGCTGTTGTTACCAATCTTGCCAAAAGAGTCTCCATCGCCGTGGACTCGGATGACTTTTTGCAGAACGATAACTTGAACAAGACTTTATACACCATCGACGAGAAAGAAGCCGCCGATGGAACGAGAATCCTCATCTTGCGTGGAATCCAGAGAATCTCGTATCTTGCGAAAATCGAAATCACCAATTTGTTCATGACGTCCATCATGTTCTTGTTATTCTTCACTTTTGTCCTTATCGTTTGCATGACCTTTTTCAAGGCATTGGTTGAGATCTGCATCCGGTCCAACATCATGAACTCTGGCAAGTTTAATGAGTATAGACAGCATTGGCTGAGCATCATCAAGGGTGCTCTCTACCGGCTTCTTCTTGTGGCATTGCCGCAGCTCGTTGTTTTCTCTTTATGGGAGTTTACCACCCATGACTCTGCCGGGATTGTTGTTGTGGCCGTTTTCTTGCTTCTTGTGGCCTTGGGTTTGTTGGGTTATGCTGCAATGCGGGTTGTTCGCATCGGCCGTCGCTCGGTGAGAGAACACAAGAACCCGGCCTATCTCTTGTATGGAGATGGTGTTTTCTTGAACAAGTTCGGCTTCATCTATGTGCAGTACCGTGCTGACCGCTACTATTTTGTCACCATCTCCTTGGCATATATCATCTCCAAGTGCTTATTCGTGGCGGTGTTGCAGCATCACGGAAAGGTGCAGTCAGTGATTGTGTTTGCCATCGAATTGGTGTATTGCGTGGTCCTTTGTTGGAAAAGACCGTTCATGGACAAGAGAACCAATGCATTCAACATCACCATCGCCGTGATCAACACCATAAACTCGTTGTTTTTCATGTTCTTCTCCTACATCTTCAGACAGCCGCAGGTGGTTTCGTCAGTGATGGCCGTGGTGTACTTTGTGTTGAACGCCGTGTTTGCCTTGTTCTTGCTTATCTTCACCATTGTCACGTGCGTCTTGGCCTTGGTGTACAAGAATCCTGATGCCCGTTATCAACCCATGAAGGACGACCGTGTTTCATTTTTGCCCCGCTTGGGCGGAAAGAAGAAGGACCTCGATGGTGCCGACGATATTGAATTGGTTGCTTTGGGCGCTAGTGCCATGAAGGGCCATGAAAATGTCAAAGACACCCGGTATGTTGACTCAGATTCAGTCGAAGAGGATTCAGCGAACCACTATCGAGGCTATAAGGGAGCGTACGACAGTGGGGAGTTTTCCAAGTCGTCGATTTTGGACTCCGATGAGCCTCAGCAGCCTGCGTCGACAATCGTGGGTAACTCAACAAATGCATATCAGAATTATAAGACCCTGCAGAATGAAAGACAGGGTGCTTACCAAGGTTATCATGATGGCAACCGCGCGGCCACGAAAAGAGATTATCTCTAGCCCTATATCAAAAGCCCATGCCGATGTTGTGGCGTCATCTATTTCAGTCTAGAAAGAGCCGTATTCATATTGCATCCTGGGACCTATATGTTCTTACGTGGAGATATGTATCCGGAGCTCAATATGATAGTCTTTCAGTTCACAAGTCCATGATCCCCAGGTGTCCATGGGCTTCAATTTATTTCAATTTTCATCAGTATCAGAATGTTTCTTTGTATCTGGACCGGTGACGTGGTGTTGAGGTTCTTGGTGTAGTGTGTTTCCTGAATGCAGGAGCGGCGAATGCACCTATGACCTTCAGAGTGTTATTCCTTTACCACGGGAAGCACGATTTCCGGCAGCACCTGCTGACCACGAATGCACACGGTTTCTTAAAGAAACTTTCGCCATGTCTTTTAGAAACTTTCGACATGTGACCCTTTTGGCGACCACTTTTGCCATCATGTACCGCCTCATTTTTGACGGCGCTTTCGCCATTTCAAATGTCACCCCTTATGAATATCGCTTCTGTCATTAGATTAATCAGAAGCAGTAATGAAGCACATTCTTTCCGCCAAAACGTAGTCCCAACTGTCATAAAGAAGCAGTCCCCTTCGCGTAATTTTCATGAGACCTCCGTGTCAAGTTCAGGGCTCTGAGACACTTGCATACACCTTTGATTGGCGACCAACGCACATTTTTATAGAAATACGTTAATTTTTGGTAAAGAATAACCCAACGGGAAGCTAAGCATTTTAGTGTAAATGAAGTGAAATCCTCAAAAAAGTGCGAATATCTCATTTATATATAAACTCAGCATGGCTGCAAGACGCAGCCTTGCATGCATGAGCCACAAAGGATGAAACGTTGCTTGCATCGACTTGCATGGCTGCAAAGATGAAACATTGCTTGCATAAGCTTACATGACCTGCCATTATAAAAGGAAGATCCCCCCTTCAAGGAAACCGGTGAAAAAGCGCTGGGCTAAAAAAGTTTTGTGAAAACAGGTAAACAGACAAAAAGTCAGGGAGTGTTAGTGAGTAATGCTTCGGGCGTGTTTGAAGATTGGAGTAGACTGAATGGAGTGGACTGAATGGAGTGGACTGAATGGAGTGGACTGAATGGAGTGGACTGAATGGAGTGGACTGAATGGAGTGGACTGACTGGAGTGGACTGAATGGAGTGGACTGAATGGAGTAGACTGAATGGAGTGGGCTGAATGGAGTGGACTGAATGGAGTGGACTGACTGGAGTGGACTGAATGGAGTGGACTGAATGGAGTAGACTGAATGGAGTGGACTGAATGGAGTGGACTGAATGGAGTGGACTGAATGGAGTGGACTGAATGGAGTGGACTGAATGGAGTGGACTTGGGGTTCTCCAGAATTCTTAATGGAACCCCTTGGTTCTACACTGCACCCTTTTGAAGCGGTTATTGGTTTATTAATAGCGATCTAGCGAGAATATTAGCTGAGCATCCAGTTCTAGGTATGACAGAATTTGGGCTTCCCAAAAATGCTGTGATGAAAAACATTGTACCATGTCACCGGAACGCAGTCATCACGCTTGGCTTTTGATGTGGAGTCATACACCTGGGTATACGCAGGCGACCGTGCGGACTCTTCAAAGACTCTCTTGAGCTCGCTTTCAGCATCAGAATACTTCATGTCTATCCGCTGAAACGAGTATGTCAACGGGTCTGCGTCGGATCTCTTTTCCAAGTCAGACTCCGCCGCCTCCTGCGTATACTTACCAAAGAGCTTGTCAAAAACAGAGTAAATCCTATAGCTCTTCAAAGTCGACAAGTTGTTTGGGTCGGATTCTGCCGGCAGCTCGGAGCACCACTCCAAATTTTCACAAAGCTCTGCCAAGACGGTCTCGTCGGAAAACGAAGTCGAGTCTATGGTTTTCCCGCTCCGGATATACTCTGCAATGCAGGAAAGAACTCGAATCGAAAAGGAAAACGGAATCGTCACCTTTTCCAAGAGCGATCCTGTTTTGGATCGAAGGAATTTGGACAATTTTGTCTTGATATACGAGGCTCTTCCCTTTTCGAACTCGGCAAAGTCCCATTGAGAGATATACTCTGCTTTTTTGTTGAGTTTTGCGACCACTAATCTTTCCACGAGACGGAGATAAAGAAGAATCATTTCCTGCTGGGTGATTAGAGATTGGGTGGTGTAGAAGCGAAGTACGTTTCGGAGCTGTTTTCCATGGACGGCTCTTGCAAATCGTGGATCACACTCCCCATCATTTTTGTCGTCGGAGTCTGGTGGTTGAGTGTTCAGGTCGTCGGATTTGGCGCATTCGGGGGTATCGGATCCAGAAGCACAAAACCCTGTCTGCTCTTTGCTGCCACTAGTATTCTCGATGGAGCTCTTGGCCTCAGTGTCCTTGGCTTTTTGTGGCTCATTTTGGGATTGGACTGTGGAAGCCTCTGCAACGCTTTCAGGAGAAACCTGCACGGAAAAGGCTGTTTCTGATTGGGGCTCGTTTTGGGTTAAGCCAGAAGAGTCTACCTGAGGAGCATTTGGATCTGAGCCGGAAGAATTTACCTGGGCATGTGGATCTGAGCCAGAAGAGTTTGCCTGAGGAGCATTTGGATCTAAGCCAGAGGAGTTTACCTGAGGAGCATTTGGATCTAAGCCAGAAGCGTCTACCTGTGAGCTTTCAAAGAGAGCATCTGACTTGATAGATTCCAAATCAGGTACATTCGGGGAAGAGCTTTGTTCGAGGAAAGAGTCGTTTTGGAGATCCAGAGCTGTTTCATGTTCGGGCTCAGAGTCCGTCTTGAGCTCCAAAATGTCTACACTCTCAGTCAGAAGGCTTTGGTTCAGGTCTCTTTGCGGTTCTGCTTCCGATTGGTCTCTTTTAGCAAACCCAATTGCAGTAGCCACTTCGGAGTCGAGTTTGGGGGCTATCGGAGCTCGGGCCACCGCCGGGTTTTTATTGTGGGCAGGCAAGGGAATCACCAAAGAATAGGTGACATTGAAGAAAACTAGCGCCGTTAAAGGTCTCATGACAGCAATAAACTCGTGCAAAAAGGTGTCTTCACTGAGCGCTAAGTGAACCCGAGCAAATGGGTGCAAAACTGTGCTGCCTGCAGGACAACTGGGGCGATACCTCATGCAGTACGCGAAGTGCAGCGCAACAGCATTGGCCGAAAGACGAGTGTGAATAGGGCTAGACTCCTCGAACGCCACAAGTGATGGCCCGCTCTTATAGGACAGACAAAACGGGGAGTCTTGATGGAATTCGGGTACTGCATATAACTAGCACGAGGAACGATCCCTGACAGGAAGAAAACCAACGAGAACTGAGCGACTGATTTCAAAGAATGTTCATGGAGCTGAGACCAAGTTTGTTTGTGGACTGAGCGTCCGATTGTATGGGGCAAGAGTTCCGAAGTTTCCACACATCTCCAGGCTTATAGAGATCTTGAAAACCATACAACACGGCAAGCAGCATATTCCTATACGTGAACTTTCCTGGTGGCCCAGACGGTTCGTTGGTTACCCAATAAAGTTTTTGGCTGTATAAAGTTCCCTTAATTTATTTTTATAGAAATAGCCTGGCTAGCTCAATGGCTAGAGCGTGAGACTTTTAATCTCAAGGTTGCGGGTTCGACCCCCGCGTCGGGCTTCTTTTTTGCAGCAGTGGTGCACCAGTGAGGGTAAATTTTTCTAACCCTAGTGGTACTATCTTGCAACTCAAACGGAAGGGCAAACTTTTTGCCAGCCGGCATCTAGAGGTGTACGGGTGACATCGGGGAAGCCGGAGAGAGTCCGAGGAGGAAACCTGCATGCAGGTGCTCCGGATAATACACGGAACATTCGGCCGGAGCGGACACGCGGCAGCCCGGCGACACCCCCGGAAACATGCACGGGCCGGAACTCTCAAGGCCAAAACCCTGGGCCCTCGGAACAGTGTCGCAACGCGCCGCTCCCCAATTCGCGCGCACCCATTGGCTGCCCCGGGACAGATCGGACACCCACGCAGACCCAGGTGCGACATTTCTAAAAAAAAAAAGAAAACCAATCAGCAACTCAAGTTTACATCCTTACAACACCCCCATTTTCTCCCCTCCCCAAACACAACACAACTTCCCCACATCAAAAATGTTGTCAGGAGCCATAAAAGCAAACACCCGCCGTGTGCCCTGTGCCGCCGCCAGAATGGCCGCCAGAACCCCGGCCGTCAAAAGCACGTTTCTTGCCGCCAGAACGTTTGTGAGCAAAAACACCGTCCAGACGCCCAAATTTGCCGCCATGCCACGCATGACTTTCCACAGATTTGCGTCGACCACCGTCAAGGTGCCGGAAATGGCCGAGTCGATCAGTGAAGGAACATTGTCTGCATTCTCCAAGGAGGTGGGTGACTACGTTGAGCAGGACGAGACCATTGCGACTATCGAGACGGACAAGATCGACGTGGAGGTCAACGCCCCTGTGTCGGGTACCATCACCGAGCTCTTAGTGGCTGTGGAAGATACCGTTGAGGTTGGCCAGGAGATCATCAAGATCGAGGAGGGCGCTGCACCCGAGGGAGGTAAGACGGAGGCCAAGGAGCAGAAAGACGAGGCCAAGGAGACGAAGCAGGAGCCCAAGAAGGAGGTCAAGGAAGAGAAGAAGGAGGAGCCCAAGAAGGAGGCCAAGGAGGCCAAGCAGCCCAAGAAGGAGGCCAAGGAGCCTAAGAAGGAGACCAAAGAGACCGAGTCTTTTACTGCCTTTGGCAGAGGCGAGGAGAGAGTCAAGATGAACAGAATGAGATTGAGAATCGCCGAGCGTCTTAAGGAGTCGCAGAACACTGCAGCATCGTTGACCACGTTCAATGAGGTCGACATGTCCAACATCATGGAGATGAGAAAGTTATACAAGGACGAGGTCTTGGACAAGACCGGCATCAAGTTTGGCTTCATGGGCGCCTTTTCCAAGGCCGCCGCGTTGGCATCCAAGGAAATCCCAGCGGTCAATGCCTCCATTGAGAACAACGACACCATGGTGTTTAGAGACTACATGGACATTTCCATTGCTGTTGCCACGCCCAAGGGATTGGTGACGCCAGTGGTTAGAAACGCCGAGTCGTTGTCGATTTTGGGCGTCGAGCAAGAGATCACCAGATTGGGTAAGAAGGCCAGAGACGGAAAGTTGTCATTGGAGGACATGGCCGGTGGTACGTTTACCATCTCCAATGGAGGTGTGTTTGGATCGTTGTACGGAACGCCGATCATCAACATGCCACAAACCGCTGTTTTGGGATTGCACGGAGTCAAGGAGAGACCCGTGACAGTCAATGGCCAAATCGTGTCGCGCCCTATGATGTACATTGCATTGACCTACGACCACAGAGTGTTGGATGGACGTGAGGCAGTCACATTCTTGAAGACCATCAAGGAGTTCATCGAGGACCCAAGAAAGATGTTGTTGTCTAACTAAGTATACCGTTACAAGAGATACAAGATAGTGCGACGTCGGCCGGCATCCTGCTATACATACAGAAGGGGCCAGGTCCGCTGCGTGTAGAAGTAAGGATTTGAGATGGAGGCCCAAAACGTCACCAAGACCACCAAAACGTCACCAAGACCACCAAAACGTCACCAAGACCACCAAAACGTCACCAAGACCACCAAAACGTCACCAAGACCACCAAAACGTCACCAAGACCACCAAAACGTCACCAAGACCACCAAAACGTCACCAAGACCACCAAAACGTCACCAAAATCACCAAAAACTGTGCATGGCCGAATCGTTGCAATTTGGATCGGCCTGAGGCCCTCACTGGAGACAATTCTGCCCAGAAAGCAAGACATTCCCAGCTGTACTGTCAAGGCTCCACAGTCATGGTATTAGGCTTGCCCTTTGAAGCATGCTTCATTAGGTTGGAACTTCTGAACTGAACAGTTCTGCTGAACTCTGTTTCTGAATACCTGCACATTTCCATGGCACCCAAACTTCCTGCAATCAGAGACGAAGTCAAATGAATCAGGCAAGAAGTTTATGAATCAGGCAAGAAGTTTACGAATCAGGCAAGAAGTTTATGAATCAGGCAAGAAGTTTATGAATCAGGCAAGAAGTTTATGAATCAGGCAAGAAGTTTATGAATCAGGCAAGAAGTCATATGAATCACGCAAGTTTATGTGGTTTGCACCCATGACTTTGACATTTTCGAATAGCGTCTGCTCCAGACCCAATGCCCATCCAGATCTGATTCTCCATGTCACTGCCATTCTGCATTTTCCTACAGACCCAGAGATCACCAAATGGAATCGGCAGTTTCAATCCACGAGGAAATACTGGATTATGTCCGCTGCAACACAAATCCCGGTTGGTGGAAGTGCTTTGTCGATTGCCAGACATGTCTCTGAATTGGGGGTTCCCAATACTCCTATACTCCGTGAATACTGAATACTGTTGAACTGAATACTCTTGAACTCTTGAACTGAATACTGTTGAACTGAATACTCTTGAGTACTCTTGAACTGAATACTGTTGAACTGAATACTCTTGAACTCTTGAACTGAGTACTCTTGAACTGAATACTCCGTGAATTCCCTCGAATACTCTTGAATACGCAATGATAAATACGGCTTGTTGTGTCTAGCACGCCTACACTCCAGGATGCCGTTTTGAGTCATTTCCCTATTCGTCCCAGGAATTCCGCCCAATTGTCTCGTTTTCAGCCAAACGTTCGTCATTTTTCAAGTACAAGCTCGGACGTTTATTCAAACGCTCGTTCTGCCTGGACTTTAACTGACTCCTTTGCCACGTCATGGAGGCTCATTTCTACACTCCCGTTCAGTACTTCGACTTGATGGTGATTCATACCTGCGGCCGTGGCATGATGGTACTTGGCCAGGGGATAAGACAGGTGCAAGAGTCCCATAATTGAATGAAGTGACATTGAGTGACAATTAGTGACTATTAGTGACATTAGTGACAATTAGTGACAATTAGTGACTATTAGTGACATTAGTGACATTAGTGACTATTAGTGACTATTAGTGACATTGAGTGACATTGAGTGACATTAGTGACATTAGTGACTATTAGTGACATTGAGTGACATTAGTGACATTGAGTGACATTAGTGACATTAGTGACTATTAGTGACTATTAGTGACATTGAGTGACCACTCTTCCCGTTTGCTTCAGAAATTATCGTCTAAAGTGGCCACCATTCTCCCATTGCTCTCGGCTATACATGTGCTCGGTGGATCTGTTTGACCAGGCCTTCAGTACTCAGTGCCCCTTCGTCTGCTAACTGCTTGATTATGGAAAGCTTGAACGTCGGTGTATGGGAGCTTGTCCACCGGAGACATGTGATCATGTCGGTGGGCGACATTCTATTGGATGATGCCCTTGCTGCAATCAACTCTTGCTGCGCTAGAACGGGGGTTTTGCCGTGTGGCGGCTCGTGGCGGCTCGTGGCTGCTCTGATTTTGGCTCTAATTTGGCTCTGATTTTGGCTCTGATTTTGGCTCTGATTTTGGCTCTGATTTTGGCTCTGATTTTGGCTCTGGTCTTGGCTCTGATTCTGGCTCTGATTCTGGCTCTGATTCTGGCTCTGATTTTGGCTCTGATTTTGGCTCTGATTTTGGCTCTGATTTTGGCTCTAATTTTGGCTCTGGTCTTGGCTCTGATTTTGGCTCTGGTCTTGGCTCTGATTCTGGCTCTGATTCTGGCTCTGATTTTGGCTCTGATTCTGGCTCTGATTTTGGCTCTGATTTTGGCTCTGATTTTGGCTCTGATTTTGGCTCTGATTTTGGCTCTGATTTTGGCTCTGATTTTGGCTCTGATTTGGCTCTGATTTTGGCTCTGATTTTGGCTCTGATTTTGGCTCTGATTTTGGCTCTGATTTTGGCTCTGATTTGGCTCTGATTTTGGCTCTGGTCTTGGCTCTGATTCTGGCTCTGATTTTGGCTCTGATTTTGGCTCTGATTTTGGCTCTGATTTTGGCTCTGATTTTGGCTCTGATTTTGGCTCTGATTTTGGCTCTACTTTTGGCTCTGATTTTGGCTCTGGTCTTGGCTCTGATTTTGGCTCTGATTTTGGCTCTAATTCTGGCTCTGATTTTGGCTCTGATTTTGGCTCTGATTTGGCTCTGATTTTGGCTCTGATTTGGCTCTGGTCTTGGCTCTCATTCTTGCAGTACGCTGATAAGTCCATTTTCTGAGAAATGGAGCTCAGATTGACTAATCTCAATGCCATCAATGTCAAGCCACTTTACCGAGGGAACAACCCGTGACTACAAGAAAATGGGCTTTCGTTGCATGGATTCCTTGTGATCTTTGCAGTCTTCTATGCCACAGAAAGCCCGCTCTTCCCAGCGTGTCACTCTGATCTTTGCCATTTTCTGGTCTTGCAAAAGAAGCGTTGAAACGAAAAGAGCGTTGAAACGAAAAGAGCGTTGAAACGGGTTTCCGTATTGGAAATCAGGGCCTAAGATTATGGAAATCAGGGCCCAAGATTTAATCCTGGGCCCAAGATTTGATCCAGGCTTACGCCAATGTCTTAGTTTCCTGCGCCTCAGGTTTCTACATCCGTGGCACTGTCTTGACAACTCACTACATGGAGCACGCAGACTGTACCTTCATGGAAGCTATATACGTGCCGGAAACATGACTTTCCAAGCCTTGCTGAATAGGTCGATTGCGTTTGGGACTTATTCCTGGATTGAGCCGAGCCATGGAAGCAAGACAAAAGTCAAGACAAAAAAGGACAAATTTCTGGCAAGACGAATTTCTGGTCAGGACAAAAAAGGACAAATTTCTGGCAAGACGAATTTCTGGCAAGACGAATTTCTGGTCAGGACAAAAAAGGACAAATTTCTGGTCAAGACAAAAGTCAAGACAAAAAAGGACAAATTTCTGGTCAAGACAAAAGTCAAGACAAAAAAGGACAAATTTCTGGTCAAGACAAAAAGTCAAGACAAAATAGGACAAATTTCTGGTCAAGACGACCGGGTCTCGGAGACGAGGACGGCCAAGACAATGCAATACTTGTGTGAGTTTGAAAAGAGCGGAGATGTCTTGACCTCTTGTATGAATGCACTCCACGAAAGCCATCATTGAAGGAGACTGTCCATGGCTTAGTCTTTGCCATATCCAGTTCGGAATCTGTCCAGTTCGGAATTTGTTCGTCCCAGAATTTGTTCGGAATTTGTCCAGTCCTAGAATTTGTTCGGAATTTGTCCAGTCCTAGAATTTGCCCAGTTCGGAATTTGTTCGGAATCTGTCCAGTTCGGAATTTGTTCGGAATTTGTTCGTCCCAGAATTTGTTCGGAAGTTTCAGAGCTGCTGCATGCAATGGTGTCCCAGTTGCTGTAAAGCATATGGATATGCAGATCTCCATGCTCGGATCTACAAAACTTCCACATTCTCATTCTATCTAAACGACCCGGATTTGGCTCGTTCCTGGCAACAGGTCTGAATTGCACGTGGGTTGTCGAGCTCTCTGAATTGCACGTGGGTTGTCGAGCTCTCTGAATTGCACGTGAGTTGTCGAGCTCACGGAGAATTGAAATCCTGGACACAGTCTCTCAGTTCCTCCGGACCGCTTCAGTTGGCGCTATTGGAGAACTACCATTGAGAGTTGCCCGGGATCTTTCCCGAAAACGGTACACTTGAGCGTCACGAACCCGGATTGTGGCTATTGGCACAGAAGGAAACAGGCTGCTTTGTCCTGAGAGGCACGGCACCAATCGAGACACTCTCGCATCGCGTCAACCACGGCACGCCGTCCTCACGCTGGGCTTCTGCATTGGAGGATATCTCCATCACCAACGCTTCTCGGCTGCAAGCGTGTCAGACAAACTGGGATTCTTGCTCCAGCCAAGGCGTACCAAGGCGTACCAAGGCGTACCAAGGCGTTTGGGGAAAGCCGGTGTCTAGCAAAGACAAGTTGGAGCGCAGAATCGTGGCTGCAGAACGAAGAACACAGCCTTGCTCAGAGCGCCAGCCGCTTCCGGGGAGGAGATTTCCAAGAGCTTTCCGGCTTGATGAGGAACATCGAGGAGGGAAACGCCGGCTGCAGAGCAAGAGAATGCATTGGAGTACGGATGCTCCATCTGCTTGCCTTGGCTTCAAAGCTACTCGAGATGTGAAGACCTTGGCTGAGTGGAAGACCTTGGCTGAGTGGAAGACCTTAGCACCCAGGTGAATCTCTTTGTTTCTTTTTCCCATTGTGTCTCGTTTACCGTTGGAATGTGATGATATTTGAACCCTCTACATGACCTTCATGGGTTGTACAGATATTATTCCCAGATACTTTCCACGTGACTACGGGTTTGTATCAAGCCTACCAGATCCACATTAATGGCTTCTCCAACTGGAATCAATCCGTGCACTATCCATTCCACCTTTACGTAAATTGTGAAATTTCCACTAAATCCACAAAATAATCACACAGCTTTAAATCCTTGTAATATACTCTTTGTACTAAGATTGACATTATATTAATAACACATTGATATCCCGTTGTCTTGTTTCACTTTCATTTCTCGTCTAGGAATCCGAACTTGTATGGATCCCTCATCCCAGCCATCTACTGCCCGGGCAGCGACCAAACGTGATCTGAGTGAGTGCAGACGACATACTGAAAGTATGGGAACCAATGGAGAGTCTGCGTCATGCTGCTGAGGTTGCAATTTCGACAACCGTGACACCATATGGAACCATCCACTAACTGTTCCGTAACGTACATTTGTGATGTACATTGAATAGTACAAGAAGTGAAGCAGCAAAAGATGTTTGCCTCATTTGTGGCCAATTATTCTTTGGATGGTCCACTGTACTTCTCTGCTATTGGTCGTTGACCATTCAGTAGCTTCTTATTGGCCATGGTGTAGATGGTGATAACACTTTCTGGGCCACACCAGCCCTGGCCAGTTTATGGATATGTTCCACACGCCGGCGGAACTGCCCTCACGTCCTGGATAACCTTGGCTGCCCGCTGAAAGATGAAAGCTGAATGTCAAAGTCAGCGTTCAATTTCGAGGTATAAGGTTTGAGGTTCAATTTCGAGACATAAGGTTTGAGGTTCAATCATGGTCCAAGGTTTAAATGTTTAAGGTTCAAGGTTTAAATGTTTAGGTTCAAGGTTCAAGGTTCAGGAGTTCAAATGGTTGAAAGTTCAAATGTCAAATGTCAAATGGTTGAAAGTTCAAGTTTCAAGGTTCAAATGTTCAAAAGTTCAAATGTTCAAAAGTTCAGAAGTTCAAACTTTGAAGATTCAAAGTTCAGAATTTCAAGGTTCAAAGTTCAATTTCATGGTTCAAGGTTCAAAGTTCAATTTCATGGTTCAAGGTTCAAGGTTCAATTTCATGGTTCAAGGTTTAAATGTTCAAATGTTCAATATTCAAAGTTCAGAAGTTCAGAAGTTCAGAAGTTCAAAAGCTTAGAAGTTCAGAAAATCAAAAGTTCAAGGTTCAAATGTTCAAATGTCAAATGTTCAAAGTTCAGAAGTTCAAATGCTTAAATGTTCAAATTGCAAGGTTCAAATGTAAAAAGTTCAATTGATAAATGTCAAAAGTTAAAGATTCAAATGTCAAATATTCAAATGTCAAAAGTTAAAGATTCAAAGTTCAGAAGTTCAGAAGTTCAGAAGTTCAAAAGCTTAGAAGTTCAGAAAATCAAAAGTTCAAGGTTCAAATGTTCAAAAGTCAAAAGTTCAAATGTCAAAAGCTCAAGGTTCAAAGTTCAAATGTCAAAAGTCAAAAGTTCAAGGTTCAAAGTTCCAATTTGAAAAGTTCAAGGTTCAGATGTTTAAATGTGCAAATGTCAAATGTGCAAATGTCAAATGTGCAAATGTCAAATGTTCAAATGTCAAATGTTTAAATGTCAAAATTGCAAGGTTCAAATGTCAAATGCCAAATGCCAAAAGTTTGAGAGTTCGAAAGTTCAAATGTCAAAAGTTAGTTGCTTGAACAGTGTACGTCGTCAGTCTTTGTGGATAATCTCACGGCCACCCAAGAAATCAGAGTCACTCTTGCCAAAAGCGAAGTTGGTGTTTTCAGCGCCAAACACAGTACTCAGGTGTGCAGTAATTATTTTGAACAGAGTATTCCGCTTGGCCATATCCGATAGTTAATTTAGCCATCGGATCCGATGCTCATATAGATGTCGACCCAAGAAACATTGACGTGCAAGATCAAAGAGTCAGTATTTCCGCATGAGCAAATCGAGCCGTCAGCGCCCAACGGTAGACTGGTATTAAGAGCCTGATGACCGGGCCAAATGATTGGCGGGTGTTGTGCAAACATGAGGCTATGATATTTTGGTGATTTGGTATTGAAGTTCGTTTGATTTTTGGTGGTACTCAAACCACAGTCAAATGTCAAAAGTTCCGAAGTTCAAGGCTCAGAAGCTCAAGGTTGAAAAGTCCAGAAGTTCAAGGTTGAAAAGTTCAGAAGTTCACAAGCCAAATGTTCAAATGTGAAAGTTTGAAAGTTCAAAGTTCAAGGTTCAAGGTTCAAATGTCAAATGTCAAATGTTCAAGGTTCAAATGTCAAATGTTCAAATGCCAAAAGTTCTAAGTTCAAATGTCAAAAGTTCAAGATTCAAATGCCAAATGTCAAATGTCAAATGTCAAATGTCAAAAATTTGAAAGTTTGAAAGTTCAAAGTTCAAGGTTCAAATGTCAAATGTCAAAAGTTTAAATGTTCAAGGTTCAAAGTTCAAGGCTCAGAAGTTCAGAAGTTCAAGGCTCAAAACTTTAGAAGTTCAGAAAATCAGAAGTTCAAGGTTAAAAGGTTCAGAACTGCACAAGTCAAATGTTCAAATGCCAAAAGTTTAAAAGTTCAGATGTTCAAAAGGTTAAAAGTTCAAATGTCAAATGTCACATGTTCAAATGTCAAAAGTTCAAGGTTCAAATGTCAAATGTTCAAATGCCAAAAGTTTGAAAGTTTGAAAGTTTGAAAGTTCAATTGTCAAAAGTTCAAATGTCAAAAGTTCAAGTTTCAAGGTTTAAATGTTCATGCCAAAAGTTTGAAAGTTTGAAAGTTTGAAAGTTCAATTGTCAAAAGTTCAAATGTCAAAAGTTCAAGTTTCAAGGTTTAAATGTTTAAGGTTCAAAGCTTAATGTTCAAATATCAAAAGTCTGGGTTCAATTTCAAGGTGCACGGTTGAAATGTTTAAGGTTCAAGGTTCAAGTTTAGAAGTTCAAGATTCAAAGTTCGAGGCTCAAAAGCTCAGAAGTTCAGAAAATCAAAAGTTCAAAAGTCAAAAGTCAAAAGTCAAGGTTCAGATGTTTAAATGGTTTGATGTTCAAAGTTCAAGATTCAAATGTCAAATATTCAAATGTCAAAAGTTCAAGGTTCAAAGTTCAAAAGCTCAAGGTTCAAATGTCAAAAGTTCTACTTTCAAGGTTCAAATGCCAAATGCCAAATGTCAAATGCCAAAAATTTGAAAGTTTGAAAGTTCAAATGCCAAAAGCTCAAATGTCAAAAGTTCAGAAGTTCAAGGTTAAAAGGTTCAGAACTTCACAAGTCAAATGTTCAAATGCCAAAAGTTTAGAAGTTCAGTTGTTCAAATGTTCAAATGTCAAAATTGCAAGGTTCAAATGTCAAATGTCAAATGTCAAATGTCAAAAGTTAAAGATTCAAAAGTCAAATATTCAAAAGTCAAAAGTTCAATAGCCAAATGTCAAAAGTTCAAATGTCAAAAGTTCAGAAGTTCAGGGTTCAAAGTTCAAAAGCTCAAGGTTCAAATGTCAAAAATCAAAAGTCAAAAGTTCAAGGTTCAAGTGCCCAATGCCAAATTTCAAATGCAAAATAAATAATACCTACCAGATATCATTCATCTCGTCTGAATTTCACTATTGTAGTCTAATCAACTAGACTTCAAACCACATTTGGTCCATTCACTTGTTTCACATACCCATGTAATCACTCTAGGTCACTATTAGTGTATGAGCCATGTTACCACTCGCTCTATTGGTAGTAACGGTGCCACCGCTCATACCACTGTCTCCCTTTGCATTCACATCGCTGAGAATGGCCATCTGAATGTTTAGCATAGATGCTGTCAATGCTTGCAGATCCTTCAAGCTTTCCAGATAACTTAATGCTTCAGATACAATTCGCCTTAAGATACCACTCATGGTTTCCAGAAACTGCTTCTGCTTTCCAGATCCTTTCAAGCCTTTCAGACCTATGCTTTACAGAAACTGCTTCTGCTTTCCAGACACTCATGCTTTCCAAAAACTGCTTCTGCTCTCCAGATACTGCTTCTGCTTTCCAGACACTCATGCTTTCCAGATCCTTTCATGTTTCCATATAACTTCATGCTTTTCAGATAAAAGGCATTCTTTCCAGAAACAGCTTATGCTCTCCAGAAACAATTTGTGCTTTCCAGACACTCATGCTTTGCAGATGAGAGTCATGCTTTCCAGGGAAAACTCATGCTTTCCAGATCCCTTTCATGCTTTCCAGAAAAACTCATGCTTTCCAGATCCCTTTCATGCTTTCCAGGGAAAACTCGTGCTTTCCAAATACCACACATGCTTTCCAGAAAAACTCATGCTTTCCAGATCCCTTTCATGCTTTCCAGATCCCTTTCATGCTTTCCAGAGAAGACTCATAGTTTCCAGAAACTGCTTCTGCTCTTCAGATAAAATTCGAGCTTTCCAGATACTGTCAATGCTATCCAGATCTCTCATGCTTTTCAAAGACCTTTTATGCTTTCCTGATCACAGCTTTCCAGAAAAACCTCATTCTTTCCGATCACATCATACTTTCCAGATAATTTCATGCTTTCCAGATAACTTCATGCTCCAGAGAAAACTCGGGCTTTCCAGAAAGTGCCTCTGATCTCCAGAGGTGATCCATGCTTTCCAGATCCTTTCATGCCTTTCAGACCTTTTATGCTTTTCAAATAAAAGGCATGCTTTCCAGACAAAACTCATTGCAGATATTGCTTCTGCTCTTCAGAAATAATTCATGCTTTCCAGATACCACTCATGTGATCCCTTTCATGCTCTCCAGATACTATCAATGCGTTCCAGATACCACTCATGCTTTCCAGAAACTGCTTCTGCTTTCCAGATCCCACCATTCTTTTCAGAAACTGCTTATGCTCTCCAGAAACAATTCATGCTTTCCAGATAATGTCAGGCTTTCCAGATAACTTCATGCTTTCCAGAAAACTCATGCTCTCCAGAAAAACCTCATGCTCTCCAGATCCCTTTCATGCTTTTCAAAGACCTTTCATGCTTTCCATATAACTTCATGCTTTCCAGATCCGTTCATGCTTTTCAGATAATTTCATGCTTTCCGAACACAACTTTCCAGAAACCCATTCTTTGCAAAAACTCATTCTTTGCAAAAACTGCTGCTGCTCTCGAACTGCTGCTGCTTTCCAGATACTGCTTCTGCTTTCCAGAAATCGCTTCTGCTTTCCAGATCCTTTCATGCCTTTCAGATCTTTTCATGCTTTTCAGATAAAAGGCATGCTTTCCAGATACTGCTTCTGCTTTTCAAAAACTGCTTGTACTCTCCAGATCCCTTTATATTTTCCAGATAATTTCATGCTTTCCAGATACTCATTCTTTCCAGAAACTCATTCTTTGCAAAAACTCATTCTTTCCAGAAACTCATTCTTTGCAAAAACTCATTCTTTCCAGAAACTCCTTCTTTCCAGAAACTCCTTCTTTGCAAAAACTGCTTCTGCTCTCGAACTGCTTCTCCTTTCCAGATATTATACATGCTTTCCAGAAACTGCTTCTGCTTCCCAGAAAAACTCATGCTTTCCAGATCCTTTCATGCTTTTCAGATAACTTCATGCTTTTCAAAGACCTTTTATGCTTTCCGGACACAATTTTCCAGATAAAACTCATGCTTTCCAGAAACTCATTCTTTCTGACTCTGCTTCTGCTCTCCAGAGAAAACTCGTGCTTTCCAGAAACTGCTTCTGCTCTTCAGAAACAATTCATGCTTTCCAGATAAAACTGATGCTTTCCAGATACTGCTTCTGCTTTTCAAAAACTGCTTCTGCTCTCCAGATCCCTTTTATGCTTTCCAGAAACTCCTTCTTTCCAGAAACTCCTTCTTTCCAGAAACTCCTTCTTTCCAGAAACTCCTTCTTTCCAGAAACCCATTCTTTCCAGAAACTCCTTCTCCTTTCAAACTGCTTCTCCTTTCAAACTGCTTCTCCTTTCAAACTGCTTCTCCTTTCAAACTGCTGCTCTCCAACCACTCATGTTTCAGCCACCATTCTCCCCCGCTGCGTTTCTGTCAATCACTGGAACACGTACTCTGTCCACGTCCGAAACATCGCCAGCTCTGGTTCTCCGGCCCGCCACTTCTCCCTTGCTTTTGCCAGTTTCAGACTCTGGCCAGCCCCAACTCTCTTCCCAATGCGGCCACCGTCTGCACCGCTCCCAACGAAAAAGAGAGTTGTGGGCCTAGCACTGGTGTGCGAAGGGCCTCACTTTATAGCCTCGGGCCGCGGCTTTTGCAGCCAGTGACATGTTTCACGTGCAGGATGGCTCAAGCCCCCACGGGGCCAGTCTTTGCAGGCCAAGTCTTTGCAGGCCAAGTTTGTCATGGCAAATAAGTCATGGCAAGTTTGTCATGGCAAGTATAGGGATGTACGGGTTTCACTTGCTCACGGCAAGTATGTCATGGCAAGTAGTCACTGGGCTTGCACGAAGCGAATAGCCCATGCGCCAAGTGGAAACTGCCTCTCCGTGCTGCTGAAACACTCTCACCAGTCCGTCCCGGTCACTAGTCTCATTGCAGACGGCGTTGCTGGCTCAGGGGGACTGCATATTCCCTCCACGGGCCACTTGTGGCTGCTGAGATGTGGACCCTTCCATCTTTCTCCATTGGTCCAAGTGGCTACCGGATGCTGAGACCCGGATCGGGTTTGGGATCATTGGCGGAAATCCATACGCAACTGCCAATTTCCAGAGTGGCCTGCGCCATCCATCGAGCAAACAGCCTGCGCCATCCATCGAGCAAACAGCCTGCGCCATCCATCGAGCAAACAACCTGTGGTGCCAGTCACAGATTGACGCCTCTGCCCCACCATATATGCATTCTTGTCCTTCCAATCACGAGTTCGTCTTTGACTTTCACCAGACTGCTCCAGAGCTCCTGCTCTTCAGAGGCTCTAGACCTGCTCCAGAGCTCCTGCTCTTCAGAGGCTCTAGACCTGCTCCAGAGCTCCTGCTCTTCAGAGGCTCTAGACCTCCGATCGACTCCTGGTGCCAGCCTCAACGGCGGAACCCAGAATGCCCAAATGCCTGGATCCGCTGGACCTCTGACCAGCCCGTGGCGTACACCACTGGTGCTGGTACTTTGCACGACTGCTTCAAAGCTTTGACCCCACTGCCCCTCCATTCCTCCTCGCTTGGCTGCAAATGGTGCCGTTCGGCCGCGCACGTGACCGCGCACGTGCCGCGGGCTAAAAATTCACCTCATCGCTGCGCTTCTCTCCAACCACCTTCTTCCCCAATGGCCGACTCTCCCTCTGCAGAAACCGCCGTCTTGGACGTGCAAGTCTTGCATGACAAACTCGCCAAGATCCGCAGCCAGGTGGCCTCCAAATTGGACAACCAGAAGAACCTAGCCTTGGTGCTCTCTGCTGTCGACGAGAACATCGCCGAACAGGGCTCCGACGCCTCGCCCGTGGCCTATTTCGTCTCGTTCTTGGCTCTCTTGGACCAGGCCTTGGACAACGGCGCCATCGTCCAGGAAAGCGTCGCCGCTGCCGCCTCCTATTTCTTGGATATGGTGCTCCCGTACACCAACTCAGCACTTTTGCGTCAGAACTTCGCTGAGATCTTGACGAAGTTGGCGCCCTTACTCACAAACCAGTCCGCAGAGCCGTCACTCATCAAATCCGCCGTGGGCGCTTTGGAGACGCTTTTGTTGGCCCAGGACTTTCAGCAGTGGCTGCTGACGGGAAACGTGTCCCCGACGCGTGCATTGATCGGTATGATCGAGCTCTCCTTTGACGGCAGGCCCAAGGTCCGGAAGCGGGCCCAGGAAGCCGTGCACCACATCTTGGCCACTCCGCCTGCCAGCCCCAAAGGCGTGCATCCCGGCGGCGCGCTATGTGCAGGCCTTGCCATTGACAAGCTTCAGCAGCTCCGTTCTGACGCCCCTTCCCGCAAAAAGAACGGGAAAACAGACTCCAACCCTGCATTGATCCACACGCTCCAGTTTGTCACCGCTGTGACCAGCTCCAACGCGTGGCCCGCCGACAAAATCGACACCTTGTGTGACGTGTTATTGGACATCTCCCGCACGCAGGACCAGTTCTTGGTGAGCGCTGTTTTCGGCGCCTTCGAGGGCCTCTTTTCCTCCATGACCAGCGACGTTGACGCTGACAAGTACAGCAGGGTGTTGTCCATTTTGGTGGACTTGAAGCCCCCCGTGGACGATAACCACTTGGCTGCCTCGTGGTTGGCTGTGATCGCCACAGGCTTCCAGGGCTACACCAAGCTCACGCCACAGGCGGCCTTGCAGCAGCTCACGGCGCTTTTCCCCGTCGTTTCGGAGTACTTGGCGCTGCAGAACGGAAACACTGTTATCTCCGCAGCCCAGTGCATGATTGCGCTCATTTCCGAGGGTCTTCCTGACCACTTTTTGCTCCAGTCGGCGCCCGAATGCGAGCTTGTGGACGACGTGCTCCAGTACGTCAGCGAATTCGTCGAGAAGCGCTTGTTTTCCATCAAATTCCAGAACGCTACCAAGGAGATCTTGGAGTTCCTCACGGCCTTGGTGTACAAGGTACGCGGCCGGGTCAACCCCGACTTCTTGCCTGTTTTGGCCACAGTCGGCCTGTGGCGTTCCAACGAGCTGGACAACTTCCCATACAACAAGGAGGCCGAGGATTTCATCGCCTCTTTCATAGCGTCTGCAGGTCCCGAGGTGGTTTTGGATACCCTCTCTCTAAATCTCACGCAAGCCGATGCCAGCGGTCCGGGCCGTGCGTGGTTGTTGCCTCTCTTGAGAGACAATGTGCGGTGCGCCAGCTTGAAGTACTACCAGCGCAACCTCCAGCCGATTGTGGCTGCGTTTGGGGAGAAAATCGCCCAAAGCGGCAAAAGCAACCTGCTCAACAACAAGGTGTTCCAAACCATCATCGACCAGGTGTGGCTGGTGTTGCCCCACTTCTGTGACTTGCCCACGGACTTGAAGGCCGCCTTCACCGAGGAGTACGCCGCCGACTTGGCGCTGCTCTTGTATGCACAGCCCAGCTTGAGAACGCAGATCTGCCACGCCCTCCGTCTTCTTGTGGAGTCGAACTTGGCGTACGGTAACGGCGCCATGGCCGACGACGCCATCATGCAGGAACAGTTTCCGGAGGCCGAAGCCCGTGCCAATGTGCAGTACTTGGCCTCCATGGCGTCCAACCTCCTCTCGGTGCTTTTCAATGTCTTCTCGTCGCAGGTGCCCGACTCTCGCGGCTTTGTGCTCGAGACCATCGACACCTACTTACAAATCGCCGAAAAGAGCGATTTGGCCGCCACGTTCGACAAGGTGTGTGGCTTGTTGAAGAAGGCAATGGACGATGAGGCGGCTGCAGAGAAGCCTGCGCAGAAGAAGACCCAGAAATCCCCGGCTGCCCCGGACTTGAGCTTGACCATGATGGACTTGGTCGTGGCCATGGCCAAGTACGTGCCCGTGACGAGCTACTCGGCGCTCTTGGCGATTTTCTCCGCCACCGTGGTGCTGCAGAACCCATTGATGCAGAAGCGCTCGTACCGCATAATCTTGCGTTTAAGCGAGGCTTCCGAGGGCGCACCGTCGCTTGCGGGGTACATGCAGGACATCCAGAAGGTGTTCACCGACACTCTTTCGTCCACGCACACCTCGGCCCGGGCCTCGCGGTTGCTTGCCCTCAAGTACGTGGTGTCGGTGTTGCCGGCGCTGGACTTGTACTTCATTCCGGCCATTGTGCAGGAGATCATCTTGCTGACGAAGGACGTGAACGAAAAGTCACGTGCGGCTGCGTTCGAGCTTCTCATATCCATGGGCCACAAGATGGCCGCCGGCGGTGTCATCGACAGCCAGAAAATGGCAGGTTTCGGACCGGACGTGGCGCTCGTCGATGCCGACTTGAGCCAGTTCTTCACCATGCTCAGTGCAGGCCTTGCGTCCCGTCTGCAGCACATGGTGTCGGCGTCCATCACCGCCATCTCCTGCGTGTTGTTCGAGTTTAAGGACCAGATCCCGCAAGATATCTTGCTCGAGTTGTGCTCCACTGTGGAGCTTTTCCTCACGTCCAAGTCACGTGAAATCGCCAAGTCCGCCATTGGCTTCGTCAAGGTCGAGATTTTGGCGTTGCCCGAGGACATGATTCGCCAAAACATGCCCGATTTGCTCTCCAAGTTGATGGCGTGGTCGCACGAACACAAGGGCCACTTCAAACTGAAGGTCAAGCACATCATCGAGCGGCTCATGCGCAAGTATGGCGCCGAGGCCGTGGAGAGCGCCATTCCAGAGGACGACCGCAAGTTGGTCACGAACATCAAGAAGTCTCGTGCCCGGGCCAAGAAGAAGGAGGCCACCGAAGCCGGCGAGTCTAAGAAATTCATGTCGGCATACGAGGAGGCTGTGCACGACCTGTCGGACGAAGAGGAAGAGGAGCCCAGTGAAAGCGCCCGTGGAGGCCGTGACGCCAAGTCCGACCGGTTCATCCTCGACACTGAAGAGCCGCTCAATCTTCTCGATCGCCAGACGCTCCTGCACATTTCCTCGTCCAAGCCTAAGAAGTTCACCAAGAAGGACATCAAGAAGCACGACGTGGAGATGAAGAATGGCAAGATCGTTTTCAAGGACATGGTCACCAGCGGAGACCCCTTGGCCGCCAACGGCGGCATCGACGCCTACTTGGATGCAGTCAAGCAGGCACCTGTGCGTGGTCAGAACAACCGCTTGAAGTTCAAGAAGACAAAGGAGGACGACTGGTCCGACGACGAGCCTGCAGAGAAGATGTCCAAGCCCAAGGGTCGTGTGACTAAGCCCAAGCAGAAGTTCAAGGCCCGCAAGAAGCTTTAGATGCACATGCAGGAACGTTCCAGAGAACGAAACATATCAATGATTAGTAGCTGACCAAATGTAGCAATGGCCCGAAGCACTATACCGGCAACTGAGTGGCATGGGTAAGCAGACATTATTCAAACTGCCTCTTCAAAATCAGTATGACTGAGTGGAGCCTTGGGAGTAACACCTGTGTGCCATTTCAGATTTCGGTAGCAGCCTATTCGGCATATAGCATGGAGCCAATCTTTCGAGCAAAAAAGCAGAATGAATCACATGGACGTCATCAAAGGACCGGATTGAAGGACTCGAACCACCAGCCCAGCATCAGGCACCACCTCGTGGTGTACTGGTGTGCTTCTGTGCAGTCGCGCAATTCCCACCTCGCATGAAAAAGACATTGCACCAACACGGGATCACCCAGCATGAGCCCCAATAACGCCCTCAAAATCCGCCTCGCCAGGTTCGGCAGGAAACACCAGCCGGTTTACAACATCGTTGTTGCCAATTCTCGCAAGGCCCGTGATGCGTTGCCCATCGAAGTTCTCGGCACATACAACCCCATCGCTACGCCGCTTTCGCCCGACGAAAAAGCTAAAGGCGTTAAGCCATACAAGCAAATCGAGTTGGATTTCCACAGAGCCAAGTACTGGTTGGGAGTAGGCGCCAATGTGTCGGACCGCATAGCATTTCTCTTCAAAAGAGCCGGTTTGTTGCCACAATCGTGGCCCAAAGAGGACAAGTTGTCCCAAATAATCGAACGACCCGTAGTGGAGCAACCAAAAGTCATAATGCAGGAAAAGCAGAATTTGTTCCGGCCCAGGGACTAACCAGATGATGGCAAGAGGGTCAGAGCTAGCGTGGCCCAGCGTGTGACGACGGTCATGTGTGTTTGACTTGGTATGGAATGCCCGGCCACTGTACATAGGAATCTACATGATTCAAACATAGACTTCGAAGTGCACTTTCTTTTTTCTCTGAAAACCACACTTTTCAGCGAAAGGAGATCTTTGACAACTTCGATGATGTACATCAACATGAATGACAATTTAATCGGCTATGTTTGAGTCGTAGACCATCTCCGTATGCGGACCTGCCACTTGCCTTCGACACATATAAATCGGTAGGAATTAACGTGTGCAACTTGGCGCATCCATTATACCATTTTTGAGGCGTGTGCATTCCCGCTTTGATCAGAGACATGGCTTATCTTCGCCCACCTATCTTGGGGTTTTCATCTCCACGCTCGGTCTCCAAGAAGTTTCCCTTGAAGTTTCCGTCAAGACTTTCCGAAAATTAATGAAGTGACATTCCGAAAAGAGCATTGTTATCCTCTAATACGCTTTGCTGTCTTCGTGCTTGTGCCACGGGATGTACTTGCACTTATAACACCTCACTTGCTTAAATTCCACCTTCTTAGCCACATGGGCATCTTCGTAGTCTGCACGGATGTTTCTGACTTCATACGCCACGGCTTCGTTCAACTGAAACACTTTCAAAGAAAGGGGTATTTTTCCTCCTTGGGGAAATTCGGGGTCACACGTTTGGCTATTGCAAATGCTGGGCATAGTGAAGCTGGGCATTCTGCCCTCAGTGGGATTGCCATATCCTCCACTTTCAGATCCCGAAGATGACTTCTTTCTTTCCAACGCCCGATCTATTTTGCAGTTGGTAATATGCATGCTGTTAGAATCGAAGCCTACCTTCAACCGGGAAAAATAGGCACTCCATTGCTCTGTTTTGTTGATGTGTTCGCTTTCACAGAGCATTTCGTACGTTTCCTTGTATCTGCTCTCTAATTCACGCTGATAGGGTTTGTACTGAAACTGCCCTTCGTCTTTCTTCAAAAGCTTCATCTTTAGATCGCTAGGAGGGTTGTTTTGCACCGTATTTGCGCTGGCAGCATCCTGACTTTCATGAAAACCTGCAATTGGGACTTCACTTGCATTCAATTGGCCTTCACCATTTGGTATGGTAAATGCATTCTCTTGACTTCCATGGGTATATGGAAGCCCACTTTTCGGAGACATCAAGCAGTCAAGAGGAACATCAGCAATGTCCTCATCTGTTGGATCTTTGCTAAAGAAATTCACAAATTCGGGGATCTTCACTTCTTTTGATACATGCCCTCGGAAGTTGTAGTGGCCCCTCTTAACATTAAAAATATCCTCCAGTCTCCTTATCACAGTATCCTCCAAGTTTCCACCTTCATCATAGGTCTGCTCAATAACAAGTTCTTCGTGGTAGATCTCATTGTACAAATCCACGAAAATCTGAAGGTAATTGATTGACTGCAAGGGTGTGCACCATTTGAGCTTTGGAAAGTTGCAAATGAGCTCTTGAAATGAGCTTTGAATGAGCTTTCTCTGATGCAGCATAAACTGTAATTTTTCATCAGCTTCTGTCTCTTCGCCCAGTTCAATTGACAACACGGAATCCTCGGGATTCGAATTCGACTCTTCATCCAAAACCACTTTTTGTGCAATTACCTTGTTAAGTTTGTCTTTTTTTTTATCCACTTGTCTTAAGAATTCAGTAGTAACATTGATATTATGAGTGCCGTTCGGATGGATTTCGATGCCTTTTTGGCGCAATTTTTGGTACAAATGAAAGCGGGCGTTTTCTTTATCGTCGTCAAGAACCCAGTCATTCTCTCTTTGAAAAAGAGGCCCCAAGGAATGCATGCGGTTATAAACATCCTCCCTTCTCTTCTTTTGCCGGAGCTTCGCCCTTTTTTTGCTGGTGGAGTTGTTGATTTTGGAGTAAAAAGGGTCTTCAAGAGGAGATACTTCCATTTGCTTAACATACGTCTGAAGCCTTGAAAAGTGACACAAATACTCCTCAAGTGAGTCTAGATCATGAAGAACATAGGTCCTTTCATTAATGAGACTAAAGTAGTACGCAAAGACGCTCTCGTCGGGAATGCAGTTGTTCAATAGAATCAGGTTAATGCGTTCGAGGAGACTTAGGATTTCTTTGAATTCAAATCTGAAAAGATCACGGGGTGTGTCGTTCACGAGGTCATTTGATTTAGGATCGGCAAAGTTCAGCTTTATTTCTGACATGGAGATAATGAGTGAGCGGTTAGTTTCAAGAAGCGGGACCAAGTTATAGGGGCTCTCGGCACTACTTTGGCATTCCGTAAACCATGCACCGTCTCTCAGATGTAAGTCACCTTCCAGGGTTGAAGTACACTTTGGCTCCAACAAACGAGAGAATTTGTAGGGATTCGTGAAAGTGAACGTCAACAAGGTGATGTCATGAGCACACTTCACAACATGATAGCAAGTTGTGGAACGAGAGTCGCTTTGGCACATCTTCAATGCCTTATGAATCAACTTTTCCATATACAACTTGCTTTTCTGCTGAATGGAATACACAAATTCCTCGTACACTTGCCTGTTGACCTCGATACAGTAGTAAATGGTCTCCATCAAAAGATTTCTCAACTTGATCAACACCTGAGGCACCTGCTCAAGATAGTCAAAGCTCTCAAAACACAAGTTTGTGATCATTGCAAGTCCCTGAGAGAGCTTATTCTGGTCGCTCAGCTCCGCCATATGAGGCCGATGAAATGCGTTGGTCGTAGAGGAGTCCAAGGATGAAGCGCCTCTAATCCTTTCAAATGAAGCGTCTCTAACCCCCATAAAAGAAGCGTGTCTCTCGAACGCCTGAGCCTCACAGCCGCCTTCATCTTTCGAGTAAAAGGCTCCATAATCACCGTCTCCTCCAACCTCCTTCACAGAATCAAGAACTGTATCAGCAAGCTCCTCGGCGGGCGCATTCTCGACCGTCAAGTCTTTAGACGGAGAGCCCACGAGGTGCAAGTCCAAAACGGGGTCTATATTGTGGGAGTGCCAATGGTTCATTTTCTTTCAACTGACTTCTTGATCGGTCGCTTGGGAATCGGAATTGCAAGATGTCGCTGGTTCACATAAAGCTCTTGAACGGCTCTGCGAAGCTCTCGATACGCCAACAATGGGTGCAAAAGCAAGCGTGTGCCTGCATTCAGCGTTGCGCACGTGACTCGTTTAAATAGAATAAGCGGGCTGTCTCACGAGACGACCCAGCAAGTCCGAGTTTACCAAGGCAGCAGTGTCAGTCGTGTGTGGCACCAACACTCGTTATTGATGTGGTAACAAAGGGGCGTGGAATCGCTCGTCTTATAGCCCCTTCCTACGCGAAGCGAAATGGCAGCCAAGCTTGAATGATATGCACCATCCCTTTTGACATGAAACGTTATGCACCATCCCTTTTGGTCGAGGCGATATGCACCATCCCTTTTGGTCGAGGCGATATGCACCATCCCTTTTGGTCTGAAGCGATATGCACGTCCCTTTTGGTCGAGGCGATATGCACCATCCCTTTTGGTCGGAGGCGATATGCACGCCCCTTCAGATTCGAGACGCTATGCACCATCCCTTAGACGAAATTAGGAAGTAAGCGACCTAGCATGTTTCAGGTGCACCTCACGCGCCTTCTTGCAGTAGCAGGGCGCCCCACTGTAGCGAAGTTATAAAGAGCACAACCCCGTGTTCGTCCTTCGAGTTCGGTTAAATTGACTACAGGCTGGAACGGAGACTCCGGCTTCGAAGAACTCGCATACAGCATGTTACGGTGTTCACTGGGTGAAGTCTGTGAGGCTCTGATTCAATTCTGGGAGCTCCCATGCAAAGGCGACTTACACAAGCAAATGGCTACGTTGTACAAAATAGCAGTATGACTAGATGATTAGTTACTAAACACGCTTAATCAAACAAACCGAAGCCCATGTCGTCGTCAGACTCCTCGGCCTCCTCTGGAGCAGCCTCCTCAGCAGCAGCCTCCTCAGAAGCAGCGGCAACTGGAGCAGCAGCAGCATAAGCATCTGGGTTAGCCAATCTGTCCTTGATAGCCTCGGAACCCTCGAAGGTGTAGTCAGTGG
Organism: Metschnikowia proteae; assembly: GCA_002370515.1. Taxonomy (NCBI): domain Eukaryota; kingdom Fungi; phylum Ascomycota; class Pichiomycetes; order Serinales; family Metschnikowiaceae; genus Metschnikowia; species Metschnikowia proteae. Next base: position 118,661 of record NKYY01000020.1, on the reverse strand, counting down.
CAATAGACAAAGCCAAGACGTTCTTGTAGTGGTTGATGACAGAGTGACCGACAGATGGCAAGGTTGGGTAGCCAACAGCCAAAGAGATGGAAGCAATGGTGTTGATGGCGGTAACAAAGTGGGAAACCAACTCGTCGTCAGTGATGTCCAAGATGTTGGCAGGGAAGACTTGACCCTGGTCGTAAACTTGAACGACAGTCAAACCATAGGTGAATGGAGAGATGTTCAACAAGTTAAGCAAAGCAGCCTCGGAAGGACCGACCTTGTTGCCGGCCTCAACGACCTTGACGTCAGAGACAATCTCAATGAAACCTCTGGCAATCTTGGTTGGGACACCCAAAGCCTGGAAGAAAGAGGTCTTACCTGGCTCCATACCGGTGTTACCGGCTGGGACGTAAACGTCCTTTGGAGCAACGGCACCAGCTCTGGCTGGGGCAGCAACAACGTTGGACACAACAGACTCTCTGACGGTCTTCAAGTCAGCGTTGGTGAAGATGAAACCAACGTTACCCTTGATGAAAGGCAACAACTTCTCGTACTCTGGCAAGTCGGCCAAGAAACCTCTGACGGCTCTTCTGACCATGGTGTTCTTACCCATGAGGACTTGAGCCTCACCTCTCAAGGACTTTCTGACCTCGTGCATTTGTTGAGAGGAAACATTGTCGACACCAACAATAAGAATAGACTTGTATTCGGTCAACAACTCCTTCAACTTAGCGAAGTATTGCACTTTCTTTTCACGAGTTCCACCCATTTCGATTTAATTCTTCGTTAGGAGTATTTAATGGCACTCAATAAAGATGAAGAGTAGACGGAGGTGAAAATTTTTAATTTGAGTCGCGGCGACTGCTGCGAGCGCGAAAGCCCTAATCACGTGGCCGAGCTTCGACGTCACGCGATCGACAAAAGTCACGTGACCGGGTCATGTGACCGGGTCACGTGGATCGGTCACGTGGATAGGCGACCCGTCAACATCTACAGCAGGGACAGATGTACTGTACAGATGTACTGTTTCAAGGTCTGTCTAGCCGTACCCGATTTCAAGGTCTGCCTAGCCGTACCCGATTTTAAGGTCTGTCTAGCCGTACCCGAGGTTTTCGTAGTCCGAGGCGACGAATACGTTGTGGAGGTAGGTCGACCACAACTTGCTGAATTTCTTCCCCTCACGGCCCAACTTGCGGCCCAAAGCCAACCACAGCGAGACCGTGAGATCGTCCATGGCGTACCTCTTATCGTCAGTAGTGTACTGAATCTCGTAGGCGAAATCCTTCTCACCAGCGTTGAGCAGCTTCAAGTCAAGATAGTACTGCACGTAACGCTCGGGCGTGAAGAGCTGGCGCACGTAAGCGGGCCCGAGCTCAATGTCCGAGGGCATCTTCGGCGGAAAGGATTTGTCTCGCTTCTTCCGCGCACGTGACTCGTGAGCCAGGTTGTCCCTGAAGGCGGCAAAGTCATCGTCGTCCTCGTCCAAGATGTAGTCGAGCTTCTGGAGAAACGAGTCCCACGACTGCACCGAGATCGGCTCCTCGTCGTAGAGGTCCGTGATATTGTACTCCCAGACGCGGAAACCAGGATTGAAGGTGGGCACGATGCTGGGGGTCACGTGCACCACCAGGTACCGCTCGCCATAGGCGCCGGACTTCCGCTTCCCCTTGATGGCACCGTACACGGTGTCACGGAGCATCTCCATGTAGCTCACCTTATTGTTGGGGACGCCGCCCTGCACCGAGAAGCGCGAGCGCGTGAAGTCCGAGGAGTCCGGAGACTCGCCTTGGCGGAGGTAGAGGTTTTCCAAGGAGTCGGCGTCGGCGTCGGGGCCGCCGGCCGGCGCGTCGTCGGCAAAAGTCTCGGCAAGGGCCGAACGCTCGCCGAGAGAGGACGCGATCGAGTCGTATGCCTGCACGGAGTCCAACGGGAGGAAGTGGTCCAAGTTCATGTGGCCATAGAGCCCGCCGACGATCACATCCCGGTACTCGTGGGACCACGCCACGTACTTCCGAAGGCACGTGACATCGTAGTTCTTGGAGTTGGGCGGCACGTGCCCCGTCAACCACACCTTCATCCCGCGGTGGCGCATCTCCTTCAACACGTAGCCCAACCACAAGAAGAGCTTGAACCCCGGGTCCTTTTTGCGGTCGCACGAGTCCACCAATGGATTGGACTGGAACAAGTACAACGTGTTGATCGAGAGCACCGCCAACCGGTTCGGAATCACCTCCTGGAAAAAGTACACGCCTCGGCTGAACGTGTGCATCTGCGCCTGCGGCACAAAGCTACGCCACACCTTATAAAACTCCCGTGTCTGAAGCGTGGGCCCCGTGGCAAACAAATTGTGTGGGTAAACGTCGTTGTTGCCCAAAGACGGAATGGGCAAGTCGTCGAACCGATCCCGCATCATCTTGCTAATACGTTCATTCATTTCCAAGATCTTTGCCTCCGTACGGGGGCGACTGCGGTCGTTGTCGTGGCGCATGTTGTCGCCGGTCCACACGATAAAATCGATTTTATCCTTGAGGTTTGCCTCGATCCAGTCGAGCGTGTCCTCCACCAAAATTAGGGGGGAATCGCAGCCCATGATGGCGTCGCCGTACTTGCTGGCGTCTCCCTTGCCGCCGTGGCACATGCCGCCGATGTCGGCTCCGGCTTTGTAGTGTTCGTCGGGATGGAGATCCGTGATGTGGAGAAACCGGCCGTGGATGTGTTTCTGAGAGCCTGTAAGGGGGTTTTGGACCGAGACGGGCTTCTTGGCGGTTAGGCCGAGATTGTGGAGCTCAATTTCCTGCGAGATTTCGCCCGTGGACACCGTGAAGACTTGCGCTCTGGGGTGCCGGCTGAGGAGCATTGGTAGAGCCACCACGAAGAGTGTGGCGGCTACGAGCTTCGGAAACATGGTGTTGTCGGCGGGAGTTGTAGGGGTCCCTCACGGATTGCGCAGTCACGTGCCGCGGCACGTGCTGGTCTAACTGCAGGTCGGGGTGAGACGTCACGTGACAGTTGAATTGTCACGTGCTCAGTCACGTGACTGCATTCGCCACGCGAGCGACCGCGCTCCCTGCATATAAAACAGAATCGCGAAAACTCCGCGGCATGCAGGTCTATTTACGTCTGCGACAAACGGAGACCTCTGCATCAAAGCCGCGCATTGTTTACGCAGAAAATGTCGCCCAAGACATTTGCTCGGTGTCGCATGGGGGCAGAGGCCAACGCTTGACGATTGCGGTACGACAATGTCCAATGACTGCAGCTTCGTCAAATGTCGTAGCACCCGTGCTGAAGCGAGGTACGCGACACACCTTCACGCTGGTGGCTGCCGCGCATGCAGCCCTTCGGAGACGACCCTCAGAAAAACGAAATACATTACCTCATTTAGGGACGTCATTTCCCAATCCAACGCACAACCCGCGTTTATATATAAAACGCCAATCTCCCAACCTCCTGCCACCTTCCTTCTCTCTTCAGGCAACCGCCAACACCGCCACAATGCACAGCTTTTCATCTCCTGCTGACACTCTAGACCTACCCATGTTTGTGGCCCAAAAGTGCCACCGCCGCTGCCAATTAGTGCGTGAAAAAGAACACCCTCTATCGAAGCGCATGCAGCTCGCGTTGCCAAACAATCACGAAACGCACGTAATCTACCGCGAAATGTAAATATAAACAGCGCGTGCATACGCATGCCTCCCATTTGTTTTTCTTCGCTCTTATTACTTGCATGGTGTCAGTAATTTAGGTCTATCGGTAATTGCATGCAAGCGGTGCGTCCGCATTTTGTTTTATTTACTCCCCTGTCTCGTGCTACGTTTCGTGTTTGCGCCCACTCGCGCTTATATATAATCCTTCCATTCCCGTATTTTTCGTGAAGCTCTTCCACATCTTTCCGTAAGCACATCCGCTCCTTTGAAACCCGCCGCTTTCACTGACATACTTGTCTGTCCCGCTGACTCCACTATCTTTCCCGCTGACTTTATTACGCATTTTATTGCCTCGCCGCCAGCAGTGTTTACAATGAGCAAGTTTATTTCCTCAACGCCCGAAAGATCGTTGCCTCCCTTGGGCTGTCTCGGCCACTCGGTGCCCAAGCCAAACTTGCAGCTTCCGCCTTTGTCCATGCTTCTCAACTCCGTGGACCAAACCCCCTACAAACACCGCTTGCCCACCATTGGCAACTTGACGCCTCTAGAAACCCCTCGGTACGCCATGCCACCTTCCTCGGCATTCTATAAAAACACCCAAACGCCGTTTCTCGCGGTGGATACGTCTTTGGTGGCGCTGGAAGCCCCAAAGCATAGCAGCCCCGGGCTGGCGTCCCGTTTATGCGACACCGCCAAGGCCTGCCGCCCCACGGACGGCGCAAACACCAGTACCTCCATGGACTCGGATGCTGATGTTTCCATGGTCAACGATTCCATGATCCGCCCAGCCACCAAGAGAAAGGCCGCCACGTCGCCTTCAAGAGACTTTGCTTTCATCAGCCATTCCCCAGCCACGTATCCCTCGCAGGAACCCTCCATAGACAATGCATCCTTGGCACGCAGAAAAAGAAGAAGAACATCTCCCAACGAACTTGCCATTTTGAATCAAGAGTTCGTGGTCGGCTCCACGCCCGAAAAGGCCCGCCGCATTGAAATCGCCAGAAAGGTCAATATGAGCGAGAAAGCCATTCAGATCTGGTTCCAAAACAAAAGACAGTCGCTCCGCAGACTCAAATCCACCGATAAGGAAATCACTCTCTTGCCTCCCACTCCGGATTCGTCTGCCGTTGCATCCGCCGTGCCAACTGACTCGGCACCAACGCCTCTCTACGAGTCCACGCCCATTAGACCTTCCATCACCAAATCTCAGTCCCAACATTTCACTGAGAGCCCCGCCATGGCGCAGCTGTCGCCCATCCGGTCGTATTCCACGTCCAATTTGCAGCCATTCGTGAACAAGGACGTCAACAAAGCCACGTTGCTTTCCAAAATTCTCGCCAGTTCCAACGAGAAAAAAGAAAATCAATCGGAGCTCGTGATGAACCTCACCAACAAAAAGCAGCCGGAGTTTGCCCGCCAGTCTGCTTCGGCATCTACGCAATTGATGACGTTCAAGCTCACGCCAAAGGACCGGAAGCCTTTGGGAGTGCTTGACGTCAACCTGTTGAACAAGCAGAGAACAAAGGACAACCAGTGCATCCAAGGCTTGCTCTCGTTGAGAGCAGCCAACCACTGACCAACCACTGAAAAAACCACGGACTCCAAAACCCTATCATGACGCAACGACTCGCCAGTAATCTACATGCTTGCAACTAACAACCGCTGTAAAACACGAACGCTATCCCATGAACCTACGGCTTTCAGTTTAACTTCTCCTAGACTATTTATGACCACGCCTCTAAAACCGTGGGATGTATGAATCTCCTCCAACCATTAAATAACAGCGGCTTGCTGCGACTGGGACATGACACGGTCAGTTCTCTCAGCATCAAACTCAAAGTCATAGTATGATTTATCGTAGTAGTGCACACGGATAAACCCATCTTCTCCGCCGGAAACGTAGCCCAAATCGTCCGGGTGCACGGCCACGGTGTTCAAAGGACCAAAGTGTCCCTTGACACGGCCAATCTCGTCCATGAAAATCTTGTGGTAGAAGCGGGCCTCGAACTTACCCTGCGCCTCGGACGTCGTGGTGACGTTTCGGGCCTCCTGACCTCCGCCCAAAATCACAAAGTTCTTCTTGGGCGTGATGGCGGCGGTGTTCATGGGGGCGTCGGCCTTGTACACCTTCAAGATCTCAAAGCTCTTGACGTCAACCAATGCAGCGTTCTTGTCCTTGGATGCAGTGATGAAATACAGCCTGTCGTCGTGGGCAAACTGGATATCCGTGATCTGCACATTGTCCTCTTCGTTGTGGATGCCGTGCACCTGCACAGACTGGATGAACTCGCCGGTTTGGCCGTCGTACTTTGACACGTAGCCGTCCTTGTGGCCCGTGATGATGAACTCGCCGTCGGCCGACCAGCCTGCCACGGTCACGTGCGAGGCACCTTGCCTAGTCTTGATCACGAGACTTGGCTCCACCTTCTGGTCGTGCACGTTCTCGTAGTTGATGTCATAGAGAGACACCGCACCTGTGGAGCCCATGACATTATCGTTGACTGCCAACAATTTCAGGTTGTCGGGGGCGAACGCCACGCGTTTGACGGGCGACTCGGCATCCCATTTGAAGACACACTCGCCCGTCTGCACCTTCCACAAGCGGATAGACGTGTCGGCACTGCCCGTGGCGCAGAGCTCTGTTTTGCTGTCCACGTCGATGGACCAAATGGTACCCTTGTGGCCCTCCAAAGTGCCCAACCGCTCGCCGTTGGACGAGTACCAGATCAGGGCCGAGGCATCCTTGGCCACCGAGAACAAGATGTCTCCCTCGCGGTTGAACTTGACTTGCGTTAACGAACGCTCATGTCCCATCAATTTGATTGGTCTCATTGTGTGGTGGAGGACTTGAGGGATGCACCGTTACGTGCGTAGTGAGAATTTTTTCCGTCGTGCGCGCACCAATTTTGGCCCCCTTGGCTCTGTGTCGGGGGGGCGGCGTTGGACGGACGGCCTGGGCCACTGGAGTCGGCGCCGTCTCCGTAGAACGCCTCGGGACCTTTCAGGGGCGTCAGGGCGGTGTGTGCTATCTGCAGGACGCTGTCTAGAAGCGGTTGCGAAAGCCATTCAGCGGAGTTCTGCGGCTACATCTGCCATGAGGACCAAGACGTATGAAACACCGGCCGACGGCCTACGTATTAGGCGACAGGCAACTGTAGTCATCGTCACTATTTGGATCCGTCAATCAATTGTAGTCATCCCACTATTTGGATCCGTCATTCAATTGAAGTCATCCTCACTATTTGGATCCGTCAATCAATTGTAGTCATCCCACTATTTGGATCCGTCATTCAATTGTAGTCATCCTCACTATTTGGATCCGTCATTCAATTGTAGTCATCCTCACTATTTGGATCCGTCAATCAATTGTAGTCATCCTCACTATTTGGATCCGTCATTCAATTGTAGTCATCCTCACTATTTGGATCCGTCATTCAATTGTAGTCATCGTCACTATTTGGATCCGTCAATCAATTGTAGTCATCCCACTATTTGGATCCGTCATTCAATTGAAGTCATCCTCACTATTTGGATCCGTCATTCAATTGTAGTCATCCTCACTATTTGGATCCGTCATTCAATTGTACCATCCGTCACTCAATTGTAGTCATCCTCACTATTTGGATCCGTAATTCAATTGTAGTCATCCGTCACTCAATTGTAGTCATCCGTCACTCAATTGTAGTCATCCTCACTATTTGGATCCGTAATTCAATTGTAGTCATCCGTCACTCAATTGTAGTCATCCTCACTATTTGGATCCGTCATTCAATTGTAGTCATCCTCACTATTTGGATCCGTCATTCAATTGTAGTCATCCTCACTATTTGGATCCGTCATTCAATTGTAGTCATCCTCACTATTTGGATCCGTCATTCAATTGTAGTCATCCTCACTATTTGGATCCATCCGTAATTCAATTGTATCCATCTGTTATTCAATTGTAGATCCATCACATCATTCAATTGTAGATCCCTCACATCATTCAATTGTCCATCCGTCAATCAATTGTCCATCCATCATTCTTTATAGATCCCTCACGTCTCGAGGGCGTATGTCATGTCATCGGCACCCAGAGCGACACTTCGCCGGCCTCGCCTAGCACACACTCTCGGGCTCCTTGACGTCGCCCTCGTTCTCCCCCAAATCCAAGGTCAATTGTCGGTGGAACAAATCGGCCAACCACTCAAAGCACATCTTGGTCACCGCCGCATCGTAGCGGCCCTTCAGGTTCTCGTCCCGGATGAACGCATGCTGTGCCCCGTTCACCTCCATAAAAGTAAGCTGCACTTTGTTCCGGCGCAACGTGCTACGAATCAAGTCCCGGCCCTCCAACGGCACGTGCGGGTCCTTGTCGCCAAAAACCATAATGATCTCGCCCTTGATCTCCGCACTGCGCGCCAACGAGTCGTCATTCTGCCCGCGTCCCAACGCGTGATTATGAATATCTGTTGCGAAAAAGCAGAAGGCCGCCGACACTTCCGGATTGAGCGCAGCGCGGAACGCCAAGTGGCCGCCTAAGCACATGCCGGTGGCGCCGATTTTGCCCGTGCACGTGCGCAACCCCTTAAGGTACGCCACCGCCAAGTCGTTATCTTCGTCGTACGAACGCAACTCCTTTTCGATCTTGTAGCGGTTGCCTTTATCGGTACCCTCGGCGTCGTAGGGCAAGGCGTCGTGCGGCTCGAAATTGTGGTAGATGGAGGGCGCCACCACCACATACCCCTGAGCGGCAATGTCCTTGGCAAAGCGGGCCACGGGGCCGGTGACCTGGTAAATCTCCGAATAGACAATCACGCCGGGGAATTTGGCGTTGGGGTATCCGGGGATCACCGGGTGGAATGTGAAGAGCCGCATGGTAGTGCCGTAAGATGTCTGCACATCGTGGTGGCTTTCGTTGATCAACATGGTGGTAGGTGTGGGTTCGCATACTGGTGAGAGTAATGGCTAGGCCTACACACCCGTACATCCGACATCCGACACCCGTACACATAGGACACCTGTACATCTGACTTACATTGGGACTGTACATCTGAAATACATAGGGACTGTACATCTGACACATTGGGACTGTACATCTGACACATTGGGACTGTACATCTGACACATTGGGACTGTACATCTGACACATTGGGACTGTACATCTGACACATTGGGACTGTACATCTGACACATTGGGACTGTACATCTGACACATTGGGACTGTACATCTGACACATTGGGACTGTACATCTGACACATTGGGACTGTACATCTGACACATTGGGACTGTACATCTGACACATTGGGACTGTACATCTGACACATTGGGACTGTACATCTGACACATTGGGACTGTACATCTGACACATTGGGACTGTACATCTGACACATTGGGACTGTACATCTGACACATTGGGACTGTACATCTGACACATTGGGACTGTACATCTGACACATTGGGACTGTACATCTGACACATTGGGACTGTACATCTGACACATTGGGACTGTACATCTGACACATTGGGACTGTACATCTGACACATTGGGACTGTACATCTGACACATTGGGACTGTACATCTGACACATTGGGACTGTACATCTGACACATTGGGACTGTACATCTGACACATTGGGACTGTACATCTGACACATTGGGACTGTACATCTGACACATTGGGACTGTACATCTGACACATTGGGACTGTACATCTGACACATTGGGACTGTACATCTGACACATTGGGACTGTACATCTGACACATTGGGACTGTACATCTGACACATTGGGACTGTACATCTGAAAAGCACTCCTGCAGTCGTCATCATACCACCGCTCATCATAAATGCCGCCGGCACACCAACACTTCGGCTGAGCTACAGTTGTGCATTCCGAGGTCTGCCTGTTTCTGGGCGTCAATTAGGTAATTTATCATGGCCTGCCGTGTGGCGAGTGCTTTGCTAGCCCGGTAAGCTCACCATACGCTTACTTCAGTGCTTCTGCCTTCCTAGCATCCGCTATTCGTTAGTAATTCATGTCAAGTGAATGCTCTCTGATTGCCAACATACCTAGCGCTTGCTTCTGCCTCATCTTCTCGGCGTCTGACTCCATCCTCTTCTTCGGGTCCCCCTCCTTCTTCTGCTTCAGCGCCTCTTGCTGCTTTTTCATATTCTTGGCTCTCGCCAAATCCCTTTGGTTGCCTCTGGCCATTGCTGGCCGAGTGGCGCATGTGGCGCTGATCGTGAGGTGCGGAGCTTGCTTTGTGCAGGAGTAATTCGCCGGGCACTTCTCGCCACGTGACTTCGTCTTTCATCACTTGGCTTCCTCCAACTCGAACACCAAGCCGCCATCGGTTTTCGGATCGTATGGCTTCAACAAGAACTTCGAGAACTTCTTCAAGTTGTTGATCCCGCGGATCTCAGATCCCAACAACGGCATCTTCACCAAGTGGTAGTCCTCGTACAACTCGTTCATCTGACCCAAGTACTTCTTTTGCATCTTCCATCTGGCCTGGCATCTCTTGCAGTCATCGTCGTCGCTGAACAACAACTGGTTGACCACAATCGAGTTCACGTCCATGTTGTAGCTCATCAACTCCTGGATCATTCTCTCGGTTTCGTACAATGACAAAAACTCAGAGATACAAACGCAAACAAAAGTCGTCAAGTCGGGGTTGGTGAACTGCTCGTTCACTTCGGTGACATTCTCTTGGATCTCGCTCAACTTGGCGAAAATATCCTGCTGGTTGGCACCGCCTCCACCAAGCATGCTCATCATAGGTCCCAACTTTCCTGACAAGGCCTGGAACTTCGACAACAACTTTTCCAAAGTCAGCGGCAACTGCAAGAATCTGAGGGTGTGTCCCGTAGGAGCCGTGTCAAAGATGATCGTCTTGTAGGCAATGGCAGAGTCCTTATCATCGGCGCTTTTCTTCTGAGATTTGATATGCTTCAAAACCTCCATGAAAGACAAGGCCTCATCTATACCAGGAATAGAGCCCGTCATATCACTCATCATGCTCTTCAACGGATCGTTGGGGTCGTTGTTGTATTGCTGCGCCTGGTTCTGCAAATCGGTCATTGCTGCGCTAGGGTCGATCTCCATACAAGAAAGATTGCTCAAGCCCTCCACTTTACGAGCATCCTTGCCAAACTTCTGGCAAAACGCATCCGACAAGTTGTGGGCAGGGTCAGTGGAGATTAACAAAAACTCCTCTTTGGGGTACGCCAAAGCCAACTGGACAGCGATCGAGGACGACGTAGTGGTTTTGCCCACTCCTCCTTTTCCGCCCACGAAAATCCACTTCAACGAGTCTTGTTGGATGACTGAGTTCAATGATGGTTCTAGTTCAAAGTCCATGGTATGCGTAGTCAAATGGAGTTTGTGGTGTATTGAGATCTAATAGTCGCGGTGTATGGATTTTCGGTTGTGCACTTGACGACTTTCGCAGACGTTCCACCACATTCTGAGCGATAACGACGACATTTAGGGTCCAGTTTCACGACATTAGGGGCTGTCCCTAGCGAAGTTTTAAATTGGAAATGTGTCCCTATAAAATGTTCGAAATCAAGAGACTTGCTAGAAAAGTCTTTGATCACATCCAGAGATTCGAATGCAGTCGCTCGCTTCAGTAAGCCACTTTGGTCCTTGCCTCTGAGCTCTAGCTTGCTGAAAAGTAAAAAGAGGTTTCTGAAACTGGGGATATGCTCCTATTTATATACTTTGCAGACGTACGGTTTTGTAAGGGGTTATGTGCGTCCTGCACAGTGATTGTTGCAAAAAGGCGCCTCCTCCAAATATAAAGCCACAAATATCTCTCGACACTTTTTTTCCTTTCACTACTTTTTTCTGCTTTTTTCTATGACTTGACTTTCAAAGAATAATTGCTTCTCGACCTCTCTCTGGATCTCGGCTCCAGTCCAGCTGCAGATGTCGGGAACTTGTTGTTCGGATACACAAGAAAGCATGATGGAGTTGGGATTGATCTTCACCACGTCAGTCTCCATCCATTTTCCAAGTTGCAAAAAGTTTTGGCCGGCCAAATCTATGCTCCACTCTCGCGCACGCTCTCTGGTGACCACCGTGGATATTTCCGCCACGGGCCTCACTGCTGCGTTGTTATAGTTGCAGGCAAGTGTGTAACTCCATTCTCCCAATAACGTTAGTGACCCAGAAGCTGTTAGTCCGCTGATGAAAAACCTGAAGTCTCTGGAAGGCCCACCGCTCAATCTCAAGAGCTGAGTGAAACTTACCAGGATTTCAAACAGCCCTTCGCCGGTGTTCCTAGGCCTCACACATGATAGTATGGGCTGTTTCCAAATTGAGGCATTTGTCTCTGTGACCAGCAATAGCTCAAAAAAGCTCATTTTACCTCGATTGAACAAGTGGGACGAATTTTCTGTGTTTGCGCTCGTGTTGAAGTTAGCAGGTCCATAGATCTCTTTGGGAATAAGTGTGCTCTTCTCCAACTCGCAGTTGATGATGACATGGGGGTACACTTCAGCAATTGCAGACATCTCTGATTTGGATATGTTCGAGCAATTGCTGTGTCTGAGAATAACGTTGGAAATATCTGCTTTAAGCTCCCCGCCCTCTCGCTCTTCGGGAAAAACACTGAACGCAGAAACTGCCTCTTCAAGCACCGTGTCTTCCACAAGCTTTTTCGAAAGGTTCTGGTCTAGATGGCTTTGCGCAGAACTTAACAGATCACCGGTTCTCGCTACCACGACAAGATACGCAAACGCCAAAATTAAAAAGCTGATTATTTCCATGACAAGCTGCTGGAAATAACTTGGGGATTGGTGCGATATATACTTTGAGGTTTCAGTATGCTGGCATACCAAAAACACGATACAGCATTACATTATGCGAGGGGCCTGTTACGCCAAAGATGCGAGCCCGTCATAACTCAGATTCAACGAGAGGAAAAATGCGTTCGAAAGAAGAAAGTCACCAATCCTGGTTTTCCATGAATGACTGCAAACGCGGGGCCACCCGCGCACGAAGTCTGCTTTGACACATCAGTCAGCCGCGCTAGTCCACTCTATGCGCGGCGCCCTCATTAAAAATTATGCACCACGTTTCTTGCCCATCTCCCGTTTATGGTATAACTGCTTGACGCGAGACAGAAGGCTGGTGATTATACGGCATATAAAGAGACTGATATTCTTTATCTGCATATCAACGGATACTCCAGAATTCCAAAGCGCAATCTGAGAAGTTGCATTCCCCACACTACATCGGCCCCACATCACGTTTCATGATACTACGCTGAGTACCCTATGAAGTTCGCCAAAGTATTACAGCAAACCCTCATCGAGGAGGATATTCCCCAAGACTGGATTGAGGCCGCCATTCAATACAAAGTGCTAAAAAAATGCATCGGTCGAATCGTGGACGAGCTCGAATTTCTTGGGCTCTCGAAGTCCAACCTAAAGCTTCTTCTCCAGGATAATGAGAGCACTGTGGAGCTTCAGCCAGATGATACCGTGGCCAGCAACCCTGTGGTAGCCCACTATGTGCTCCGCAAACGCAAGAACCAGGTGATTCTGTACCTCAAAATCGTGTTAAATGAATCGGAAAGCACGCGCTTCTCCAACGAGGACGTGACACGTTTAGCGGAACTTATACGTGAAAAAGTGAACGCCGTGGGAACAGACGATGAAGAGCCGGCGAAGCAGGAGCCGCAGATTGTGGAGCTCAAAAAAGATTCGAGTGACAATTACGTCCTCTCGCCCACCACTTCGCACGAAGATGGGGACTTTTCGCTGGACGAGGTTGTGGAGGTCAAAAATAAGGAAATCATCATCAAGCTTAACTCGGACATGACGTTCTTTGGCTTGTTGAACAATGAGCTCAAAAATCTCGACCGCATTCGCAACACAGAGGAGCAGAAATTGGTGGCGGATATCGATTCTTTGAGTGAGAAGATTATCAAGTTCTCCGCCAAAAAAAGCGATCTCTATAAGTGGAGAGAGCTTTTCCGCATGTACCTTGACTCGGAGGTGTACTTTCGATACAATGAGATCAAATCGCAAGTCTTGGAGAAAAACGCTCACCAGATGAAGCAAAGTCTCAGCGAGTACCAAAGCCGGGTGGAAAATGCCCATGTCATTGGATTCAACCAAAAAGCAACATCCTTGGCGTACGACAGCTTTATCGCGCTCAACCAAAGGCTCTTGAAAATCATTCAATACCAATCCATCAACACAGAGGCGCTCCGAAAGATATTGAAAAAGTTTGACAAGCAGACATGCCTCAACGTATCTTCGAAATTCCCCAAATTGATGTCCGAGGACCACATCTCCATGCATGGCAGATCCGTGGCACAGTCCATTTGCTTTGTTATGCAGAACAAGTTGTTGACGCTCATTCCCCAGCTCGACGATTATACATGCCCAATCTGCATGTCTATAGCGTTCAAGCCGATTCGCTTGAGCTGCGGGCACATCTTCTGTGTAAGATGCCTTGTGAAGCTCAAGCAACGGGGCAAAAACGATTGTCCTTTTTGCAGATACGAGAATGCTATCACTTTGGCTGATTCCAGCAATCTTGACTTTGACGCCATGATTATTATCAAGAAATACTTCCCTGACGAGGTCAAGGAGAAGTTGAAGGACATGGATAAAGAGAGGTACGAAGAGTTGATGGGAAGCAAGAAAGGCTGTGAAATACTGTGATTGCGGCGAAGCTTCATGTCTGGAGGTTTATCGCCATGGCACCAGCTTGTCCTGAAGGTGTGTTTGTGAGCTTCCCTAGGTAGCAGATATAACTTTATTTCTGCCATGCCCACTTATCTATTACATTACCGACACGGGTAAGAATATCATGAAGGGATTGAATACACAAGTTCTGGCCAGAATGGTTAATTGGGAAATATAATTTCATGGAATATAACCAGTCGCCAAGAGACCCGTGCCTCCCGCGCATCGTACCCCAGAAAGCTCGATACTCGGCCCCAATTCACACAGCTCCATCACAATTCCCCATCAGCTGCACAAATATCGCCCCAAAGGTCTCCCCAGCTCCACAATAATCCGGCCCTATTCTGCATACAGCAATGTCGGAGAAGTACGACAGACAAATCCGCCTCTGGGCGTCTAGTGGACAACGGCGGCTCCAGGACTCGCATGTATGCCTTCTTAATTGCACCAGCGTCGGTGCAGAAGTACTCAAAAACCTTGTTCTCCCGGGAATTGGCGAATTCACCGTGGTAGACGGAGGCAGTGTGCAGGAGAGTGATTTGGACGGAAACTTCTTTCTCAATTCCGACTCAATTGGGAAGAGTCGAGCCGCTGCAATGTGTGCTGCTCTTCAGGAGCTCAATCCAGATGTTCAAGGGCACTTTTTACACTCTTCTATGGAGAAATTGGTGCAGGATCGGGATGAATGCAGTGGCATCTTTGCACACTTTTCTGCTGTGGTTTTGAGCGGATTTGTCCCGGGTCCAGTGCTTCGAGAGCTCAAAACCGTGCTCTGGAACCTTCAAATTCCGTTTCTCGTGGTTTCTACGCTTGGGTTTTACGGTACGGTCCGGACCTTTATCAAGGAAACAACCGTGATAGAGACACACGACCCCTCGAAAACGTACGACCTCCGAATCGACCAGCCGTGGGACGAGCTCAGGGATTTTGCGAATCTGTATGATTTGCAATCCTTGGATGCTACGGACCACGCACATGTGCCGTACATTGTGATCTTCGTCAAGGCGCTAGATCGGTGGAGGCACGACCACCCTGCTATGCCGCTGGGCTACACAGAGAAGAAGCTCTTCCAAAGCGCCTACATACAGAGTATGGCGCGTGACTTTGGCACGGAGGCCAACTTTGTGGAGGCGTCGCTGGGCTTCCACAGGGCGTTGCAGGTGACGCGGGTCCCTGGCTCAGTACAGCGGCTCTTCGAACGGGAAGAAATCCGGGACATCGGGCCGCAAACCACGGTGTTTTGGCTCTTAGTGCATGCGCTACGGTCTTTTACCGAAATCAACGGTGCTCTCCCACTCTCGGGGAGCCTTCCGGATATGACGTCTACGACTGCAGATTACGTCAGGTTGCAGGCGATCTATCGTGCAAAAGCGCAAAAAGACAAAGAGCAGTTCGTGGGGCTTTTACGGCGGTCGTGTGACCTTGCAGGACGCGACCCAGGCGAGATCAGCGATGCTTTGGTATCTGTATTCTGCAAGAATAGTGGATTTCTTCATGTGGCCCATGGGTGCATGCAGGACTATTCTGTTTGCATGGTGGAGCTGCTTTTGAAGAAGCTCAAAGATGATACCAGCGACGAGTTGGTTGTTTACTTTGCCATTTTAGCATACCACAATTGGTGTGATGGTGGAAACAGAGACGGGTTCTTGGGATATACGCAGGCATTCACGTACATTCTACACTCATCCCCGGGCGCAGAATCCACGGCTATAGGCCCTTCGGTGAAAAAAACTCTCCAGGAGGTGTTTCGCCACAACACGACATCTTACCATAACACTTGCAGTTTCATTGGGGGGGTGTGTGCTCAGGAGATGTTGAAACTCCTCACGTGCCAATACATCCCGCTTGACGACTTGTTCATATATGATGGGATTCGCTCGGCCAGCGGAAGATGGAAGGTGTAACTCGAGGCAGGTTAACTGCAGACAAGCAAAACCGAACGTGGCAGTGACCCTCCTGGAGTTCGTCTCTGATGACGGCAAAAACAAGATACAAGGAAATCACCGCCAATGAGAGACCTCAATCCTTGAATTCTGCGTTTCGGCCCCCTTGAATTCTGCGTTTCGGCCCCCTTGAATTCTGCGTTTCGGCCCCCTTGAATTCTACGTTTCGGCCCCCTTGAATTCTACGTTTCGGCCCCCTTGAATTCTGCGTTTCGGCCCCCTTGAATTCTGCGTTTCGGCCCAACAGGTGTTTTCCGAAGTCTCAGCAACCGTCGCTATGGAGTTACTTTGCTCGATACTTACTGAAGCATTCCGATACTCAAAGTTCCATTCTATTTCCGTCTATCAATAGCAGCTGTTGATCTTCTTGTGTTCTGTCGTGCAGGTGCCTGCAAGTTGCTTAGAGACCGCCAAAAGAGCCCAGAATCTCAGCCTTGGCCTTCTTGTTCTTACGCACCATGTCTTTCCAGTCGACGTCATTGGCGTCTTCATCGGACGACTCATCCGCGATCTGCTGCTCAATTGCCTCTCGTTTCCGCTTGTTCCTCTCCTTTCTTTCGGCACGCCCCTCCTTTGTTTCGACTTTTGCCGACCACGCCTCGTTCTTTTTCTTGAGAATCTTCCGCTTCTTGGCATCCCGAATCTTCGTTTCTTTCTCCGCTGCCATATTCGCCAAGCGCAGCTGTTCCCGACTCCCGTTGGCGTATGCGAATTTGTCCATATCAAAAGGCTCCACCAACCAGCCGTTTTCGGGCATTTTCTCGGCGGGAATGTACTTGGTTTCCGGCATCTTCGGCAACCGGAGTAACCCATATTGCCGGGCCAATCCAAGATAGTCCAATGCCAGCATCCGAAAGATACTCGACGCCACATGCTTCTGGTAATGCCTGACGAACCCGACATACGCCTTGATGGCCAACTCGTGGCGGGCTCTGTCAGCCCTCAAGTATTTTTCCAATTTCTGCTGCACTTCCTGGTGAAATTCCGGGTCGTGCGGTAACTCGAACTCGGTCATCGGGACTTTCTTGACTTCCATGAAGTCCACATAATTCTCCTCCGGGGTGCCTTCATTGAGGAACGTGATGGCACGGCCTACTTTGTTAGCCCGGCCCGTCCGTCCACACCGATGCAAGAACATGTCTGGGTCCGAGGGCGGATCCAACTGCACGACTAAGTCCACATCAGGAATATCAATGCCTCTTGCTGCAACGTCGGTGGTGAAGAGGATATGCTTCTTGTCAAGATCGCCGTCGTGGAACTTTTGCAAGGTTTTGAGCCGAATGTCGGTGGTGAGCTGGCCGTGCAACGAGTAGAACTGGTCCGGGAGGTTCAAGCTCTGGATGAAATCTCGGAAGTGCTTCACAGAGGTGCATGTGGGGAAGTACACTATGCACTTCTTGAAGCGGTAGTCCCGAAGGAGACTTAATAACGTCGTGAGCTTCTTCTCAGGCTCCGTGAGTGCATATTGGATGGTCAACGCTCTGGGTGCAGACTTCTGCGTCTTGGACGTGGTTTGCACGAGGATTTTGACGGGGTTTTTCATTCCAGTTCGGAACACCTTGTCCCCGGCAGCGGAAAGCGTCGCCGAGTACAACCCCGTGCGCCTTTGGCCGGGGAGCTGCTTCAAGATGGAAACGACTTCCGTCTCAAACGACATATCTAGGAGCTTGTCGGCCTCGTCCAAGACCGCGATCTCGACGGAGCTGGTGTGCACTTTGGCGGATTTGAGAAGGTCTGCCATACGGCCGGGCGTGGCGATGATTATCAGAGACCTCTGCTTCAAAAGCAAGTCCAAGTCTTCTCTCACCGATAGAAGCGAGCCAACCACAAGTTGAGTGGAGATGCGGGGCACATTTTCGGGCAAGAACTGGAGAAGCTGGTCAAAGACCTTTTGGATCTGGCTGGCCAATTCTCTGGTCGGTGTGAGCACCACCGCCAACATGTGGCCTCTTTTGGCAAGCTCGGGGCCGTTTTCTCCCGCCATATCGCCGTGGAGAATGTTCGACACGTGATGTAGGATGGGGATGACGAACGAAAGCGTCTTGCCCGATCCGGTGACAGACTCCACCACCACATCTTTGTTGCCGCAGAAAAGCGGGATGGTGGACGCCTGGACGGGGGTCATGGAGGGGTAGTTGAGCGAGGCCACGGCCTCCTCGATCCACGGATGGATTTTGCCAGAGAGATTCAGCCACAGAAGAGACATTTACGCAGGGAGTGCACTGGCCATGGGTGCGGATGATGAGAAGGCCGATGCGATGACCTGCATGGAGCGCCGGGCACCTCCGTGCACCGCCTCTTCTATGCGGCCTAGTCCAGATCAGCATTTCTCCATCTGAACCGTTACATGTGGAAAGCTCTACGCACAATGTCTACTACGTCGTACGAGAAATGGTCCAAGAAGAACCTTATAAAGAGAATTCTTGAGCTTGAGAGCGGGCGTGCGGGCCCGGACGCCGGTGGAAGTGCAGGCCCGGATGCCGGTGGAAGTGCAGCAAGTTCGTTAGAAGCTCCACGTGAAACGGGAATTAGCGTCAAAAAGCGCAAGTTTGATTTCTCCCGCTTCGAGACCCGCTTCATAGCGCTTCGCTTCGCCTACATGGGCTGGAACTACAACGGGCTCAATTTCCAGTTCGAGCCCACCCCTTTGCCCACGGTAGAAGCGGAAATTCTCCAGGCTATGGCCAAGGCCAAACTCATCAGTGCCCCGGACCCAAACTGCTGCGCCTTCAGCCGCTGTGGAAGAACGGACAAAGGAGTCAGTGCGTTGAACCAAGTGATCTCACTCAATATCCGGTCCAACTTGAGCAAAGACGAGCAGAGCGACGCAAAAACCGACTCGAAAGAACTCAAGTACCTTGCCATTTTGAACTCGCTTTTGCCGCCGGATATCCGCATGACGGCCGTGTGTTTACGTCCGCCTCCCAGATTCGACGCCCGCTTCAGCTGTTCTTACAGGCACTACAAATACCTCTTCAAGGGTAATGGGCTCGATCTTGAGCTCATGAGAGACGCAGCACGGCGGTATCAGGGGGTCCACGACTTCCGAAACTTCTGCAAAATCGACGGGTCCAAGCAAATCACCAATCACATGCGAGAGGTGTACAATGCAGAAATCGTGGCGCACGACTCCGAATTCTACGTGTTTGACTTGAAGGGCTCGGCGTTCTTGTGGCACCAGGTGCGCTGCATGGTAGCTGTGTTGTTTTTGGTGGGCCAGAAACTCGAGAGGCCTGCGGTGGTGGACGAGTTGATGGACATATCCCGATACCCCAGCAAGCCTGTGTATGAGATGGCCAACGATATCCCATTGGTGCTTTATGACTGTGTGTTTCCCGAAATGGAGTGGCTCACCGGCGAAGATATCGAAGGGCAAGTGCCGCGTATCTCCAAGGAGCACCGCCGGTTCAGCGCAGAGTTGACGGATTACCAGCTCAAGGCACAGGTGGCACGCATGGTGGAAGACGTGTTCATACCCAAAAATCTCGAGGGCCAGGCCACGGGCGGTGCTGTGAATACGGGCGACGGCATGGGGCGCAATTACAAGAACTACGTGCCGTTAAGCAAGAGAGACGTCAACGACTGTGTTGCAGTGGTCAACGCACGGCATTTGGAGAAGCAAAAGAAAAAGCTAGCCAACAAGGCCGACGAAGGAGGCGAATAAAGCCCCAGTTGGCTTGCGGCTCGGACCGCTGAGTTCGAGGTGGAGCTTTTTACAGAGTACAATTCTGAGTCCAGCTGCTTTGTCTGCCAGCCCATTGTTCAGTCCGCCTAATTTGCGTTGTCGTGTCCTCTGCTCATAGAGCTGTTCTGTCGAGTCAATCACAGGTGAAACCAGAGTCTTGTTTCAGATGTTTATGTTCTAGTACAGCGCCAGCAGTTGAAAACTAGGCAAGAGGCTATCATGTGACTCAAGGCTACAGACTGCGGCTGCAGACTCAAGGCTACAGGCTGCAGGCTCAAGGCTACAGGCTACTGACTCAAGGCTACAGGCTACTGACTCAAGGCTACAGGCTACTGACTGCAAGGCTACGGACTGCAAGGCTACAGACTGCAAGGCTACGGACTGCAAGGGACTGCATGAAGATCCTCTCCATAGTGCTTGTATCTGATGGTGCAGGACTGAATACCAAGATATCCGGCAGTGTTGCACCTGCACACACCCCACGTTCACATGCGCCGCCAAACACTCACTTGCATCCGGCCGGTGCAGTCAAGCACTTCTCTTTTCCTCACCCTGGGCTCAAACTCTCACCCCCTAGTCACCGCATCATGGACTGGACAGAAATAAGATACAAGGGCATCCGAGACTGGCCGGCGCCTCGCGAAATCGAGATCCAAACCAAACTCGGCGTGCGTGGCACTATTGCAGTCCCCCATTCCGAAGACAACGACCGCTTCCTAGCCGACGGGTATGCGCCGCCGACCAACCGCATGGTGTTGCTTCTCCATGGCCAAGGCGGCCACCGTGACTACTGCTACCAGAAGAAATTGGCGCATCAAATGGCGGCAGAGCTTGGCGTCTACTCCTTACGCATAGACTTCCGCGGGTGTGGGTCACTGGCGGACGTGGCGGACCCGGAGGTTGGCCGCATTTTGGAGCTGGACATCGACGACATTTCCAGCGTGTGTGAGTACATTTTGTCGCCGGACAACGCCGCCCAAAAGCGGTTCTTGCTACTGGCCATTGTGGCGCATTCACGAGGCGCCGTGGCAATGTTTCTCTGGGCAGTGCAGCAGGAGAGGCTTCTAGGCGACGTGGCCACTGCCCACCAAGCTATTGTGGTGCCCAACCTCATCAACTGCTCTCTGAGATTCCGCTCCAGAACCGTTTTGGATCGCTACCCCGACTCCTTCGAGTATCTAGAGCAGACGGCCCTCAGGCACGGCGAAATGAGCTTGGTGAGGATCACGCGGCGTGAGTTGCACTCGTTGGCCGTGGCAGACACGCCCAGCGTGCGGGACTTGTCTCGGAAGTGGTCTGTGTTGAGCATATACGGTACCGAGGACCTGATAATCTCCAAGGAGGATTGTGCATACTTCGCCAACCACTTGAACCGCGGTCCGTATACGCACCAGTTGGAGCTCATCGACGGCGCAGACCACAACTTCTACGGCGTGCAAAAGATCGAGAGCGCTGGCGATGAGGAGGATTACAACCCGCACGGCATTCCGCTCTCGAAAAAGAAAACTGTCAATTACAACTACGTGGTGAATGCGTTGATAGTCAAGTATCTCACCACGGAAGAAGAGCTCGTGCGGTTCAAAGCCGCCAACGACAGAATTGGCGCGGTTTCCAGGTTCAAAAGCGTCGACGGTATCTCCAACTTCAGAGATTTGGGCGGGTGGCCACTAGTGGCGCCAACACTCGCTGCCCAGAAGCCGAAGGCCTCCACCAGGTACTACGTGCGCCCCAATTTGCTCTTCCGGTGTGCCAACACGGCACATTTAACGGACGCGGGATTGCAAGCCTTGAAGAAGCTTCAGATCAAAACCATCTACGACCTCCGGTCGGAACAGGAATGCGAGAAAGACGGCGTGCCGCAAAACCTCGAAGGCGTCGGTGTGGTCAGAGTGCACACGCCTGTGTTCAAAAAAGAGGACTTTTCTCCGCAGGCCATTGCTTCCCGATACTCGAACTTGATCACGCTGTGGTACTCGTTTGTGAATATCTATGACCACATATTGGAATGCGGCACCGATGCTTTCCAAGAAATGTTCCTCAGTCTTCGAGATGGGAAAGGGCCGATTTTGTTCCACTGCACCGCCGGAAAAGACCGCACGGGTGTATTCGGCATGCTTGTGCTCAAACTCGCTGGGTTGGACGATTATACGATTGCCAAAGAGTATGAGTTGACGCACATTGGCTTGAAGCCAGACCATGAGAGTATCAAGGCGGGTTTCTTGGCCCGGCTTGAGCTGCTGAGGTCTAAAAAGGAGTTTGGGGTGGTTGAGAAGATGATTGCCAGCGGCAGGAAGGACTTTTCCATTGAAGAAGACGGGTTTGCCAACTTAATCAGCTCCAAGTCCGATGCCATGTTGGCTACGCTTGAGTTACTTCGCTCCAAATACGGTGGTATATTGAACTACATGCAGAAGTACTTGGGCTTCTCCATGCAAGACATAAAGACCATTTTCGATAACATAGTGGAGACGGAACAGTATGCCGCGAAGTTCTAGGTCTTCACAAGGCTTGGTCATAGTGAAAATACCAAGCACTCGTGGATTGCATGGAACGGCAGTGGAACGGTCAGTGAAACGGTCAGTGAAACGGTCAGTGAAACCGTCAGTGAAACCGTCAGTGAAACCGTCAGTGAAACCGTCAGTGAAACCGTCAGTGAAACCGTCAGTGAAACCGTCAGTGAAACCGTCAGTGAAACCGTCAGTGAAACCGTCAGTGAAACCGTCAGTGAAACCGTCAGTGAAACCGTCAGTGAAACCGTCAGTGAAACCGTCAGTGAAACCGTCAGTGAAACCGTCAGTGAAACCGTCAGTGAAACCGTCAGTGAAACCGTCAGTGAAACCGTCAGTGAAACCGTCAGTGAAACCGTCAGTGAAACCGTCAGTGAAACCGTCAGTGAAACCGTCAGTGAAACCGTCAGTGAAACCGTCAGTGAAACCGTCAGTGAAACCGTCAGTGAAACCGTCAGTGAAACCGTCAGTGAAACCGTCAGTGAAACCGTCAGTGAAACCGTCAGTGAAACCGTCAGTGAAACCGTCAGTGAAACCGTCAGTGAAACCGTCAGTGAAACCGTCAGTGAAACCGTCAGTGAAACCGTCAGTGAAACCGTCAGTGAAACCGTCAGTGAAACCGTCAGTGAAACCGTCAGTGAAACCGTCAGTGAAACCGTCAGTGAAACCGTCAGTGAAACCGTCAGTGAAACCGTCAGTGAAACCGTCAGTGAAACCGTCAGTGAAACCGTCAGTGAAACCGTCAGTGAAACCGTCAGTGAAACCGTCAGTGAAACCGTCAGTGAAACCGTCAGTGAAACCGTCAGTGAAACCGTCAGTGAAACCGTCAGTGAAACCGTCAGTGAAACCGTCAGTGAAACCGTCAGTGAAACCGTCAGTGAAACCGTCAGTGAAACCGTCAGTGAAACCGTCAGTGAAACGGTCAGTGAAACCGTCAGTGAAACCGTCAGTGAAACCGTCAGTGAAACCGTCAGTGAAACGGCAGTGAAACCGTCAGCGAAACCGTCAGTGAAACCGTCAGTGAAACCGTCAGTGAAACGGCAGTGAAACCGTCAGCGAAACCGTCAGTGAAACCGTCAGCGAAACCGTCAGCGAAACCGTCAGCGAAACCGTCAGCATCCAGAAGTAGGCCGCTTCAGTGCGGGCACGTTCTAAATCCGTGGTCACATCACCGGAAGAGGTCTCTGTTTGAACAAGATCTTCTTTTCTATTATATCCACTATCTCTATGTCTTTATCGTCCGGGTTTTTGGACACGCGGAGAACTCCCAAAGGCTCTCGTAAGGTCTCCACGGCGCCAAGCAACCGCTGGGATTTCCCCACGTACAAGACGACTTTATTTGGATCGCCGGCATCGAACAGCATTTTGCCAAACCGCACAGCATCGTAGATCTCGTCCACCTTCGCAAAGTTTTCCTTATACTCTGCATCCACGTCGTCGTTGGCATGAGGCGCGTGCTCAGGTAGATTTAGCTCGCCCTGGATCTCGAGTATAGAGAGCCCAAACGGCGTGGAAATCACACACGGCTCACCTCCGGGGCCTACTATCAGCGTTCCGGTCTTATGCGGTAGATTAACGGCTTGGTGTGCTCCTGTATAGTCGATATTGGTGGTGGGCATCGATAAGTGTAGTCACGTTCGACTGAACGCGCGTATGAACCTGTCCATCTGAAAAAAATCATCTCTAAGATTACAAGAATTCGTCTCTAAAACTACAAAAATCATCTCTAAAACTACAAAATCCATCTCTAAATTCCAAAACTCCTTCTCTAAATTCCAAAACTCCTTCTCTAAATTCCAAAACTCCATCTCTAAAACTACAAATTCCATCTCTAAATTCCAAAACTCCATCTCTAAATTCCAAAACTCCTTCTCTAAATCCCAAAACTCCATCTCTATTCCTTCTCTTATCAACCGTTGTATTCGTTCCGTCAAAATTGCTGCTGCCATGAAGACTGTCGGGTGTACGGGTTTCGCCAGATCTTGATCTATGCGGTAGGAATCTTCTAATTCCGATATCTGGGTCTGACGCGAAAAGGACTTGCGTAGGCTGCAGTGGCTACTCCCCGGTCTATGAGATGGAAGTTTCCTCTTTCGGAAATTGGAGGTTTCCTATTTGGGAAATATGCGAGCGAACGCAACTCACGGTGCGCCGAGTGCAGTCGCTCTCGAAATCAGCAGGCACCTTGAAGCGCCCACACCAACAGGCCCTCCGCAAAGATGCTCGCAAACCCTGCACGGCGCCCAAAGCGACTTCTGTAAGCTTTTCCACAATAAGATCGTGGTCCTGCAGACAAGCCGCCCATATTTCCTAATCAAGCAATGAGCGATGTCTTCCCGGGCCTATAAATATGGTCCCTCCAGAAGCCAGTGGAAGTGATACAAGTCAGCTAGAGGCCGTGAGCAGCCGACAACTAAACAACTGAAACAACTAAACAACTAAACAACTGAAACAACTAAACAACTAAACAACTGAAACAACTAAACAACTAAACAACTAAACAACTGAAACAACTAAACAACTAAACAACTAAACAACTAAACAACTAAACAACTACACAGGCACTCCTGAACATGACCAACTACTCGTCGTTTGCACCCTATGACTTCGACGGATACCCAGCAATGAAAGGCCTACTGCATTTCTTCGTGCCGCTCTTCAACGGAGCAACCGAGGGAACCGGCATTCTATACATCGTCAAATTCTCCAAAAACTTGTTGGGCCCAAACTTGCCACACATCTTCCTCAAGTATGCAGTGGGCATCCAGTTGGGTCTTTTCGGAGACTACCCCACCTCCAAGGATTTGGCGCCAAGCGTCCTCTTCACCGTGCTCTTCGGCATCACGGGCGTCATCCACTTGCTCATCTTCGTGATCAACTGCACCCGCGGCCACTACTTCTGGATCTCTTTCGTGTGGGCTTTCAACTGCGCCATGAAGCTCTGCGGGTTCGCCTTGCGCGCAGCATGGCTGCAGGACGCCACGTTGATCCAGGTGGGCTTGGCCAGTGAGTTCTTCTTGATCATCCCCTCGGTGATTTTCGCCTCGTTCGACCTCATATTGGCGCAGCGGCTCTTCACCTGGCGCCACCCCGTGGGAGGCTCGCGCAAGTTGTTCTGGGGCGTCATGATCTCCATGTACATCGTGGTCGGCTTTCTCGTGGTGAGCACCGTCCTCGCGTCCTTTGTGCCGTACATCGACTTGCTCAGCGCAGCCGCGTACATCCAGTGGCGGAGGGTCAACATGGCCACCGGCATCTTTGTGATCTTGTACTCGCTCACGAGTATCAGCTTGATCGCGTTGTCGTATCTCTTCCCGCCCACCGCCAAGGACGAGGGCCTATACACGTACCAGCCGTGGTGGATCGAGTCCTTCTCCACGTTCTACTTCGTGCAGCCTGGCGCCGCGCAGAAGGCCGAGGAGACCTTCATGAAGAGAAACCACAACCATAGACACGCCATTCGAGTCATTGCCGCCACCCACCACCACTACAACATGGTGGAGGGCTTGACCAACCAGCGGGGCAACTTGAAGCACAGTGTGTCCATGGCGTTGATCTGCATCACCACCGTGTTGATATTCATCGGCTCCTTGTGCAGATGCGTGGTGTTGTTCCAGAATAGAATCGCGCGCCATCTCAGTCCTGCGGGCTCGTCGATTCTCATGTACATCTGCTGGGGTGCGTTTGAGTGGATCATCAATGTCTTGTATATTGTGGGCAGGGTGGACCTACGCTTCTACCGTCCGGACCGCTTACCGAAAAAGGTGCGGTCCATCATCACGGCCGAGCAGAGTTACCTTCCCTCGGACGTGGAGGACGATGCCGGCGACTACACTACGAACGACATGGACACGTTTTCCTCGGCCTGCAAGTCTTCTTCCCCTTCTCCTCGCCCTTCTTCGCCTTCTTCCCCTTCTTCCCCTCCGTACCCCAGAGACGACTACTGGCAGGAGAAGCACGACGACGACAACTTCTCCGACTTCCATTTCTAGCAAATCGTATACCATGAGTACTGCCCATCTCTATTGCCACAGCATGCATCTCATCTGCTCTGTATTATCTCTATAACTATTCCTTGGAAATGTCTCTTCCAAATAAAGACACCTTGAACCAGTCGAGGCACACCAATACCTGGTTCTTCACCGAAAGACACATGTAAATGTACGCAGATCTCCAGATCAAGAACGTGAGCGACCCACCTGAGGAGATGTTGGACCAGTTGCCCCACACCAAGTCGGCCACTGCCTTCTCGGACCCAATGTATGCCAACGAGCCTTGGTGATTGTAGTGGAAGGGCTCAAACGAGCTCTCGGCCCTGACCAACTTCTTGGCGAGTCTCTCCACGTTGTCCTGTGGAGTAGGGTTGCTGATCCTGTACTTCAACGAATCAATCTCATCCAACTTCTTGAAGACACCAGCCAAATAAATACCCTCTTGGAATGCGACCTGTGCCGTTGGCGCGTACTTGGTAAAGGTACAGTCACCCAAGGCAAAGATGTTACTGGTACCGTCAACCAAGAATTTGTCGTCAACCAACAAG
The DNA here is from genome assembly GCA_002370515.1 of Metschnikowia proteae. NCBI lineage: Eukaryota > Fungi > Ascomycota > Pichiomycetes > Serinales > Metschnikowiaceae > Metschnikowia > Metschnikowia proteae. Next base: position 91,668 of record NKYY01000020.1, on the reverse strand, counting down.
CCTCTTCTGGCATTCTTTTGCTCTTCGACCTTGGAGCACAAGTTGCCCACAATCTCTCTGCGCGCATTACCGGTGGCCCAAATCAACATTCCGTATGGGTACTCCACGGTGGTCTGCGTGCCGTCTTCAGCGTGGTGGTTGGCAAAGACGGATTTGTCGTCGACTTTCAGAATTCTGGTGTTAGTTTTGAGCTTGATGTTGGAGTCTTTGAACACTTGCTGTGTGAAGTCAACCAACTTCAGATTGAACATGTTCAAAACATGGGGCATGGCCTCCACAAGCGTAATGTTCAACTCGTCAGCCACCTCGGGCATCCAGTGCTTCAAGTCTTGGTCAATGTAATCCTGGAGCTCTCCTGCAGTCTCGACACCGGTGGGGCCACCACCACACACAACAATGGACAACAATCTCAGTCTTTCGGGGTCGCCTTTAGGCAAAATATTAGCAGCCTCAATCACCTCCATAAGAGTCCTTCTAATCTTGATGGAGTCACTGACTTCCTTCAAGAAGATGGAATGTTCTGCCACACCAGGAATGCCGAAAGTGGAAGGCTTTGCACCCACACCAACAACCAAGTAATCATAATTCAACGAAGTCACGATGTCCTCGCCGTATGTAGGCTTGGAGGATCCCGTGTCAGTGCCAGAGTGCCCGGAGTGCACCGTGGTAGACTGTCTGATGGTCAATTTGTTGTTCACGGGGTCAATATCGGTGGCCTCGGCCTCCAAGTAGATAACCTCGTTAGGCTTCTTTCTGGTGATACTCCGCACGGGCTCAATGATAGATCTGATCTCAACAGTTCCCGTGGGAACAGAGGGCAACAACGGCGTGAAGAGAAAGTAGTTTCTGGGAGAAACAACGACAACATTGTACAAGGAGGTATCCAAGTTCTTCAAGAGCGGAATGGACCCCCATCCGGAGCCGAGAATAACCAAGGTTTTCTTTTTGCGGCCATTCTCAAAAGTGCTGCTTTGTTTGACTTGGTCAACGGGCGTAGACTCTTTGAGTACTTTGTAAGTGATCACACCAGTGGTTCCCACAAGAGCCAAACCGGTTAATCCCGCAAGGGTTTTCAACGAACGCTTGACAATGCCAGATTTCTTAGGAGTGGGCGCTTTTGGTATGGCGTTGAAAGCACGGCCAGTAGTGCTGAAAAGCCTGGCTGAGTGTTTAAACATAGCAATCAATAGCGAAAGATGTGTGATGTTTTGAAATTTGAAAGGCGCCGTGCCGTCGAAGATTTCGCATTTTTATATACTCTCGGGTCGGTGCTCGGAGGCTATTCGCTTGTTGCTTTTTTTCCGGCCGCTCCGATTATCTGCGCGGGCACTTATTTTGCCAAGGCACTTTTGTGTTGATAACCGACCCGTTGCAGCTCTTTCGGTTGGCATCGTGGAAATACGGCCTTGGTGACAGGCCAAACCTCGGCACTATGCAGGCCTACTTCCCGGAGAGCTTCGTTGCTTTTCCAAGCCAATGCTGTGAACTTCCGCTTGTCATTGTGGCATTCTGATAATGGAGTTGATAAGAAAAAATCAAAACAGCGGCTCTGTCGGGGATGCTCAAAAGTTGTTAGCAGGGCCCGTTTCTTCGCTGTATATCTCGGTATTTTCAGAAACACGGACGGTAACGCATGGCGCAGCACGGTGCCCCTCGTATTAACAGATCGTACCGTGGCGGGATCTCGGTTTTCTCACTTGCTGCCATGCACCGCGCAATTACTGTTTTGGAGCCCTCGAAACTCGGCACGGGACTTCGGAGTTTCACTAGGTCCACCGGCACATCAAACCCAGGCACATCAAACCCAGGCACATCAAACCGAGCCACATCAAACCGAGCCACATCAAACCGAGCCACATCAAACCGAGCCACATCAAACCGAGGCATTTACCGCGCCTAGCACTTCAATCGACTCGCCCTTTGGCGTTCATTGATCGTGAACCTTCATATGAAGCCACTGACACGGTCCTCCTCCCACCGATGCAATTTCTCTCGCCTGTAGTGATACACTTTCCTTGACTCCTTGAACTTCCCAAGAAATTCAGTCATGTTCTGGGGCTTCTTGCGGAACTCCTCTGTCATCACCTTGGCGTTCTCATCCTCTAGCTGTAGAAGGTTCCTGTACTTCACCTTAAGAAAGTTTTGATTGAAGTTGGAGCTTAGGAGCTGGTACTGGCTCGTCTCGAGAGCAGAAAACTCCTTGAAAAGTGTATCGAGCTCCCTGATTTGGCTCTGTATAGTCTCAGTGTAGCGGTCGTAGCTGTCAATGGAGCTTAGTATGCTGTTGATTAACGAAACAAGGTGATCAATGAGCTCTCGAAGCTCGTGCTCCTTATCCTGGTATGTTTCTAGCGATTTGACGTATCCCCTCGTGAGCTCGTACAGATTTGCCAAGGTGTCCAAAAATTGTGCGGGAAGCTTGCTGAGGGATTTGGGGAGCGGGAACGGCTTCAATTCTTGAATGTTCAACTCTGATATTGGAGAAGTGGGTGTACTGGGCTCTTTCATTGTGATGTGGAGTTGTGGTCTGTGATGTTATCAGTAGCCGCGCGAGACTCGCGAGTGCGTTCGAAGGCTGCCATAATGCACACCGAAAATGCGATCAAAGATGCCAGAATGCTTGAATGCTTAAGAAATTGAATCGAGAAAGTGATTCTGAAAAATATCTGAGAAGAATCTGAGAAATTGTTCTGAGAATCGAAATTTAGAAATTGAATGTTTAGAAATTGAATGTTTAGAAATTGAATGTTTAGAAATTGAATGAATTGAATGCTTAGAAATTGAATGAATTGAATGCTTAGAAATTGAATAAATTGATTGCTTAGAAATTGAATAAATTGAATGCTAAAAATTGATGCTTAAGAAGCTATGTAGCGGAACTTCTCAACGTTTGCCCCGCTTCAAACCATCTTAGCATTGGACCATTCCCGAAGCCTCTCGCCATATTTGTAACACACAAAAGGAAAAGGGATCCCCAAAAGTAGCGAAACAAACCCGCATAGCGTATTGCCCCATCCGTAGCCCATTTTTTCATACATGAGGTTTGCAAATAAAGGAAACAGGAACCCAAGAAGACACCGGAAGATGGAGGAGGCGGCGAAGGAGGAGGCGGCGTATGCAGGATTCATGTCTATTAGGTATGCTTGAAGAACCTGCAAAACACACACCAAGCCGAACGCAAAAATGCCGCTCCCAATGCAAGGCATGATCCAGTGCAACTTGTACTGTGCAGACCAGCCGTACCAGAACAACCCAATGGGAATGATCACCGCAGTAACAAATAGACACGGCAAGCGGTACTCCGGTTTGGAAACGCCCCCGTTCTGCCGGGTGAGTCTATCGTACACTTTTCCGAGCATGAACGTCCAAAACAACACGCCGAGCATGAACCCGCAGCCAAGCGAAAGATACATGAGCCCCGAGACTGAGCGTGAGAACCCATACGTTTTCTGGTACACGGAGGGAAACGTGACGATCATCAAGTACAAGAAGCCATAGATAAACGCCATGAACGATCCAAGCCCGAAAACTAAAGGATTCGTGAAGAGGAGCACCATCGGCCTGCACACAGACGCAGCAGAGAATGCGTCTTTGGCTCCACGGAGCTCGTGCATCGTATGCAAGTTTGGGTTGCCGCTCTCTTTCCTCAACGTCTGTGCCTTTATGAATAGCAACCTGGGCGCATATGTCTCGTGAAAGAGAAACGTGTTCACAACAGCAATGACGCCGTTGATCGTGGCAAGTGTATACACAACCCATCTCCAGCCCGCAGCCTGCACAACGAACGCGCCGATGACAGGCGATAGCGCCGCGCCTAGGAGCGGTATAAGGAACACGCCAGCCAACGACAAATTGCGCTCTTTCGCCGAGTACATATCGCTGATGACCGCCGGTGCCACATTGAGCGCGGTTGAAGAAAAGAGGCCGGAGATGAACCGCAACAAAATCAACTGCGTAGCGTTTTGCGTGAAGCCACACCCCAAATTGAGTACGAATGTCAACCAACACGTTACACTCAAGACTATTTTGCGGCCGAACTTGTAGTTTTCACTGAACGGCGCAACGAAAAGCGGCCCCACGGCCCACGCCAAGAGATGGATGCTGACGAATAGTGCGCACACCGTTGGCGAATGGACGCCAAACTCTTCCCCAATTTCAGCCGTGGCGGGCGAGAGGATAGACGCCGAGAGGGGGCACACAAATGTGTACAGCGAAACCAAAAGCACCACCCAAATTTTCTTGGCCCTCTTCCAGTTCCGCGGGTTTTCCTCGCTATCCGCTTTCCAAGCCACGAGCTCGGGATCTGCCTCCAGGAACAGTTCGGCGGATTCCTTAGTGGCCATCTCAGGAGCCACGATTTGGAAGCCTTCGTCACATAGAGCATGATCTTTTATCTGACTCGAAACCGCCTCCGTCGTCGCCACTCGCTGAATATCAAAACCGTCCAAGTTGGTATGTGATGAAGCAGGTGCTTTGCTCAAAGGATCGGTGCCTTGGCGTAAACGGTCTGGTGTGTATTTTTCTGTGTCAGTGACACTTCCCGAAGACGTGGAAGTGGCTGAAAGAGAAGTGGTGAATTCGACTACCAGGTCAACTCTCTTCATGTCGATAAGCTAAGGTTGTGAACGTTGGAGCTTGGCTTTGAAGGAATTGCTGGCGTCAAAAAATTCACATTATATTAAAGAGCCGCATTGACGCTTGGGTCTTCCGGCTGCAAAATATTTCTTAGCGAAGATGTCGGATATTCCGCGCGGTCGGCTATTGGCGGATAATGTGCAATGCGGGCATGCGGCGCCGTCAGCCGTGCCCCTCAAGAACACAACATGACCTTCAATGCAAATCTGTTTTTCATGATTCCTTATTGTCTTGGATTTTACAGTCGCCTTTACACATCGAATTGTTGAAGCTGACTAAACAAAAGGGAAGGAGCATGTCCTTCCTGCACCGCCGCTTCAGGTAACGGTTTGGTATCCAAACTAGCAGTGTTGCCGAGCCGGCATATACTTGAGCTCTACTTTGTCAAATCTTTAACAAACTATACTCACGTCGTTTTGTTGAGGGGCAGAGTTGACGCTGTGGTCTGTAGTTCTGTATGCAATCTCATGTTTCCTGCGAAAGTCAATTGTTCAAGGTCACCCATAAAAATCCAGGTTTCTCTTAATTATGAAGTCATTCAGCTCACGCTATCTGCAGCCTCTAGGATTCATTCCCCTAGCCAAATCGCTCTGCTGCCATAACCTCGGTGCTTTCCCAGGCTTGCATTTCGAATACTAACATCTGATCCGGTATATAGCTACTCGTTCATACTTGGTATACATTTATAGTAGCGCGGCATATTTATTAGTGCATAACGCAAGCATGCTACAGGAGCTTTAACTATGTCTTGCTGCCTTCGCCAAAGACTTCTCAATAAGATCTATTGAGCCCTCCACTTCTTTAAACGACATGCCACAACTAAGAGCTATGAGCCTGCAGTACTTGTGGAGCTTGTCTGCAGGAGGATAGTTCAGAATTTTCGACCCAGCTTGCTCTGTCTGCTTACTAGGTTCGGTTGAATGACCGTAGTTTTCTTTTGGCTCATCGGGAAATTGCGCAAATAAGGGGATATCAGCCTCTTTCGAGTAAAGCTCCTGGCTAAGATTTCTTCTCTTGAGAATTTCCCGTTGTAACTCAATCGCAAGGTCAAGTTGTTTCTGGTCCAAAACTTTTGCATCTGAAGCTTTCTCTAACTCCTTTATTTTGTTCCGGGTGCACTTCTCTCGCAACTTTGTGTAGAAGGTTAGGCTTTGTTGGAACTCTTCAATGGTTGAAAGCGTTTGGAAGCATACATCATTTTTCAAGCGATTGATTTCATCCTGGATGATAGTGTCTTTGGTAGTATCAATCACCTGAACATCCATATTGCTATCCCGCAAATTGTCATCTGTCTCGAATTCTTTTGAAAACTCCTCCACTAAATATCCTAAATCAAACAAATCCAAGATCTTCTTCTGCGAAGCAAATTTGTCACGTCCAAGAAGCTTGTAATATTTGTACAACAGAAGGAGCTTGTCGTCTTTTTCACTAAGCTCCTTGCTCATGGCGTAGGAAAGTTCGCCCAATTTTTCGGTTACAACATTGAAGGTTGAGTCCTGAAGATTAAGTGCAACCTTGGTCTTGTGCAAATGCGTATCGAAGCTCTGTGTAGCCTCATCCGGATATATGGCCATTTTGGAGTCTCCTGCTGCAACAAGGCCCTGATCAGTGTCATTTTCTAAGCGAAGCACATAGTTATGCGAAGCTAAGTAATCCTCCACAGAGTAATGTACATTGTTGCGGAGTCCAAAGTCGATGTACCTGTGGTTTTTAATGAACGTCTTAATGCTTTTCCTCGATAAATGGTAAGCGATAATGTGAAAGGCGCTGTTTCCTTCCTTGTCCTGATGATTGATGAATTCAGACACAATTTTTTCTTTGTCCTCAAGACTCCGATTCTCGTCGCCCAACTGAATTTGAAAATTGGTAAACTCCACCAATTTTGAAAACACGATATCGAAGTAATATTTGGAATATCGTTCTTTTTTCGCGTGCAAACTAGTATCGCCCAGATTCTTAGCATTCTCGTTGCCAGCACTGTATGATGCAAGAGCAATGTGATGCAACAAAGTCCGCCCGTTATTATCAACAGCTAATACGGAGTCGAACAAAGTGTCAAATATTTTGTCAAAGTTTCTCATCTGGTAGCTGTTGTTAAATTGCACCAGAAACATTAGAGGAGTCTCGCCATGATAATTCTTGACTTTCCCATCAATGAATTTAGAGAACATTGTTAGCAAAAATTCAATCATGCTCATGTTAGCCATTGAGCATGCCCAATGAAAGATGGTGTTTCCTTCATTATCTATTGGCTGATTGATTTGAATTTTTTCCAATGGTTGCGGAGGCGAGAGGATTGATTCGGGAAGGTCAAGACCACTTAGCTGCCCCTTGGTGCCTCCCACACCATCATCGATACCGGTTGTCAGATCTTCCAAAAAGAAATTTAGCAATGTACTGAAATAATCAATCGACTCTTGATCCCCTCTTAGGCTGCTAGAGTGAATTTCGTTATGGTTTTGGTGGTACTGTAGTAGACCATATGACTCTCCATTTAGACTTCCGTTGAGACTCAAAAGCCGAGGCACGCTGCGGAGGCCGTTCTTGTTATGCAGCAGTATTGCCTTCTCAAACGAGTTTCTGAAGGGCCGGAAATCCTTGGAACCGAATAGCTCCTTTCCTGACATGAGTTCACCATCTTCGTAGTCGGTGGTTTTTGAATGCTCATCTGCAAAGTTTCTGTTCTCATCGTCACTGCTCTCCGCCTCTAGGTCTTCTCTTCTGACGTTCATTGTGCTAGCTAATACCAGTAAGGCATCTCTATCCGTATCCTGTCGCATAAGAGGTGCTAGCTGGGAATTTGCAGAGTCTTGGAGTGAGCTAAACGTACCAATAGTTGGCCCAGCAGTTGGAGAATTGGAGTTGTCAATTGGAAGAGTTTCATTTTTAACCAAGCTAGGCCTGCCGCGTCCGGTTAGAGTGACACGCTTTGGGCGTCCCTTGCGCTTATTGCTAGTGTCCTCTGTGGAGTCTGCGCCTTCGAGCCTCAGTCTTTTTAGATTGTAAGGGTCCTGGGTGCCATTTTCTGCGTTCTCATTAAACACAGACACCTGTTTTTGTTGTTTATGTTGTTGTAGCTGTCTTCTGGCCACATTCGACGCCGAAGCATGGTTGTGTTTGGGTGCGGGTGGCGGCGTTGTAGATCGTCCCTCGATGTATTGAAAATCAAATATGGGCTTCAAGATTTCGTAGACATTGAAACCCTTTGCGATTTCAGCGCCCAATTCTAATGGGACATAAGTCCCTTGGTATTTTCCGTACCCGCCCTGCACTTTCTCATGAATGCCGGTCTGAACGTCCTTTTCCAATATGCGGGTTCTTCTAGCCTTGGGAAACTTTGCAATTTTGAGAATGTGGGTTGCGTTAATCCAGGAGTCGGACTTTCGCCGCATTATGGGCCCTTCTTCAGTCACAAATTCGAAGACAGGAACATTGGAGTAAGTTGCCGAATATATCTGGCTGGAGTGATCCATTTCTTGCAGACGGGTGTTTGAAGGCAGATATTGTGAATGGGAATTGGCCGGGAATCTGAATAGTGTCGAGCAAATTGAACTAGTCGTATATATAGCACCCAATTGTGAGTTTGTACTCGGCGGGACACAATATTTCACACAGTGGAGTCTGCTGTTTGATGGAATTGGATAGGCCGGGTTAGCAAGTGGCCGGTGTAGTTGTTCGTACGTTGAGAAAGCCCTGGATTAAAGTTGTTTGTATTTATCGCTTGTTGATACCGCGCACGTGACTGAACTTTGCTTGCGAGTGGGATTGGGAGGTATGGAGCTGCAACGCTTATACACTTTCTCAAAGGGCATGAGGCCTGACCCGAGATCTGCTCTTAATCATCTATTGCGCTGGTATACATCTACATCCGCAGCTCACGAGTTGGGTTTGAAGTCATCCATGAGAAACTTGGTCATATTAGGGAAAGTAGTCGCACTTAGTCGAAGTTGTTCGCGATGAAGAGTCTATATAGCACAGCTATCGCCACCAAAAAAATCGCCGATATGACGTAGATAGAATGTTTCTCGTATGCCTTGGAAGGTTGGTTCACGTTAAGGGGAATGCTCACGACGCTTTCTGCCGCCTGGAAACAGATGCCCCGGCGCTCAATCACGCGGCAGCTGGCATCGTCGATGTCTCTTTTCAAGATGGCTTTCCCTAGAAGAATCTTTGTATACTGGCTCAAAGAAGTGTCGATGGTGAGGGATAGAAACTGGAGTAGTTTTGCTTCTCGTTCTACTCCGGTGGTTATGGAGTCTATTTTGGAAAGCTGTTTGATGACGGTTGCGTCCAAATCTCGTATCGAAGAGAAGTCATCGACTATGGTGGTGAGGCCAAACAAGAAGATTGAGCTCATGATCAGTTTCTGTATCATTTGGGTATGTGTTAGGAGGCTTGGAATCAAGAGTTTCTTCAAATTATCGAAGGAGTTGAAAAACAAGTCAATGCAGTTCAAATTCTTGTAGACAGCGTCAAAAGCCTCGCAGCAACTCTTGAGAACCATCACCGTCAAGACTTTGACCGAGCCCTCGTAGTTGCGGTCTTCCCACCTGTCGCCACTAGCTTCTAGAGACTCGCCAAATAGGTTATTCATGTCTTCCTCCAATCGCGTGAGCTGTATTTTTGTTCTGTTTGTCATGATTGTGATATCGTCGTAATCAGGGATTTTAGATATCAACGTGCTGTAGATGGTGACAACGTCCGTATAAATATGGGTGATTTTCTTCATATTCAAGAGATACTTGTGTGTCGTCGAATTCAAGCAGTACTTGAAAACCTGGGGGTGAGATCTGACGAGTTGTTCCTCTTCGCTCGTGATTGTCTCACCTTTGAACGAGATGCTTTTGTCCCCGATCAGGTACGTCATGTTCGGAGATGCGATGTGTCAATAAGCCCAAAAATATGACTTAGGTATAGTGGAGAGTTGGAATATGCTGCGAGATATGTTTTGGATGTGTGTTGTGTTTTGGATGTGTGTTGTGTCTTGTATGGTAGCTTGTATGATGCTCTTTTTCTCCTCTTTTTTTGCATCACACTACTGCGCTTGCCCTCATCAGATGAATATATAGCTTGGCGCATCATCGGTCAATACAACCCGTTTAATTTAGATATGCATTTTGATGGGCTACGATACTTCACCGTATTCTGGAAACAAATGTTTCAAAGTTTCAAACGAAACTGCAGTGTAGAGGAAAGCTTGACTATCGATGCAAACTCTTAATCTCGGCATGCTCTGGTGGGCGTGCTGTTAGATTCTATTGTAAATCTACATTGGCGCTGCTGACTAATTTTGGGCACATGATGCTCTGCTTGAGCACTTTTTTATTATCACCGTCTATTTTGCGGATGAATCTAAGTATAGTGGCGTTGCTGTTTTGATAAGGTCACGTGTCCGCTCTCAAATCTCACCTAGAGCCACGCCGACTTGAGGCACAGAAACGCTAAACATGGGTTTTCTAGGATTATTCAAACTGAAGCTGTTTGACCCGGCGGAGTTTGAGAAAGAGCTCACAGTCATCACACAGTCTATCTCTCAAACAAAGAAGCAAATAGCGCAATTGTCCAGGAAGAAGAAGGCCCTTCGCAGGAGCATTTCCACTTACTGCGTTGCCATTTACATTTCATATGTTGCCTACCTTTACAAATCGTCTTTGGGTAATCTTGGGGTCTTTTCAGCGGGAATGAGTCGGGCTTCCATTTTGGTTCATGGACAGCTGAGCCGAACCGTTGTTGGCGCTTTTGCAGCACCTTTTGCCATTGGCTTTGTGGTTTACTCGATCAATTGGATGTTCAATGCTTGGATACGGAGCAAGAACCATAGTCTCAAAAACTTGCAGAAGAAGCACAAGGAGAAGCTCGAGGAGCTCAAGCAGGTAACCAATTTCAGCAAGACTGATCAGCTCTTGAAAAAGTTCGACGGCAATTCAAGCGATCTAAGCTTACCAGAAGGCGGACAACAAGCGAAGCAACCCTTTCAAGCTTCTAACAAGAATACTTCAAAGAAGACGAATGTGTCCCACACGGCTGAAAAACCAAAGGGACCACCCCCAACGGCTAATATCAAGCGAAGAAGCAGCCTCGAGGCCTCAAACGCATTGCCGACGGGCAATCTGGGGAAGCCGCGCAATGAGTATACTAAGGTGGAGCCAAACTTCAGCAAAAGATCATTCCAAGACCGCATATTGGACCTCATAATCGGCTCAGACCACAACGAAACTGTGGAACAGCGCTACGCCTTGATTTGTGCAAACTGCTATACACACAATGGTTTGGCGCCCCCTGGCTGCACAAATCCAATTAACGTGACGTATATCTGTCGCCACTGCGGATTCATAAATGGCCAGCTTCATTTGTCCGCACCAGCGGAAAGTGGCAGATCCTTATCTCCGCCTAGTGATAGTGTTGGCACTTCAGACAAGACTCGTGAAATCGAGCCATCCTCACAGTTGAAAGCTTCAGTGGAAGACGCTCGACCTGAAGAGTTCCAAGAAACTCATGACCCGAATGGCCAAGAAGAAATTTCAACGTGACTCTCCATAAAGTCTTGAAATGCAATGCACTGGAACAAAGTCAAGCTTTCACGAATTCAGCATGTGGCCGTGGCTTTCCTCTTTAATGAAATTGACTACGATACTTTAAGCGCGATAAATTGCGATTGTATTTACTGAAACTTGAAGCTTAAGACAATTCCATGATGGCGTTCACCATGTCACCCTTGTGCTTTCTCAATGCCTTGACAGCCTTGGCTCTAGAAACTTGAGTTTGTTCAACAACGATACTAATGTCATTGGCGTCTAATCCAGACTCATCAACTTCACCTTCCTCTTCTTCCTCCTCTTCCTCATTGTTGTTGGCGTTCAAAGAAGCCTTCTCGAGGTCAGCAGTGATGGACTCTGGGCTCTTGTCAGCTGGAGCGTCATCGTCGGCTTCACCAGCTTGTTCTCTGGCGGCTTGGGCCTCAGCCAATCTTTGGTTCATGTCATCAACCTTGGCTTCACCGAAAACGACGTAGGTACCGGCAGCAGACTTGTAAACATCTGGTTGGTCAATGGCGTAGATCAAGTTACCTCTTTGCTTGAAGGTGACTCTAGAAATACCCTTGACTTGCTTCAAGCTCAATTTCTTGATCAACTCTCTGGCCTTCTTCTCGTTCTTGGAGATGATGTTAACTTCGGCACCTTGTGGGATTTCTTCGATGGACATTTTTTTGTGTTGGTTGATGTAGGAATCTAGGAAGTGAAATTTGAACTGAGAAAAATTCGTCGACAATCGGAGGCCTGTATATAAACGGCTGCTGATGAACAGTCAAATTTTCCGTTGTGCGAAGACTGCATCAAAGCTAGAAATATGGTTTTCAGCGGCGTCTCGCTAAGATTTGAATTAAACAAGTTCTGCTAATTGAAATCTGCGTGATCGTCATCTACGCATGCCTCCCGCATTGCTCGAGCTATAGAAAAATGAAACCGAGGGAGCAGTTCACTGTGATAAATGCTGCACCAAGCTCACTAATTATTTAGCTGGTGCTACCAATCTGGGTGATTAACTGGTTGAAACTCGTGCAAACTTCGGAGGAACTCATTCTTGCGCTTTGCACTCGACGCAAGTATTCGCAGAAATGAGCGCGTGCTAGTAGTATCGAAGCATGCAAGTGTACAGATTGTTCATGTAAATCTCTAGCTCATTTAGATTCTTCTGTAAGTGGCAAGTCAGTCCATAAATTGAGTACCGATTTTGAAGGGCCGTTTGGAAGTGCGCTTTGAAATTGTGGAACGGATAATGAATCCTCCAAAAGTTCCTCGACGAAGTTTCTCTGCGACTAGTTAGCACATAAGAGTGTACCTACAAAATTCTCGATGAGTTATGACACGAGACGATAAGAAGGCTTGAAAGTTTAATCAATTGATTGCTTCACGCAGGATGCACACAGGTCTGCGGATGCGGAGAAATCGCGGCAAAAGCATCACCTCATTGTTTTGCCGGGTGTTGCGGATGAAAAATACTGGTATGCAAGAAATTCCGTGCGAGGTTCGAATTAAGAGTAAATTCGCGCATATGCATAGCGCGTAACCCTTCGAGCTTATGCACAACCTCTTCAATCGGGATGAACGCCGAGGCAAGAAACAAGCAGGCTGTTGAAAATGCTTATGCCGAATATGAGATATTTTCAAACTTTGGTCATAAGAAAAGCCACACCGACTCACTCAAAACACAGACACCCTGCGTGTTCTCATCTCTGTAAAGTGGCTGTAAACTTCTGTCCTTTGAAAGGATTACCGAGAAATTGTGCACTAGCCTGTGGTGTAAGGGTGCGGAACGATGATGTTCCATACCACCCGTGTGCCGAGTTATATCCCTCTCCAAAAATCTCTCACTTAGACTAGTATTTCATTTGTTTCTACACAATCACACCTTCAAATTTCACCATTTCACTCAAGGCAGCGGCCTCATGCATAGAAGATAATAATGGAAGAAGACGAAGAATCCAGAAAAACTTTTTCCTCCTACGGTGGAAGTAAAGAGAAGAAGCATGAAGAATCCTTGGGCGAAGATACGGCGGCAAATATAAATTCGAAGACAACCTACACTATGGATGATTTGGTGAATGCTCGGGCTCCCGATTTCAAGCAAAAGGTTCAAAACTTCTTTTATGAGAAAGGGTTGGCAGATCGGCCGGAGTACTCACAGAAAATCTATGACAGAACACCCCGTCGTATATATGTGAATCATCCTTTGCCTGCCAACATGATTAACTCTTCAACACTGACCCCAATTCTCGAGTACCCGAGAAACAAAATTAGAACGACCAAATATACTCCCTTGTCGTTCTTACCAAAGAACCTTCTTCTTCAATTTAAAAAAGTTGCAAACACATATTTCTTGATTTTGGTCATTCTAGGCGCTTTTCAAGTTTTCGGAGTAGCCAGTCCTGGTTTGGCTGCCGTGCCATTAATTGTCATTGTGATTATAACGGCAATTAAGGATGGTTTTGAAGATTATAGAAGAAATTCCAGTGATACAGAGTTAAACAATACCCCCATTCATCTTTTAAAGGGATACGATAATGTCAATGTTGCAATTGATAAGGTTGGTCCTTGGAGAAGATTCAAAAAGGGTTGCTCCAAGTTATTGCGAACAGTTTTCAAAGGGTTGAAGAGATTCTCGATTCTTCTCTCTGGAAAACAGAAAAGAGCTCAATTTGCCAGAGAACAAGCTGAGAACGACGAGTATGCGTTACGCAGAATATCAACTGTCATTTCTGATAACACCTACAATGGCCACAGATTTTCGACGAATTCGAGGCGACAGAAGAAATCTTTTCATCTGGAAAGATCAAGACAAAGAGCCACGCCCCCTCCTGATTCTCTATTGAATCCCGAGCTCAGAAAAGAGTCAGAACGAAAAGAAAAAGGACCATCTGTGTTCAAAAATCGTAAATGGAAGGATGTTTGCGTTGGTGATTTTATCAGAGTTCGCGCGAATGAGGAAGTTCCAGCTGACATTGTTGTGATTTCGAGTTCTGATATTGAAGGGAATTGCTACGTGGAAACAAAAAATCTTGACGGTGAAACGAATTTGAAAAACAAAACAAGTCTCCACTGTGGTGCCGCTATTAAGCATTCTCAAGAATTGGGTGACACTAAATTTTGGATTGAGTGCGATGCTCCAAATCCCCACTTGTATGCATTCAAAGGAACAATTCACTACGAAAATTATGATAAGCTGGGTCACTTAGTGAACGCTGACGAAAAAGAAGCAATATCTAATGATAACGTTCTCTTAAGAGGATGTTCGTTGAGGAATACTAAATGGGTCATCGGTGTTGTTGTCTATACTGGATTGGAATCGAAAATCATGCTTAACGGAGGAATCTCTCCGGTAAAAGTTTCGAAAATTTCCAGAGAATTAAATCTTTCAGTCATCATTAATTTTGTTGTCTTGTTTATTTTGTGCTTCATCTCAGGTGTTATAAATGGTATTTTCTATGATGACAAAGGAACTTCTAGAATTTACTTTGAGTTCGAAGCATACTCATCAACGTCTGCTGGAAATGGTGTTCTTGCATTTTTTGTGGCTCTTATTATCTATCAGTCTTTGGTTCCAATCTCGTTATACATCTCCATCGAAATCATCAAAACAGCTCAGGCATTCTTTATCTATTCCGATATAAAAATGTTTCACGAAAAGCTTAATTTTCCATGCACTCCCAAATCTTGGAGTATTTCGGATGATTTGGGACAAATTGAGTATATTTTCAGTGACAAAACTGGAACTTTGACCCAAAATGTTATGGAGTTCAAGAAATGCACAATTGCGGGCAAATCCTATGGACTAGCATACACGGAGGCCAAGCAAGGTATGGATAAAAGAGACGGTTTGGATGTCGTGAAAGAAGCAGAACGTTGGAAAACAGCAATAGATCAGGACATGAACAAGATGGTAGAAGACTTATCATCATATTCCAAAAATGATCAGTTTAAAGAAGAAGCCCTTACTTTCATTTCGAGCGACTACACTAGCGACACAATTTCGCCCCGCTTTTTGGACAAGCGTCAGAAGGAAGCCAATGAAAACTTCATGTTGGCTTTAGCCCTCTGTCACACTGTTGTCACAGAAGCTAATGTGGATGATCCACAATATTTGGAGTTCAAGGCAGAGTCCCCAGATGAAGCTGCTTTAGTCGCTGTGGCAAGAGATGTCGGAATTTCCTTCCGTCAAAGACAGAGAAAATCTTTAAGTTTGACCATCTATGGGGAAGAGCGTGAGTACGAGCTTCTTCATATTATTCCATTTACGTCTGCCAGAAAAAGGATGACATGCGTTTTGAAACGTTCTGATGGTTCATTTATCGTGTACACCAAAGGTGCTGATAATGTTATTTACCAACGCCTTTCCTCAGCAACATCTGAAGATGTTTTGAAAAAAACAGCCTTACACTTGGAAGATTTTGCCACAGAGGGATTGAGAACCTTATGCATTGCACAGAAAGAAATCGATGAAAGTTTCTTTTATGATTGGTTTGCAAGGTTCAAAGAAGCAAACTCCTCCATTGAAGATTCCAAGGATGCAATCATCGACGAACTAAACGAGGAATTGGAGAACAATTTCATACTTCTTGGAGGAACTGCTATAGAAGATCGCCTTCAGCAAGGCGTTCCTGATGCAATCTCGTTATTGAGGAGTGCGGGTATCAAACTTTGGGTTCTTACCGGTGACAGGATCGAGACAGCAATCAACATTGGGTTCTCCTGTAATTTGCTAGGGAACGATATGAAATTACTTGTGGTTAGACCCGAAGGAGAGAATGATTCCCAATACATCGATAACCTCATTACTGAGTATCTAAAGGATAATTTTGGTATTCTGGCTTCCACACCTGAAGAAGTCAAAGCTGCTATAAAGGAAGCAAGAGAAGATCATTCTGTTCCGCTCTCAAATATTGCATTAATCATCGATGGCGCGGCTTTAAGCTTGGTTTTTGGTGAAAACTCTTTACTCAGACAGAAATTCTTACTTCTAGGAAAGCAGTGCAAATCAGTTCTTTGTTGCCGTGTTTCTCCATCACAAAAAGCAGAAGTTGTTCAGGTCGTCAAAGATAATCTCAAAGTCATGACTTTGGCTATTGGAGACGGTGCAAATGATGTCGCTATGATTCAATCTGCGAACGTTGGAGTTGGTATTGCTGGTGAGGAGGGAAGACAAGCAGTTATGTCATCCGATTATGCAATTGGCCAGTTCCGCTTTCTTGTGCGCTTATTATTGGTTCACGGAAGATGGTCATACAAAAGATTAGCTGAAATGGTGCCTTGTTTCTTCTACAAAAACGTGATTTTCACATTCACTTGTTTTTGGTACGGCATTTACAGCAACTTTGATGGATCATACCTTTATGAGTACACTTACTTGATGTTCTACAACTTGGCTTTCACCTCCCTTCCGGTTATTATTTTGGCTGTTCTTGATCAAGATGTCTCTGATTCTGTTTCTTTGATCGTCCCTCAATTGTACAGAGCTGGAATTCTCGGTTTAGAATGGTCACAATTCAAGTTTGTGTGGTATATGTTCGATGGATTTTACCAGTCTGTGGTGTCCTTTTTTTTCCCATACTTGCTTTACTATGTCACTTTTCAGAATCATGAGGGATTGCCTGTTGACCATCGGTTTTGGTTGGGCGTATTAGTGTGCGCAGTCTCCGTCACTGCTTGTAACTTCTACATTTTGTTGCAACAATATAGATGGGACTGGCTTACCTTATTGATTAATGCGTTGTCTATCCTAGTCGTGTTTTTCTGGACTGGCGTGTGGTCTGCTCGCGTTTGGGTGGGAGAATTTTACAAGGCCGGTGCTCAAGTTCTCGGAACTCTCGGCTTTTGGTGTTGCCTTCTTGTGGGTGTTATATTGTGTGTCATGCCCCGCTTCACGTATGATTTCTTGATGAGAAACTTCTATCCGAGTGACATAGATATCGTGAGGGAGAGAGCTGATGCCGGCGACTACAAAGATTACCCCATTGGTTTCGACCCAACAAACCTTCAAGATGTTGAAAGACACCGTATCTTGCAAAGGCTAAACGAAGGCGATACAGAGTTGCTTCACAAAATTGAGGAGTGCATCGACACTGACAACTCTTCACAAAAGTCAGAGCCGAATCTTGCGATCACAAGAGCATTCAAAACCATTAAGAGGAGGACCACAATCTCGAGAAAAAATACAGTCAATGACCAGACGAGATACAACCAGCGACTCTTGAACAAACCTTTGGATCTTAGCCAGTTAAGGGCAGAGATGATCAAGAGAGGGGAGTACAAAACTGCTGGAAGAAACTCCCTAGAAAGAATTTCGACAACTCATGGCGTTCCAGGGCTCACTCAAGCTGAAACCTTGATGTCCTATCACACTAGAAATAGCATCAACTTCGAAAGGTAATTCGGAGTCCTTAGCTTATAATTTATTTGTATTAATTGATATATTCGTGAAAATTTGCCCATGAAGTAGTCGATATCCGCTTTCGCTCATAATACCGGGAGTGTATACGCTTCTCGCACTTGCAAATAATTTTAAAGCACATTTTCGAATTTAACTTCAAACGCAGCCATGGTTTCGTTCACATTACTCTCGGCGCCCGGGTCAGAGCTCAAGTTCAAAGCCTCATTGATTGATTTTGATAATGATGTGAAAGTCCTTGCTGATCCGGGATGGAACGGTGACAATCCTGACGACGTACTCTTCATGGAAAAGTACTTGAGCGAAATTGATTTGATTCTTTTATCCCATTCAACGCCAGACTTTATTGGCGGCTACCTAATTTTATGCATGAAGTTTCCAATACTTATGTCATCAGTTCCTGTCTATGCCACGTTGGCTGTGAGTCAATTGGGAAGAGTCTCAACTGTTGAGTTTTACAGATCTAAGGGTATTCTAGGACCGTTGAAAGGAGCCTTAATGGAAGTCAGCGACGTCGATGAGTGGTTTGATAAGATTACGCTGGTAAAGTATCTTCAAAATATGACTATGTTGGAAAACAGGCTTTTGCTTACAGCTTATAATTCTGGTCATACATTAGGAGGAGCATTTTGGTTGATAACAAAAAAATTAGAGAAGGTAATTTACGCTCCAACTTGGAATCACTCGAAAGATTCATTTTTAAACAGCGCAAGCTTCCTTTCCCCTGCAACAGGAAGCCCTCTCCCGCCTCTCGTGAGACCAACGACATTAATTACAGGAACTGATCTTGGCTCTGCTATGTCGCATAAAAAGCGGTCAGAGAAGTTTTTGCAGCTTGTGGATGCTACATTAGCTAATGGAGGAGCTGTTTTGCTTCCCACTGCGATCTCCGGAAGATTTCTCGAACTATTGCATATCGTGGACGAACACTTAGCCAACCTTCAGGGCGCAGCTATCCCGGTATATTTTTTGTCGTACTCTGGTACTAAAGTTTTAAGCTATGCCTCTAATCTTTTAGACTGGATGTCATCCGCTCTCGTGAAAGAATACGAAGGTATTGCTGCCGAAGATAGAGCTTATAGCAGGGTACCCTTCGAGCCATCGAAAGTAGACTTACTACTGGACCCCCGTGAGCTAGTTCAATTACCAGGGCCAAAGATTGTTTTTGCATCTGGGCTCAATTTTGGGGATTGCGAACCTTCGACTCAAGCATTAAGAGTTCTATGCAAAGACGAGAAAACAACGATAATTTTAACAGAAAAAACTGTTTTTACGTCAAGTAATACAATCACATCAGAACTTTTTGCAGAATGGTTCAAGCTTGCAAGTTCCAAGAATGGCGGCGTCGCGGAGGATGGCATTCCAGTTCCTTTCGAAAAATCTTTTTCTGCAGCGAAATGGTCTATAGAGGAGGACCTTACCGGGAAGGAATTGGCAGCATTCAAGGAAAAAGTCACTCAGCTGAGAAGACAAAAGCTTCTTGAGAAGGTGAGGGACAAAAGAAATAAGAATTTACTCAATGAAGATGCAGATGATTCTTTGTCATCTGACGACGAAAATTCGAGTGACGACGAAGCTGTCATTAAAAGTGGTACCTCAGATAATCTTTCACCTACGTTGGAAATTGACCAAGCAGATAAATCTAATGCGTTGAACAGCCACGAGGCGTTCGTCGGAGATTATATTACTGAAAGCTTAGATGGAAATAAGCCTCTTGACATAAAAATTTCTCATAAGCTCAAGCCAAGGCAGGCTATGTTTCCTTTTATTCTACATGGAAAAAAAAGGAAGTTTGATGACTACGGAGAGATCATCGATATTAAAAATTTTCAGCAAAACGATGAGAACAGCGCTAATAATAAACTCATTAGTGAGAGCAAACGTAAGTTTGAACTCAATGACAAAGGCAATTGGGGTGAGCATGAAAGTAACGCAAGAGGAGGTAAGAAACTGAGAGATGGCAAGGTTTCGAACAGCATGAACAAGGTAACACCGCAAGAGCAATTGAACAATCAAGTTCTTCAAAAAAACCTTGATACTCTTTTTATGCCTGTCAAAAGAATTCCGGTGGCGGAAACAAGGCTTAATAACTCATTAGACATACATGTCAGATGCGGGCTTTCATTTGTGGATCTCTCCGGCTTGGTAGATCTACGCTCCTTGAATATGATCTTGTCTGTTATAAGGCCACAGAACTTGGTACTTTTACCTGATTTTACGAACACACATATCGCAGGAGGAGCTCTCGATGGACGCAAACTTCTTCAATCTGCGCTACAAAAACAGAGGGAGGATCAAAATAAGCCAAGAGTTGATGCTAATGATTCAAGTTATATGAGATACAACTTGTTAAGCTTGGCTCGTAAAGGTCTTTCAAATCAGTATAACAAGGAGGCTAGGGCCATAATTGTGCATGCAAATACGCCTGAGAAAGTGGGAAGCGACGTGCACGGGAAGTACAGTGAGTTTGAAGTCACCCTAGACGATGGTTTCACCAGTAAGCTTAATTGGCAGAAGCTTGACGGGAATTACAGAATATCTAAAGTATGCGGGGAGTTGGCTTACTCAAAAACAGAGAATACAGATGGGTTAAATCGCTTTATTTTGAAATCCAACCTGGAGGGTGTCACCCGTGAGTCAGAAGTTCAAAGCAAATCTCTTGATACTTCAGAAAAGTTGATAGGCAATTTTGGCTCTCAGTTGGCTATTGGTAATGTGAGGCTTCCAGAGCTCAAGAAGAAGCTTTTAAGCCTTAACTTGAACGCGGAATTTAAAGGCGAGGGCACCCTTGTCGTTAATAACGAGATAGCCGTCAGAAAGGTCTCGCTAGGAAACAGCCAAGGTGATGATACGGGCGATATAGTCATCGACGGACTGATAGGACAACTTTATTATGAGGTCAAAGAGTGCATTAAGGGGATGCTAGCATTTGTTTAGGAGTACATATATACAAGACAACAAGATTATATCGCACAGCTCGCTGCTCACCTGACTCGCGAATTCGTGATTACAAAAATTTAGGGTAGTCCCGGATTCAAAAGTGAGAACCAATAAAAGTGTACATAAAAGTAGATACTTAGGTAGTCATCAGTGATCTTGAAGATGCAACCATATTCCAGATCTGGTGGCACGAGAAAGTGTTTTTACGAATTTCAAACCCTCGTTGCCTGTTACACTTCTGCTGACACAACTTCTAAAAAGGAGTGTACGCCAGTTTTTGATGACTATTACGAATGCTTGCATGGTTTCAAAGAACGAGAGAAAGCTAGATTGATGTTACAACAGTTGAAAGCCAATGAGGTGTCCGGTGAGGGTGTGAAAGCAAGTGACCTTTTCAAAAGCTCAGGCACTGTCTACGAGAATTTGGATCTCGTGAAATGATTTTGCATTAGCATCTTGATGTGTGATGCGAATCGCACAACCAAATGGAATGGGTACAGCTGGTCACTCAGTTCATCTTATAGTTAATACTCGAAATTAAACGATTCTTGAAATGTAAGCTAAACAAAGTATTGCAAACTATCTAGTTTTTGTCTCCTTATTATTTTTCATCAAGCTTCTTGACCCGTCCTTTATGATGGTGCAGTAGTGTTTATCAAGCAAAACATTCTCCCATAGAACCGCAGAGCCTATGTTCGTACGCTCATGATCCACTTCCATACCCTCTTTCTCTATTCCAAGGATGTATTCGCCCTCGCCTGCAATTTTTTCGTCCGTAGTCCATAGGGCCTTGAGTCCGTCGCCATATTTACCCACCAACTTCGCAATGAACTTCAATAAAGCAATTGTTGTCTTTTCGGGAGTTTGTAGCGACGCAATGTACAAACGCTTGGTAAATGGCAAAGCCCTTGCCACGCTGCCATTCCTTGACCGGAAAAACACGAGATCAAGACTCTTCAAAAAGAGTTCGGCATTAGTCGAAACATTCACCGCAGGCTTCTCCGCACTTTGAGAGTCTGAGAGAGGGTCAGCTAAGCGCAAAGACTTATGTGAGAATTCTAAGTCTGAGCTCACACTGACGTCGCAGATGATCAAATAAAGTGTGGAGATGAAAAGGGATAAGTCAAAGGAAATCGGCATTTTGCCAACTTCACCATGATTGAGGACCAAAGTGAAAGCTGCGGTAATGCAAAGAAGAAGCTTTCTGATCTCGTCAGTTGAGAAGACTCCACCTATGATCTCATCATCATCCACCTTGATGCCATATATTTCGGTCCTCAAAGTGTGCTCTTGGACTATATTGCTCAATGTCTCTTTCAACACCTCGAGAAAGTCACCAAGCAAATCGAAGTTTGCCATTTGCCCAAACTTAGATAAACCTTCCATGACAGCAGCAGTCAATAATCGGGCAGGCGAATCCTCCTGGATATCTGAGGACCCGACTTTCAAAATTTCTAGATAGAAGGTCAACACTTGTTTCAAGGTTTCCGCTTGAAATTTCTCTCTCTCTTTCGCCGTAATGGCTTGCTCAGCATTTCGCATTTCTTCGTCAATTTCTTTCATTTCTTTTCTCGCCTTTTTCTGCTTTTTTGACAAATGGACCCGATCTTTCTTTTTAAGCTTCGTCCCAACATCTCTCTTGTTGTTATTCGGATCGTAATCATCTAAGAGTGATAAGCTTAAGAAAATATTAACAACAGCTTCATCCACGCGGAATTTCTTATCTTTGATAACTTTACACATGATTCTGGTAACATCATGAGTTACGCCCCCATG
This sequence comes from Metschnikowia proteae, assembly GCA_002370515.1. Lineage (NCBI taxonomy): Eukaryota > Fungi > Ascomycota > Pichiomycetes > Serinales > Metschnikowiaceae > Metschnikowia > Metschnikowia proteae. The sequence goes on along the minus strand of NKYY01000020.1, from coordinate 69,375 downwards.
CTCCTTGTCCTCTTTAAGTAAAGTTTCCAATGTTCTTAAACAGCGTGTGAAAGTCTGTAAATCAGAATGTTCCAGTGGCTTCCTATTGAGCCTCCTGATGGGAATTGTAAAAAGCTCGTCTCTGAAATTAAAAAACCTTAAAGTCGACAAACATAATTCACAAGCAGCTCTGGTGGCAATGTGGCCTAACTTGATTTGCTGAGAGGTAACTCTCTTCTTATTCGAAGAGTTCAGGGCCAGGATACGAGCAAGTGTGGATAGCAATTCAATATACTGCTTGTAATTTAAAACTAAGCTCTGCTCGAACTTTCTCAAGCGGCCGATTTCTTTGCTAACTTTTTCCTTTTGCTCACTCTCTGTCAATGCCCTAATTTTGTAACCTGGTGCTAATGCTTTGAACACTGGGATTAACGCCAAAATAGCGAGTTGGCTGGTAGCTGGGTTTGAGGATGTTGTGAACTTAGTAAGCTTCTCCAAATCGTTGATATTTTCTTCTGGGTCCTCCATCAAATTCGAAGCAAGCATGGCAATTTGTTCCTTGTAATGCTTCAATTTTTGCAATGGTGGTATTTCTTCATCAGAAGATTCTTCTTCCTTCTCAGCAATGATACTTTCGTTCGGGGCGACGGTAGAGTCTGTAATTATTTCTTGGGCCTCTGGATCCTCACTCACTGTCTCTCTATGTACTCGCTCTATTTTTCCAGCTCTCTTGATAGGTAAACTCTCCTGCCTCTCATCCACATTCAACCGGCGTGGAAGAAGTTCATAAGACTGTTCGTCATCATCCCACTGCCCGATACTTAGTTTTTTAGAGAAAGCTTGGGGAGTGAGCAAAGAGTCTTCCTCATCCTTTCTCTTCTTCATTCTTTCTCTTGTGATCTCAGCTTTACGTTTACCCATGTTTGAAGGAAATTTTGTTGAAAACTGGAGTCAATTCGGTTATTCTGATGACAAAAACTCATCTCATCGTGAGATTCTGTCACGTGACGTATATGTAGCAACAAATTTCTCTGGAATTACTGTAATCCAGTCTCTTTCACATCCAGAAATTTTTTTCGTGAAAAGGCAGGTCGTACAAGTCTCCACCGATGAAGAGAAATTTTCAAAGGCTGAAATGATCATCGATCACTTTCGTACACCAGCATTACAATTTCTGCGCAGCACGCGGATTATTCACGCACAAAAATTTAATTAAACGATAAGGTCATATTGTATATAGAACTTCATCGACATTTCTTGCCACATTAAATCAATTTCGATTTTGATCACGGCAAAATATCAGGCTCAACTAATCTACAATTACGGACTCTTCTTGTAATTATCTTCTTCATGCTACTATTTCGATAGAAATAGCAGGAATATGTTATACTGCATAATATCTATACGAGATATCGCTTGTTTACACATCGTATAAAAACTCCCGCAACTTCCGCTCACAAAATTTGTCGACTCGCTAAATAACACAACTCATCATGGGTTTCAATGAAACATCCTCTTTTTTGGATTCGTCTTCGGATGCTTTCGATCCCAAAACTTTTTTGACCCTCTCGGCAAATTTCTGGCATTCACTTTCGTGGTGGCAGATACTGGTTACTTTGATTGTCGGGATTTTAACATATGACCAGGCTATGTATCAGATTAGAAAGGGCAGTATTGTGGGACCTAAGCTCAAAGTTTGGCCTATTATTGGCCCTTTTTTGGAGAGTTTGGATCCTAAATTCGAGGAATATTTAGGAAAATGGAACTCTGGACCTTTGTCGTGTGTTTCTATCTTCCATAAGTTCGTCATCATAGCATCAACGAGAGATCTTGCGCGGAAAATTCTCCAGTCACCAAGATATGTCAAGCCCTGCGTTGTTGATGTGGCAATAAAGATCCTTAGACCTACTAATTGGGTTTTCATGGATGGCAAGGAACACGTCGATTACCGTAAATCCTTGAATGGCTTATTTACGAAGAAGGCTTTGGAAATTTATCTTCCTGTCATGGAGAAGTATATGGATAAGTATCTCGAAAAATTTTGCTCTTATGAAAGCCCTAAGGAATTTTTTCCCGAATTTAGAGAGCTTTTGTGTGCTTTGTCCTTGAGAACATTTTGTGGTGACTTCATCACCGAGGAGCAAATCAAACTCATCGCAGAGAATTACTTTAGAATTACAGCTGCTTTGGAGTTAGTGAACTTCCCGATTATCATACCGTATACGAAAACTTGGTACGGAAAAAAGATTGCTGATGACACCATGAATATATTTGCTGAGTGTGCCGCTCAAGCAAAGATTCATATTAATGAGAAGGGCCTCGAACCCACTTGCGTTATGGACGAGTGGATTTTCTTGATGAAGCAGGCCAGGGAAAACCATTCTGAAGATCCCAACTCTAAGTTGTTGATCAGGGAGTTTACAAACAAAGAAATTTCTGAGGTCATTTTCACCTTCTTGTTCGCTTCGCAGGACGCCTCATCATCTCTAGCATGTTGGTTGTTTCAAATTGTTGCAGACAGACCTGATGTCGTCAAGAAAATCAGAGAGGAGCAGTTGGCTGTGAGATCCAACAATCCTGATCAACACTTGACTCTTGAATTAATTCAGGAAATGAAGTACACGAATAATGTTGTTATGGAGTCTTTGCGTTACAGGCCACCTGTGTTGATGGTTCCGTACGTTGTGAAGAAACCTTTCCCTGTTACAGAGGATTACACAGCACCAAAAGGATCTATGATTATTCCCACGCTATACCCGGCTTTGCATGACCCTGAGGTCTACCCAGACCCTGATAATTTTGTTCCAGAGCGTTGGGAAAATCCGACATCCGATATGACCAAACGTAGTTGGTTAGTGTTCGGAACTGGTCCGCATGTTTGTTTGGGTCAACAATATGTCATGATGATGTTCATTGGAATGTTGGGTAAATTTGTCATGCATTCAAACATTAAGCATCATGTTACACCGTTGTCCGAGGAAATTAAAGTCTTTGCTACAATTTTTCCTAAAGATGACTTAATCTTAGAGTGGGAGAGAAGAGATCCATTACAGAGCACTTGAAAGAAGTTTTACTTTGAAATTTGAGTATTTGAATCTTGTTTGTAGACGAAAAGTATAGTAAATTTAAGCGTCGTATGTGGAAGCAGAAATATTACCACCTCTGCCTGTCCAGTTGACGTGGATCCAGTCACCCTTCAAGAATTCGTTCTGTTCACCTGGCAAAACCTTGAATGTATGAGCTCCAAAGTAATCTCTTTGAGCTTGCAACAAATTGGCTGGCAATTGAGCAGATCTGTAGCCATCGTAGAAAGACAACGCAGTAGAGAATGCAGGCACTGGCACACCAAATTCAACAGCCTTTCCAATAGTGGATCTCCATCCTTTTTGAGCCTTTTGAACAGCCTCTTGGAAGAATGGGTGGAACAACAAATTCTCCAAGTCAGGCTTCTCTCTGTATGCGCTCGTGATCTCGCCCAAGAAGACAGATCTAATGATACAACCTCCTCTCCACATCAAAGCGATGGCGGGATTGTTCAATTTCCAGTTGTATTCCTTAGCTGCCTCTCTGATCAACATGAAGCCTTGAGCGTATGACATGATCTTCGATGCGTACAAAGCTTGTTCCAAATCATCAACGAATTTTTGCTTGTCCTCGATTGGAGAATCACCAACAGTTGGACCCGTCAAAACCTCAGAAGCCCTCTGTCTTTCACCTTTAATAGCGGACAAACATCTGGCGAAGACAGCCTCACCGATTAAGGTGACAGGCATACCCAAGTCCAAAGCGTTGATTGCGGTCCACTTTCCGGTACCCTTTTGGCCAGCAGAATCCAAGATTTTCTCCACCAAAGGCTTTCCGTCAGTTGGGTCGTCAAAGTACATGATATCTCTTGTGATTTCGATCAAGAAAGAATCCAAAACACCCTTGTTCCATTTGGCGAAAACATCTCCAATCTCCTTGCTTGTAAACTTACCAACTCTCTTCATCAAGTCGTAAGCCTCGCAGATCAATTGCATGTCTCCATACTCAATACCATTGTGGACCATCTTGACGTAATGACCAGAACCAGCGTCTCCAACCCAATCACAACATGGCTCTCCATCAGACTTGGCTGCAATTGACTGGAAAATGTCCTTGATGTGAGGCCAAGCGTCTTTGTGACCACCTGGCATCAAAGAAGGTCCGTGACGAGCACCTTCCTCTCCACCGGAAACACCGGAACCGACAAAAAGAATGCCTTGCTCTTTCAACTCTTCATAACGACGGTTAGAGTCTGGGAAGTGGGAATTACCACCATCGATGATAATGTCTCCCTTCTCCAAATGTGGCAACAATTGTTGGATGAATGCATCAACAGGGTTACCGGCCTTCACCAAAAGAATAATTCTTCTTGGTCTCTTCAAGTTAGCGACAAGTTCCTCAATGGAGTGAGCACCAATGATCGACTTTCCTTTTGCTTCATTATCCAAAAATTCGTCAACTTTGGCCACGGTTCTGTTGTAGGCAACAACAGTAAAGCCATGGTCGGCTGCGTTCAAGATCAAGTTTTGACCCATAACGGCCAAGCCAATTAAACCAATATCACCACTTGGAAATGTTAGTAAGGAATGGTATATGGACAACAAAGCACAACATATTTCAAAAAGGACAATTGTGTATAACCGGTTTTTTGATTAAGAGGAAGCTAGCTTACGCCGATGTAAATGGGCGTTCCGATCTCTTTAATTGTCTTTGTCAAGTAAAAAAGATTACGTACGTAGGGGCAGACATATTATTCGTGTTTAGTAAAAGAATACCTAGACTGAAAAAGTAGAGAGGCGGTGGCGACGCTCTCGGGAAATACAGGTCCTTAAATACTATTACGCAGGAGTGCGCCGCCGGCCGCAACTCGCACTGGTAGACACACCTCCGGTAGCAAATGACAAACCAACCAAATAACATAGAAAACCAGGGCCGGATTTGTTCGTGTATACCAAAGTCATTGCGTCTGTTGAATCTGATAGATATTCTGATAGATTCTGTGTTTAGCTTTTGTTGCGCAGCCACGTTTCTTAGGTTCAAATTTAAAATTCTGTCCGGTTTGTGATTTGTACACGACAATACTTCTATCCCCACAGATCCAGTTCGCAAAATTCCGTAATTTCGCCGAACCGCGCACTGCTAAACTATTGAAGTTTACATATTAGTAAATATTATTAATATAAATTAGTGAGAAACCTGAGTCACAGCTGCTACCTTTTCCTATTCTCTTTGAAACAATTTCGACGAAGCTTTCAGAAAGCTATTTGCTTAATAGTTCATGCTGCAATGACTTAAAAGGTTGATTGCTATGAAGTACAGCCAAAGCATTTTTTTTTGGCTGCAATGAATTGGCAATATGCGCGTCTTCCATTTCTTTCTTGGTTGAGTCACGTGCAATTGTACGATTTTGATTTGACTTGTTTGACAATTCGGCTGCTGATCAATTTCCCCAACTCAGTACATTTCTCTCTTGACATTATGCCGATTCCAAGCCCACATGGTGGATCATTAAACGATCTCGTAATCAGAGACAAGGACATCAGACAAGAACTTTTAAATGAAATCAGGGAAAAGCAATTGCCAGTGATTAAATTGACAGAGAGACAGCTCTGCGATTTGGAGTTAATCTTGAACGGTGGATTCTCCCCATTAAAAGGTTTTTTGAATGAGGATGACTACAATTCTGTGGTCGAGGATATGAGATTATCATCCGTGAAGGACAAGACTACTGGAAAGGGATTGTTATGGTCGATGCCTATAACTCTTGATGTGTCTGCGGAGACCGCAGGTCAATTTGCTTTGGGGGACAGAGTGGTTTTGCAAGATTTGAGAGATGAGAAACTTCTTGCCTTGCTCACCATCGAGTCGATCTATAAGCCAGACAAAAAACTTGAAGGCCTTAAAGTGTTTAGAGGTGACCCCGAGCACCCAGCAGTCAAGTACTTAAACGATATTGCTGGCGAATTCTACATTGGAGGCTCGATTCAAGGATTAGACTATCCAACTCACTATGACTATGTCTCCCTCAGAAAGACCCCAACGGAATTGAGAGAAGAGTTCAAAGCTTTAGGGTGGGATTCTCAAAAAATAGTGGCTTTTCAAACCAGAAACCCCATGCATAGAGCCCACAGAGAATTGACTGTTAGAGCAGCCGAAGATCTCGGTCTGGACGGCCATATATTGGTTCACCCAGTCGTGGGGTTGACAAAACCTGGTGATATCGATCATCACACCAGAGTTAAGGTGTATCAACAAATCTTGAAGAAATACCCTGAAGGCTTGGCAACCATCTCATTGTTGCCTTTGGCTATGAGAATGGGGGGTGATCGCGAGGCTTTATGGCATGCATTGATCCGTATGAATTATGGTGTTGATCATTTTATCGTTGGGAGAGATCATGCAGGGCCCGGATCTAATTCCAAGGGCGTTGACTTTTATGGCCCCTATGATGCACAAGAACTCTTGGAACTGTTGAAAGACGAACTCTCCTCCAAGATAAAGATCGTGCCATTTAGAATGGTCACTTACTTACCGGAAGAAGATCGTTATGCTCCGATTGATACCATTGACACCACTAAAGTCAAGACGGCAAACATTTCAGGAACAGAATTGAGAAAGCGTTTGAGAGACGGGTCCGAGATCCCTGAATGGTTTTCCTATCCAGAAGTCGTTAGAATCTTAAGAGAGAGCTACCCACCACGTTCTAGTCAAGGATTTGCTGTGTTGGTAAAGGGAGATCAATCTGATAGAGTTAGAGAGCACTTTGCTGGAGCATTGCAATCTATCTTGAATCAATTTTCAGGCGGCCGCAGAATTACCAGATTGAGTGAAAAATACGCAGACGAATTTTTAGTCAACGAATTGGTCAAGTCTGGAGCAGGTGTGGTCGTTAACCTGACAACTGATTTTGAACCATTCGTTAAAGCAATCGGCGAGGACAATATTGTTCTCGTCCTGGCTGAGGACGGAAGCAAGGCCCTGGAGTTCAAGTTGCAAGAGACTGACATCGCAGCAGTGTTAGATGGCGTTGTCGAGTACTTGAAACTTCAAGGTTTCTTCTCGTAAGATGTTTTAGCGTATGTTATCAATTACATCCAGCTTAGCAGATTGAGTGTTTATCGCGATATCCACATGTAACATCTCATGGTAGGAGTGTATACATACACTCTTGCATGTAATTACGCAACATATGATCTCACTCTGGGTTTCATCAGAGCATGTTAGGTTTAGGCACGGTAATTGCATGGTCATTAATATGTGTTTTATTCGCCGGTGTACTAGCGTATAGGTTCATCGTACATTTGTGCAATAATGATATAGATGATAGAAGATCTTTGGTTGCTGGCAGTTTCAGAAGCGGAGATCTCGACAAGGGGTTTTTGAATGATGAGGAGTCATTATGCAATTTGGCTGAAGAATACGATTACAGAAGCTTGCCGCCTGAAGAGCAAAGGAGCTTCATAATGGGAGAAGAGTATCTGAAAGATAACCCCCCTCTAAGTGGAAATGCAAGAGGAAAAAGCTTCACAAGAGATGATGATCTTTTAATCAAGGACTATGGGATAGACGCTTTTGAATTTGAACAAGAGGGAGATATATTAGCATCGAGATATTATGTTGAGGAGAAAACCAATGTTAGCTTTCTGGACAATGACTCTTCCTACTCAATAGCAACTACTGTCTTGAACTACCCACTACCTACGAAAAATAGAAGTTCAGATACAATCTATTTTGAAGTCAAGGTATATGAGTTCTCTGATGAAAATCCAAATGCTCACTTTGCGATTGGTCTTGTCACAAAGCCATACCCTAGCTCGTTTCGGCTTCCCGGTTACAACAAATTTTCTTTCGCTTACGAATCGACAGGCAATTTAAAAATCAATAAGCCATTTCCAACACCTACGCAACAACATAGAGGGGAACAGAGCCTTTTTAATGCTCAAGTGCTTCCTCCATTACAGCAGTCAGATATAGTGGGGTTTGGATATGTTATTTCATCTGGCACTTATTTTATCACGCGAAACGGGAGGAAGGTAATGGATGTAATGAAGGGATGCTTTCTCGACATGTTTCCTGCGATAGGATGCTTTTCCTGTGATGCCAAATTTCAAATCAATTTAGGCCAGCTTGGCTTTGTATGGATCGAAGCTAATGTTAGAAAATATGGATTTTTCTCCACAAGTGATCGAAGATTTGCGGGCCAAAGAGGCTTGGCATCGTTACCGCAATACGGAGTTCCGAGTTCCTCGAAAGACAAATTGCTAGATCAGGGTGAGGAATTACCCCCACACTATTCGGATGTTGATATTGATTTTTTTGGACGACGGGTTAAGTTTGGAACGTCTCAAAAACACGAGCAACCTATGTAGTAATACAACAAGTCAAAATAATAATAGGCCAGTGCCGCAGAGTCGATTTTAGGCTGACAACAGGTAGAGCTTCGTAAAACCGAAGCTACCAATTAAGACTATGGAATCTTTTAGCAGGAAACCCTACACTTTATGCTACTAGCCATTCAGTTCAATTTTTTGCACAACATTTAACAATTATACAATTTAATTGCTAGAGCAATTGGATGAGGAGATTCTACATGACTACCGAGACGACGAGGCTCTGTACTTGGTGTCTGGGATGCAGGCCAAGCGGGCCCGGGACGAGACCCCCCAAGCCCGACCACCAGCCGAAGGAAGTGGAAGACGGTACAGGAGGAGGACTTTGGCGGGTTCAGCGAAAAAGAAGACGACGAAGGGGCCGAAAACCCGTGTTTGGCTACGGACAAAAGTGCTCGTGAACAAGCTGAAGACGATGTATTTTTACAGATTCTGCATCTTGTCTCTCGTGTACCTGAGAAAAACCATTAAACAGCATAATTTGATAGTTCTCCGCTCTAAAACTGATCTCCATTTTTGTCGACAGGCAAAGCGAATAGCCTCAAAAAAAATCATAATCAAGTAGATAACCTCCAACATATCTATTTTGAATATATCAAATTTAAATTAGTACATAAGAAGTACGAATATAGCTCCTTTCAATTCTCTTAGCTTTCAGACATCCTTTTGAATTTATTTATTTTTTAAATAATACTATCAAATATATATGGAGTTGAATAATGATGAACTAGAAATAATTTTGTTATGTAGTAGTGCTAATTTCTAAGCATTAATATTTTCTATTCTCTTGGTTCATGTAAAAAGTGTTATTACATTATGCGATGAGTCTACTCCGTTACATGCAAAAAGGAACCATTGCTAAGTATTTTACGCTATACATACTCCGTAATTTGAGTAAGGTGAATTTAAGCAGAGGAGCAGAGTTATGGACTAGAAATCAGCTTCCCACTCTTGAACTTCCGCGCAAATATTACACAATAAATAATGCTGACACTCAACAGGCTAATGTGTGAGGAATTCCATAGACATACATACCATATGTGCGAGCTAACCCATCAACAAGTCCCGACTGATAATCTTAATCTGAAAGTGAATATAAGATGTTAGTATCAGAACCCAAAATTTTGTGTACATTAATCTGAGGCTCAGAGAAACGCGATTACAAAATAGTCCAACTTCTTTACTTTATTCTGCATTAATATCACAAAACTTTAAGACGAACTCTGGTGAATATTGACTTTATTGGGGTGATAATATTCAGTTGTAATTAGTTCTGGTGCAAGAGTAAGAATTGCAGAGACAATTTAAAGAAAACACTAGCTAATGTGTATGCAATACGTAAAGTAGAGCACAGTCTGGAATATTGGCTATAAAAGTTTATTTCCGCCCATACAACTGCAGTCGTGGTCAAGTTTCATGTGTCCAGTTGTGGTGCACCGTCTGCCTATCGGGCATCAATTCAGAATTGAAATTCTCATTGCTTCTGAACTATAAGACTTCAATTCATCATTTTAAAAGAAATCATTGACCGGGAAATGGGGCGTATGACTTATGATATTCACTACCAATATCTAACTACAAAATTTTGAACTTGAAAATCAATTGGAATTAGAGATACTGGCTCTTCATGATATCCTCATTCCTATCAATAACTGTTGGAAGTATATCAGTTCTAAAATTGATATCTTACCCTCTTACGGTAATCAATATTGAGAGCAGTGAATCGATAATGTGAAGTCTTAAATATATATATTTTGTTGTAAGTCTAAAAATGTTTGTTTTACAAAGTGTGTAATTTTGCCGATTTTGCATTTCATAAAAATTAGAAATTCAGACGTCGGTTTTTTTAAACTATTTATCGTTAATATGTGAGATTTTTGACACACAATTGTTCATTCTTTTGCGATTTCTACTTCACTATTGCTTGCTTTAGCAAGGTTTACAAACATTCTAGAGTTTCTCACTTCTCTAGATCAGAAAACTTCGAAATGGAAATAAATAATGAGAGAACACTATTTGTATTGAAGAGCGCCTCTGTGTTCTGAAGGTTTTGTATGCCAGTTCTAGAATCATCGGTGGTATAATGATTGAATGCAATGAATAATGCTCTGGTGGTGATGCTGAAGGGTGTTTATTTCATTAAGTCTCAACCCCTCCCAATTCACACATACCATCCTTAGCAATTTTACCTCAAATTACGAACGAAGCTTGTATCTTGCGATTCATATAATACTGCCTAGTGTGCTCAATTTTTGTTTCTCATTATATTGTAGAGGTACTCATTTGTATGGGATTGGCCGGAAATTCATATCCGAGATCACACGCTGACTTTTCAATCGATCAAAGCACATAGCATTTATTTTAGTGAAAGAATGCAACAACTTGTTATATTTTTGATCGGATACCCCCAAAATTCAGTTGAACTTTGTACATTGAAAAATTGGTACTGTTGTCATATATTACAATTTCTTGAAATTTAATGTACCTGGCCCGAACAATCATCAAATAATTGTAGGGGATGTGGTTGATGGTTGTATGTTGCCTTGAGAAGTGCCAAATATCGCATGGTAGGGCTTATGTGTATACTGCATATAGATGATTATGTGCTTAGTGGCACGTGGTCGGTACCGAACTTGAATCTAGACAATGGACGAAGAAATAGGCAATGGCCCTCCGCCGTACGATTTTGCTCGAGCTAATCAAGTCTTTGTGGTTTGTGATAGCATTTTAGATGGTAGCAAAAAGGTTTTCTGCTCTGAGAGGAGTATGCAAATGTTCAAAGAATACAAGAAATTGAAAATGTCCGATCCAGCTTTCAGGTGTGCTAAAGATAATCAAAACATGTCAATTGGCTTGCCTCTCTTGATTTGTCGGAGAAATCTGAACCTCGGCTTAGGCGAAGTGAATTACTTGAGCATATATGAATGTAAGCCTTCGCCAGAAGCTAGTGATAGGCTCTATGACAAAGTCGACAATGTGCGTATCGCTGATGTTTTAAAAGAGAGGTTTTTTGGTTATTACAGGTATAGACTATATATTCTAGGTAAGGAGGTCAATATATTTTTACATTCTCGGCTTCCGATAGTTGATTTCCAAATTGATAACGACAGATTCAGGTTTATTAAAGCGACAGGCTGGTTCTACAATCTTAATCACTTTGCATACGACTTATACCTCTTGAGCTCGAACCAGTGCAGCCTCACAGATGGTTTAGGACCAGACCGCAAAATTAGCAAACATAATGAATTGCTAGGGAGCCACTTGCATAACATCTTTCCAATAAAATTCTCGCCAACAGATCGATCGAAGTTCATGTCTACTAATAAAATTGGCACATTCGAATATGACAAGTCCCATATTTCATTTAGCCGCACGAGGAAGACATCTACTTTCTCTGTTTTTGTGAATAAGAGTACCTGTATGGATCTGAATAATGATGTTTCTATTCAAAATAGGATTCACTTGGCTGTGGTCCTCACATTACAAGCACATGAGGATGATCTTGTGACGAAACAGCGGACCACAAGACAACTGCAGCGACAGTGCCAGATGCTTGGAAATTTGCAATGAAATAAAAAATTTGTAAATCTCTTTACGTTTTACTGTAATTATGACCGACATTGCTGTCGTGATAAATCAATGTGTCAACTTCAATAGCCACTTGTATTTGATTTCAAAGATACAGTTGAGCTTTGACGGATTGCTTTCGGTTGACGCACTAAGTGGAAGCGAAACATCAGATTGCTCAAAATTCTGTGCACAAAGCATGCCCAGTTATTCTTACCCTACTGCTGTAGTATTTGATCTTGACTATACCTTGTGGCCGTGGTGGTGTGACTATCATGTTGACCCCCCCGTTACAAGAGTAAGTGATGAAGTGCTTGTGGATGCTTCGGGCTTCAATATGTCATTATTTCCAGACGTTATGTCGATAATCAGGGAGCTCAAGGAAAACAATGTGATTATAATCGCTGCAAGCAGAACACCCACACCCAAGATTGCAGAAAAAATTCTTTCTCTACTCAAGATTGATGGAAAACCGTTGAAAGATTCATTTGACTCCTTGCAATGGGGCGAAGGGACTAAAATTAAACATATAACTAAAGGCATGAAAGAGTTGGGCCTTTCAAAAGAGCTCAGGGCAGGAAGCGTGATTCTTTTTGACGATGAGGCTAGAAACAGAGATGTCGAGTCCATTAATTGTAGCTTTGCCTATATAGCAAATTACAAGAAAGGCTTGACTAGAAAAATTTTCGAGGATGCATTACAAACATGGACTCATAGAAATGTATAGTCTCCATTATATCAAGTTAACTTTGCATTAAAGCTGGAAATCAGAAATAACCATTATGTATTACCTTCTCTTCACATTTCATAACTCAAGAATTTGACTTAAAAGCGCCACGAGCTTCAATAGTATCACTCTAATTGTAAGAAGCACATTCATGGTTGCACGAAACAATCTATTGGGAAGATTTAAAAATGGCGACAAGCTCATCATGAGTAGCATTGGGAGGAGGATTGATTTCTTTCTAAAGTAATTAGTAATGTCTTTATTATTGTGATTTTCATTAATACTTACCTCGAGTAGTATGGACTTAATGGAGTTGTCACTCAAATTGTGAACCTCATTATTTGATGTCAATTCATAAGCGGAATCCTCTGTTCTCTCGTCATCAGGGCCAGCTTCTATTGGCACAGGGGTGTTGTCATCCTCAGAATCACTCTTTGACTCGGATGAACCTAAATTGAACGCCGCCTTGATATGTGGAAATGTTCTCAAAAGAAGAATACCACCACCAAAGATAAGAGCGCCAGTAATAGCACCAGAAAGCTTCAAATTGTTTCGCTTTAGTTGGACTGCCATAATGAAAAGATATTCGAATTTGAAGAGCGTCTTTCGCAAGTATCCTCAATTTTATGACGGGATTCCTCACATGCAAGTCCAAAGAATCGCGCGTTAAAACGTGAACTTCGTAATGTTACACGATGTCTTAAGGTGCACAGAAGATGCACGACGAAATTTTCAGTGACTTTCAGGTAGTTGGTATCACTATTTCGGCCCGGGGACTATGCGACAAATAAACTCGGTGTATTCGAGATAATCGCTACTAAATTGGGTACCCCACACTAACGCGACAGCTGACATGCAGTATGTGCAAGGAGGCTAACCTGTCTCTTATTGCCTCCTTGTGACAGATACACGGGTAGGCAGAATGTCTCTCATCATCTTCGTTATTTCTAATAAGGGAATTGAGACAAAAAGACTTAAATTGAGCGACGAGGAATATCTCGGGATAGACTCCAAAACGAACTTACTTCAAATCATCTTTGCTGGAACAGAGGTGAGCGATGGGAGGAAATTAGGACTCAAACGTTTGTCAAAGAGACACAAGAACTTTGTTCCTTTGGATACAAGAAAAGATTTCAAAGAATTTAGGAGAAGCTTGAATATTAAGAAACGCAACAAAATTATAGTCTACACCGAGAAAGGACATATAGATCCAGTCGATGCCTTGAAAGAGTTCAAATTAATGAACATACTAATCGATCACTTTAGGACTGGCTTTCAAGAGGATGCTTGTACAGGTAGGGAGCTGTTTCAGAAACTTCAACAAAGCGAGGCTGCAGGAAGTTCGCCTTTCGTCAAGCCTAGACATGAACACATTTCTTGCAACACATGCGATTGTCTGGGCCCTGGATCTATTAGCGGGACGAGGTACGTTTGCATAATTTGCCATGACTATAACCTTTGCTCAAGTTGCTTCTCGTCGAAACGAGCTTCTGGAACTCACGAAATAAACCATCCTATGATTGCGGTAAACGCTACCAATGACCTTGATAAATGGGGTTTGGGATCTGTTTTCGGCAGCGTTCCTCCATTTGGTGAAGATGAATTTTATGGGCAGAGTCGTGAATCGAAATTTGATAAAGAGCCACATGCGAAGAACGAAGAGACTTTTGCACACATGCATAAGCATCAAGTAAAGAGAGATCGACAAATGTTTGCAGAGAGAACTGAATTCACCACAAGCGACTATGAAGATGAGAAACAAGTCATAATGTCGACCTTATTGGAGCTCAGCCTCAAACCCATAGGAAAATCATTAGCGCATGCTGTGATTAAAAATATGAGTGAGCGCAAGCTTGTGTTTAATGGCTTCAGGCTTGATGTTGAGTGTGCTAACCATGCGAAATCATCTACATTGATAGAGCAAACTCAAGCGATAAAGCCGGGAAGAAAAATAAAGTTGAACGTTAGATTCAACAGCTCTCATATCGAGTATCCCGTTCGAATTACTTTACAAAAGGGGCTGATGCGGGGAAAAAGTCAGGTTAGTTCCAAAGACAAATCCGGAAACTTACGCTTGACAATGTTCAAGAAAGACAGCTTCATCACAGACTATTCTGAAAGTTGCTGCCGAGTCACTCCTTTATGCTTCGATTTCAGTCAAGTTGCAAAACCGGTGCAAACTTTAATTATGCCTGATATTATGAAGGGCCTGTCTGTCAATGGAAGCCTTTTCGACACCGCTAATGAGCTACATTCCGAAGATGATTATGATTTAGTCAGCATGGCGGACGCTGATGAGTTGCTCTCAGATTTCGAAATCATATCCCGCATGAACTCATGCCAAATATAAAGTTTGAAAAAAGAAACAAAAAAAATTTGAATTCCCTCTGTTAGTTTGATTTTAGATGTTAGTTCACAATACTTTGAAAAGAAAGAGATAAAAAGGTTTCCTGTCAGTACTGCATATCACGTAAAATTATCGCCTCACGCTCAATTACTCGCTTATCACGAGCATTCATAAATAGTAATAATGGTGAACATTAAGGACACTGCTCCTGAGAGCGAAGGTATGTTTCTGCTCCATTATCGGTTGATCACCGTATCAGTGCTAACATCCAGAGCAAAAATTCAAGCAAAAGTGCAATGAATTGCGAAAAAGAATTGCCGAAGTTGAAGAGAGTAATGAAATATCAACTCTAGCACTATCAAGAACCAGGTATTCAATAAGGAGACTAAGGCTTGAATATTCCATTCTATTAGAGAGACTTGAATCAAGACTTACTGGTCAGAAACTGAATGAAATATTAGATTCCACCGAATCTGAGTTTAGAAAGCCACTTTTGTTGAATGAAAATTTAGACTCAAGATTTCAAAACATTGAAAAAAGGGAGTCTTTACAGCCAAAAGATGCGCTTGGTCTGGATTCATCAAAGAAGGAAATAAGGGATCCCAATATGCCGAAAAGACCCACCAATGCATACTTGATGTTCTGCGAAAGAGAAAGGGAGAATATTAAAGCCGACATTGAAAGCAAAAACCCAGGACAATCAACAATTGACTTACCCAAAGTCATGACAGAAATTTGGAGAGGAATGGACGAAAGAGAGCGCATGCCATACTGGAAATTATTCTTAGAGGACAGAGAGAGATATCAACTGGAGATGCATATTTACAACAACAAAAAGCGCAATTTTGGCGACACAATTGACATGAATGCCAAGAATAGTAGCGCCAAGCTAGAAGAGGGTGAGGGCGAGGTAAGTGTTGGCTGCAATGAATATGGACCTGAAGATGGTAGCTATAGTTGTTCGAAGACATCAAACAAAGGTATGGCCGGTGGCCATGAGGAATGTTCAAACAGATCAGAAGTTATGGCTGACATCCATGACGAGGGGATAAGCGACTCGAAGAAGCAACCGGAAGAAGAGATGGAAGACATTCATTGAAAACGACATCTTGACGGGAATTACAAGGCAAAAGCGGATAAGCGATGTGAGGCATGTCTTTAAAAACGGTCTTATTCTCCAAGTCTACATTTTAAAGCTGCACAAGACATCGCACGAGAAGTTTGTGATGACACTTCGATTCATAATTTGATTCTTAATAATTTGAGTATTTTCGGTTTAAAAAATTAGTGCACAAAGGATGTCTTTCAGATATAGTCAAGCTTATGCCACACATATTATTATGTAGGTCTGGCAACATGGATCACACTACAAGTGA
Source organism: Metschnikowia proteae (assembly GCA_002370515.1). Taxonomy (NCBI): domain Eukaryota; kingdom Fungi; phylum Ascomycota; class Pichiomycetes; order Serinales; family Metschnikowiaceae; genus Metschnikowia; species Metschnikowia proteae. The sequence goes on along the minus strand of NKYY01000020.1, from coordinate 52,965 downwards.
TGCGAATACGTTCAACTAGAACGAGCCAATATACACACTTGGTGAAAGTAAAAGTGATTGTCTTCTTAAATTTTTCGCTCAGTGGAAACTAGCTGGAAGTGCTCTTTCTCTTGGACTGGTACGAGCCATTCTCGTCGCGATCGCGCTTCCTCTTGAGTCTGAACTTTTCATTTTTTTTCATTCTTCGTTTTGCAGCAATTTCAGGAGCATTGATTGTTAATTGTGCTCGGTGTGCCCTTCTGTCCAATCTCCTTTGGTCAATCTCCTGTCGTACAGAAATGTGAATCTCCCCGAATCTCAAAACTCCTAGCCTTTCTTCCAAGATCTTTAAGCACTCTTTTGCCATGGTTTGTAGCTCTAATCTTTCTTCCGTATCGGCTTTAGATTCAAGTATCATGAACAAACCCATTATTAATTGCTTAGCGATAACAGTCAACCTTTCTGGGCTTGAGATTTGGGAAATCATAGCACCTAATTGAATTGCTGCTAGTTTCGCAACATAGTCATTCTCCGCACTATTTTGCCTCATCAACAAACATATCTTAGACAACAAGAAATCAGTAGCCAGCTTGTACAATTGATTTTCACCCTCAGGCAAATTTTCTTCAAAATTAGCGGTATTGTAGAAGGGTGTGCCTTGAGATTCCCAGCGGCTTAAGATTTTTATAAGATTTTTGACAACCTGTTGTGCTAGTTTTTGAGATATCCCAGGAGCATTGAGTTGCCTGACAGATCGGTATGCAATAGTCTGAATTTGTTGACCAGTAACTTCGAAGGAAACATTATCCAAATTACTCAATAGGTTACCCACCAACCGGGAGTTTAGGTCTCTGACCCAACTGTGTGGGTATAATAAGGTGTCCATTAAATTCATCCACATGACTTCGTGAGCCTTCGTAAAAATTTCTGTTCCGTGATACTCGCACATCGAAGCAAAAACGTTCATGGCTGTATAAACCATTTCCCAATCAGCTCCAGAATTTTCGGAGCCATTTCTTGCAGAAGAGATGATTTTCACGATCGTGTTATATGCAGCGGAATCAAGCTTGAGTTTACTTCCAAATCCTCTGCTTGTTGCATATAATTTGTAAACAATTAGACCACACCTCTGGAGAAGAGCGTTGGCATCTTGAGTGACCCAAGAGTAGCAGAAGTTTTCCATGGGAGCTAAGTTTTCTTCACTTAGCTTCTTGAATATTTCAGCTATGAGTATTGAAGCCATTTCACGACAAGTCAGAGAGTCATCGGAAACAACTACATTAGCCAACCCAACAAAGAAGCTTGTAGCCAACTGCTCGAGGAGCGAATCCGGAGAGCTCAGTATTATTGAATGCATGAGCTCCAAGACTGACTGTCTTCCAGACTGTGTGGGATATTCCAAATTGTTGACTAAAAATTTGAATGACTTGTCGAGTTTCGAGGAGCTGTGTTCATACTCCATCAAAAATTTGAAGTATAAATTTCTTGAGGTGTCACGGATCGTCTTATTATGATTGACTATCATAATTGTTGACACTTTTTCCATGATTTCGTAAACTTCTGCGAGCATGACATGTTGGGAGATGATGGCCCGCAAGAAATTAAAAGCACGACTTTGCTTTTCTGGATCTTCCAAATCTGGCATGATCTTCACCAACAAATATATGATTGCGGTGTCACTTATTTGAACTGTGCTTCTGTCTGCCACAATAGTGGCCACATAGCGTAAGCAAACCTGGCATAGCTCATTAGATGTGGATGGCATGTCCTGAATGATATCAAATGCCCGCAGAGCCGTTTTCTCAAAAAATGTATCTTTGGATTGTGGAAATGGAAGTTTTGCAATGATGTTTAAAACCCTGTATATGGAAATCAATAATTGCTCATCCTCCGTATCTAAACTTGCTTCAATGTGGGGCAAAAAGCCATCTAAATTTGACACTGTTTGCAAAGATTCATGTTTAGTCAAAGCTGATCTCAATAAGGTGAAACTCAATCTCTGCACCGTGTAAAGCGCTTGTGACTTGTCGACATTAATCTCGACGCGCTTAGAGCTCAAGTTGACGAGATAGTGATCGTCGGCCTTCTTATCCTTCTTTAAATTAACGCTTTTGGAGTCATCTAAAGACTGCGTGTAAAGTTCATAGCATAATATCAAGATCTCAATTTTTGATGAATTCGGATTCTTGTGAAGACCGGTGGAATAACATTGGATCAATTCATCTAATTTTTTTTTTGTCTTCAAAGAGAGATTTTCCCTCAAAAGCAACTTGATCGGTTCTATGAGATAATGGAAGTAGGGCAAGCTTATAAGCGAGGAGAGGATTTGACCTGTCTCGTAACTGGTCCTAGCTTTAACTTCTTTCATCAGGCTAGTATAACCGTCAGCGTCTTTTTCGCTACCTGCAGCGCCGAATGTGTCTTCCATTATAACACTGACTATGAGTGAGACCGACTCATCCAAGTCACCACAAGTAAAAGTTTCTTTGACAGCTTCCATGACAGTATGAAGTGTGTAACTCAAAACATGGATTTGTGATCCTCTGGTGAGGGCGGAACGAAGCTCTTTCACAACAAATCTGAAATACTTGGGTCCCAAAATTGAGGAAACTTTACTCAATGACATTCTGACCGCATCTCTAATGTGTTGGACTTTGGATCTCAATGCTTGACAGGTGGTAGTCAAAGTTCCCGAGATAGCCGATTCAGCAATTGAATTAGAGACACAGAGAAGGCAGTTTATAGCAGCCTCGAGCAAGCCCGTACGAGCTCTTATCGTCGTATCGTCTCTGATCTTAAGAACTTTCATAATCGGATTATGAAACTCGTCCATGATTTGCTTGTCTAATTTGGTTCTATCTTCCGGCAAATTATCGAAAGACTCTTCCTTATTTTCATTCTGTAATTTGAAAGATTCAAGAAGCCCTCTCGAAAGACTGACGGCTAAATGCACAGCATCTTTCATTTCATAAGGAGACGCCCTTACCACAGCTGCAATTTTCTTCTTGAACAATTGTCTAAAATGCTCCCATTTCAATAACCTTACCAAAGATGACCAAACTATTGAGGTTTCGTCTAGAAGCTCCCTGTATCTCTCATCTCGACAAGTTGTATAGATTTCAGTCATAGGCAATATGTAATAATAAATGGCATTCGGACTAAGTTGTGATTTGACATCATTGAGCTGTTTGAGTGCATCTAGCCTGCACGACAATTGAATGTGAGTAAAATTTTTGAAAAAGTCAAGCTCTTCTTCATCGGACAAAAGTGTTTTCATGGATGTGAACTCATCGGTGAGATTATAGTGTCTGACTATATGGGACAAAACTCGAATATAGCCATCTCTTACACCTTCTGAATCTCTTTTGAGACCTTTTCTAAGATGGGGCAAAATCACAGAATGAAAAACAAAAGATCCGCTTTCTGGATTTAGGGAAGATTCAATGATTAAGCAGTCAATGAATCGCATTATTGTTTCGGCTGCATTTGATCTTATAACGAGCTCATCAGGGTCATTCATAAAAAACAAACAGCAATATATCAAGGGCATCCACTGACTCGCAGTAAGACTGGTGAAAAGTTCTTCATTGATGACCCTAAACGCCTGTAGTCTTCTTTCAAAGTCAGGTTCTGACAATCTGCTTGCGGAATAAGAATTGAGACTAGCCAACAATTCTCCAACTTGAGCGTAATCAGAAAATTTTTGGCCGATCGCTCCAAAAATTTTGACCAAGCACTCTCTCACATCCCGATCTGTGTATATACGGAGAGCTTTTGAGGTACACTCATATAGTTCTTCTATTTCGGCAAAAGAACATTCCAATTCCTTGATGATCGGAATAAGGGATAGGAGTACACTAATTTTGTCGTTCGATGCGATTTGCGTCGGGGGTTTATCAAGAGCAGCTGCACACGACACAATAAGTTTCTTCATAAAAGTTTGATCAGAAACAAAATTGCCCTCGATCACAAGCAATAACAATGTTGCGGAACGAGAGTTTATTTCCCTTTCCTCTGAATCTTTAATAATCGCGGGCAAAAAGTTAAGCAAGCAGTCCACAATCATGGCCAAAACTGTCACAAACAGTTCATCGTTCATGACTTTGTTCGTGAAAGCAGAGATGCAAAAGTCCAAAATTTCGCAGCGAACACTATCTTTAGTATGAGGGTGCGCGAGTAAGTTCATCAATGCCGCAACTGGAGCAAAATTGTCATGATACAAAAAGGGAAGGAGCGACGTAGATCCTACCCAACCAACCATGACTTGCAACAAGGCTGATGGCTGCTGCAAATTTTCTTGCGCAAAGTTGGCAAGCCTAGGTTTGACAACTTTTTCAAAAATCAAATCTGATTCTTTGCTCCAATCATAGGATCCCGCAGTGATCTTGAACAAATGATCAATACACTTCAATCCAGTTTGTCTCAAGCTTTTAGCTTGTTTTGACAATAGATCGTTGTCTCCACATGTGTCAATAACTTGCTGGGCACTTATTAATGTGAAGACTAGAGGCTTCACCGTCTCTTTAAGTAAATTTGCGTACTTGTATCCCAAGCCGTTGTAAACTTCGAACAACATGCTGAGGTATCCTTGCATGTTGCGAATATCTCTATTCGTAGCAGTAATGAGATTCTTTGAGTTGAAAAAATCCAAAAATGCAATCTTCTCTGTGGTGATCGCCAAGAATTGTAGAATATACTCATCGGGTAAATTTGGCAAAATGGATGCTATAGCAAACTTCCTGCCGTTTTTACTATTATTGTTCGTTACACCTTTAGCTCTGCCGTAAAGAACACGCAAAACTATAGGAATAACATGAATTCTGTCGGCATCTTCAATCTTGGAGTCTGAGTCTTTGCTAACGAGCAGTTGTAACTCATCCCGAAATAGCTTGTCATCTGTCAAATTTTTCAAATTGTCTTTGTACTTGTTTATCCCAGCTATGTTCCAAGCAAAGACAATATTGAGTGACTCCTTCTGTACCTCCGGCAATGTCGAGGAAATATTGTCGAGAACAAGGGAAAAGAGGGTATCATTTCCCTCTAGCTTTTTCAAATTCTTGATTTTGGCAAATGTGGTGAGTAATTGGAGTTTGTCTTTAGCGGACCAGTCACTAGACCCTTCGAATTCATCTCCTGAAAATTCATACAATTGGCTCACGATATCAATGAGCTGGGACCCATGCTGTTCAACAACAAACTGTGCTGCTTGCAAAGCCGAGATGATCCTACTTCTCATATTGGACTTGTACTGTAAGCCAGAATCCTCTTGAATTGTTTCAAAAACGGATGCTTCAAACTCGGAAGCAAATCTGAAGATAGTCGAAGATGCCATTTTGATGTTTTTATTGAGTCGCTCGTCAGAGGTCTCGAAGTGATTCACTCCTAAATCTGTAGACTCAATAGACATGGGTTGCTGGCTTGAACTAAAGCCAGTTGCCTCTCTATAGTCCATGCTTAGGAATTTCACAAAGACATCCCAGAGAACATCAGAACATCCTGACTTCGCAAGCTTTGGAAGACACTCGTAAACGGATAGCCAACATGGACGAAAGTTGTCGGATAAAATGCCTATAACAAAATTCGCAAATATGAGCTTCTCTTCGAATCGATCGTATTCTCGTTCCGCAAACTCATCAAACAAGACACGAATTCTCAATTTTATGTCATTAGCGTTTCCAACTTCAAGGGGTATTTGGTCAACAAGTCGAATATTCGTCAAGAAAGATGGTAAAGGCTTTTGAGCACACTTGTGAAGTGATGCTAAACAATCAATTGTAGCGCATCTGAGCTTTTTGTTTGGAGCGCTAAGGTTCGACGCTAATTGCATGCTAAAAAACTTGAGCTCGGTTTCTATGCAGCTGATTTCATCTTCAGGCCAAGTATCGACTAGAGTCTTAAAACTAGCAATGTACTCGATAGATTGCTTTGACTCTTCAATAGTCTTTCTAACTATCCCAAATATCTCGGAACGCTCATAAGACTGACTCATGGTCCCGATTGCGAGACCCAAAGTGACACCTCTTGTACCACTGAGTAAGGTTGTCTTTGTGAGATGCGGGGAATCCAATTTTTTCAAAACATTCAAAAGCATTTGAGATTCCAAAGCCTTTGACGGCGCATATGAAGCTAGTCTCAATTTCCAATAAAGATTGATTAAGCTAATGTCCTCCAAAGTTTCGATTTCCAGCTCAAGTAAAGCAATAAGGCGGTCCAGAACTTGAGCTGGTATAATTATTTTCGAAAAGTCATACCCAGGACGACCCCCGATTTTAATCAAGAACCTTGCAACGCTGAGCATTTCCTCTTCCGTGCTCATTTTACTGACAACAGTTTGGAGATACTTGTTGATACCAAACGCAAGTAACTTATCTCCAGATGTCATTAATGAAAGCTCGTAGAAGCTGAGAAAGTATCGGCAATCAGGTTTTGCTGACAAATAATTTGCCATAAAATGGAAGGTTTGATTTAAGCTCTGGGGGTCCGAGTTTCTAACAATAACCGAGAAAAGATGAGCACTGGATGCCATGATTGAAAAAGGCATTGATTCGCCTGAACTTAAAAGAAAATCAGCTCTGGCAAGTATTTTTTTCACAATGTCCAGTAAGCGAAGCCAATTCAGTATTTTATATCCAGATTCCGAAAACGACATAGTTATCAACAAATTCATTATATTCCGAAGCCGATCATGGGACTCAGTTGCTTTGATCACATCATCGAAAATATCCATACAGAGTGTAAAAAACCTTCCACATGACTCCACTGAGCCGTGTGGCAAAATCTGCAAGAGTGTGTCGCAAACTGTATTGACTTGTGCATCGCCACCTTTTGTGCTATCAAGAGCACTGGAGACAAGAACAGATAAAACTAAACTTGCCTTCGAGTGGAAAGTTTCTGCTGTGTTCTTCATAGATTCACTATAGAGAATCGCCAATGACTCCCTATAAAAACTGTTTTTTTCAAGCTCTGATCTTTGCTCGTAGAGGGAAAAATCAACAATTTTCTGAAGCACGTCTTGTTTTAGCTTCTTGATTAAAAATGAAAAAGCCTCTGCGCAAAACCTGGACACGTAATTTTTTTTTGTCAAAGAAAGTGTTGGAAGAATCTCCACAAATGTTGGCTTCAAGTCGGTCACAAGATGCCTGGCTAAATATTTGAACGCGAACGCCATGGAGTTGAACGCCCACTCTAATACGTTGGACGTATTTCTCATATTCTGAGACTCGTTAGGATTCAATTTTTGAGTTAAGCCAAGAATCATTCTCAAATAGGAGATATAATAGGGCATGAAATCAGGTCCTAGATCATGGATGAATTGGGTAACAAGCTCCAATAATGGCTGAATAGAATTAATGTCATTCTTTTCGATGTGGTTTTGTAATGAGGCGAAAATTTTTGCCTGATGATGGAGTATATGCGGCAAGGTCTGACAAAGGTTTTCAGTTTCGAACACGAAATCTGTGAAATCTTCACTGAGGTTGACTTCTTTCCAATGCTGCAAGGTGACCAAGAAATGAGACGTTTCAACATAGTCGTATGCTCTAGTATTTAACTTCTTGCTTGGTTCAATTTTAAGAGTATCAACTCTTTCTTTGAACGATCTGAAAGCATGCTTTCTACTAGATTCCGTGGATTTGTGAGCCGGCCGAGCCATAGTACATCGATTACAGTGTGGACTTTTTTTTTGGAGGTCATCTCATCATCTCAAAAGATGAGGGATGTACTGATGGGGAGCCATGGCCATTCGATCTGCGTTGAGGATTCTTGACCACTTGGAAATTGCTTTTCATCGTACTGGCATAATGTCAATAATTGCAAGTGGATTACAGACTGAAAATGAATTGTTTGGGTATCAAGTTTCTGTCACTATTAATGGAAATTGTGGCATTATCTCACGTGACATGAAAGGTTGAGATAATGATAACCGTGCGCTGTATTGTGAAACAACAGAGTGGCATGGGCGATCGAACGGAACACAGCCCGCTTTTGGGGCCCAACGAAAACAAAAGAGCAAGTGTTACTCTTCAAGCCAATAAAACCGGCTCTAGAATTTCACAGCTGCCTAAAATAGGGTTGCAAAGAATCAGCAGAACCAGCCAGAAGCTCAAGCTATTACCTGTGGATCCCAATTTAGACTCATCCGATGCAAACTTCAACACACAATCTGCGGATAGTATTCTGGGTTCGGGTAGTGGTGTTTACTCGCAAGTTACGAAAATAACAGACAGACCTGCCAGAAAGGATGCCGAGATATTAGGCAAGCTGCACAGAGATCTTCTTCCTAGAGTCACCGCCTACTGTACCTGTGGCTCTTATAAAATGAAAGATCTATTGAGATGGTTGAAAGACAGGAGAAGAATACACAATACGTCTCCGAAATTATTTGATGAATGTCTCTACACTCCATTTACTTATAAAGACTGGCGAAGCGATTCCGAGGATGACAGTAGAAAGCTTATACGACTAGCCGACGACGGAGGTGATATTGAATTTGGTAAGAAAAGTGACGTCTTCGTTTTTGAGTACGGTGTGATCATCATGTGGGGGTTCTCAGTAAAAGAAGAGCAAGCTTTTCTTGAAGACTTGGCGAAGTTTGAGAGCGAAAAGTTATCATCCGAGGATATACAAGTGGAGGAATTCAACTACTACATTACAACATCTTACCAGCCAAGAATTTACAACGATTTCATCACTTTGAAAGATGACTCGAATTACATGTTGAAGCTTTCGATATCCCATGCGTTGGCACAATCAGTTAAGATATCCCTATTCGAGGAGCTAGTCGATAACACTATAGAAGATACTCATGATATTCCTCAGCAAATTGCTCACACGGGTAAAGTCGAGATGACGAGAGATGAAACAATGAAGTCGATTGGCGAGCTCTTCATCTTAAGAATCAACATCAATCTTCACGGGTCAGTTCTAGATTCCCCCGAGCTTATGTGGGCGGAACCGCATCTAGAGCCAATTTACCAGGCTACTAGGGGCTACTTGGAGATTAATCAAAGGGTCGAGTTGCTCAATCAACGACTCGAAGTCATATCCGATCTTTTGCAGATGCTCAAAGAGCAGCTCGGCCACTCTCACGAAGAAAACCTAGAATTTATCGTCGTCTTGTTGGTTTGCATCGAGGTGTTGGTCAGCGTGGTGAATATTGTCGTGGATATTTTGACATTTTAAAGAATGCGCCATATATGCCAAGTGTTCCCTCAGGGAAGAATAGGGAGGTTCATGCGCCTTGACTGATGCGTCTAAAATGATTGTTTTTCGTAAGTGTGCTTCTCTGCCGCACATTAGGAACAATCATTCTTATATTTCTTCAAAAAATGTAATTTAGATGTTCCGAATCACCTTCTCTCGATCTCGATAGTGAGTACTAGACTCAAATAAATCAGCAACAATCTCTCGCTATGCGAATCGAAGAAATGCTCACAACCAATTGAGGCGAATTTTTTGTTGCTCTCATGCATAATGTGAGACAAAATTGTGCATATAATCTTTTTGTGAGACGCGGGAGTGTACATTACTATACTATGCAAGTTTATTTGGTTCGCGCACTCAATGATGTCAACATTTCCTTTCTCTTGCGGCACTTTCATGCTGCATCAGCCACAAAATTTTCGCATTGGCCACAATAAAAGACATTCGAAAACCATAGAACTGGGAGAGCAAGCAATAATTTAGGGCAAAACTATATTTAACAAACTCATACAACAATCGTTGGACGTTGTCTGAAAACTTCTACTCAGACTACTTTGCATATTCGGAATAAATCTGAAAAGTTTTTGACACAACACTAAAGCATGGCTGAATCTCAAATATGTCAATTGTCAAATTTGATAAGGACAAGTAAGCTCTCATCGAACTTCATACGCAATAATATTCACACCATAAACAAACCCATCAGAGTGATAGTTGATCCCAACTTTATGGAGATGACCAAAAATCATACGCCAGAGGAAGTAAAAAGTGGAAGGCGTCTTGTTCTATTGGAATTTACTCGTGAGGACAGCTCTACATTTCGCATGAAGTGTATGAAAGCGGATTCCAGCGGCCTGGCAAAAAAACCAAATCAACTCATCATTTCTTGTATTCGTTGGGAGGAGAAAAATGAATGCGTTGTGACTTCAGTTGACATCCTTCTAGTCCTCGAAGCATTGGTGAACGAGACTTTTAGTATCGAGGAAAAGAGCAGAATTCGTAGAAATTTGCAATCATTGAAACCATTCACCGTGACGAGAAAATCTGCCAATAATCTCTTCAAGTCAGTCATGGCCATGGACAACCCAAAACCGAGAAACATAGAGAAAGACTTGAAGGTATTCAAATGGAATGAATTCGTTAATGCAGTCACCAAGGTCATGTCCAAATACTCCTCAAACCCAGCAGTCTCTGCGCAGCCAGAAGCCACTAGTGATGTTAAATGTGACCGAGATGATTCGGCATTCAGCCAGCCAAAATTCACGTCAACACCATGGTCTCTTCCACTGAAACCTCCTCTAAATGAGTATCTACTGCAGCCGAGGCCTCGCAAAGCAAACATCTCAATTCGCCAATGCAAATATCAAACCCAGTCTACCGATGGATTTTCCAACATGGAGCCAAGCACATGGCAGTTCACACCAACGCAGGCACTCCAGGTCTGATAAAGATAATCATTCACCTTCTGAAGGTTCAGAATATTTCACTGACTTGTCATTGAAGAACAAATCTCGAACAGCAAATACATCTGTTTTGGGATCATCAAGAAGCGCGCAAGGGCTGAGTGGCGCTATCCATCAAAAGAATGCCGGTTCAAACTCTGATGAATCCAGTCGCACACGACACAACTCTCAAGAAAGTGATGATTTAGGAGATTTCTCCTCGCGAGATTCATCCACGGAATCTTTGAAAATTAAGGATAACGGACAGAAACTAAGTCTAGCAAACATGGAAAAACATGACCGTCAGTGGGAACTGCTCATATCTCTGAAAAATGGACTTCGAAGCGAAGGAAGTAGTCCGGTGGAGGCTCAAGCAGAGCTGAAGCTATCAAGCGAAAAAAGCGAGAGAATAAATGGTGGCAAACGGAAGAAGAAACAGCGAAGAAGGAAAAAGAAGGCGGCTTTACCATCCATTTCTTCATCGTTGAACCGCTCATTTCCATTACCTAACCCGCTGCAGATAGAGTTATACTCGAAGTCCCCAGATGTTGTTGTGTTGGACTCGCTCAGTGAGAAGAATTCGTCAGAATCATCTTCACCATCAGTATAGCATAATAATTCAGTTCTCTGTGTACAAATTAATTATACTAGTTTCTTTAATAAAGTCTTCTTTAATGCATTATTAGATCATTTACGCTTGGCCTTAGGCAAAAAGTCCTTGTAGTCGGGGACGCTTTCGATAGTTGCCTTCTCGCCTGGAGCTATCGTGACAACATTTAAATAGTCCGATGGGGTCTTTGCACTATCGGTATTCACTGATTCATCTAGCGTGTAGTGAGTTGCCAACCTGGGCAATTCAAAAGCTCTCTCCAACAGCTCTTGAGGCGCACCTGATTGTAGAATAATAGAGCGAGGCCCAATAATTCTAACGAACTCCTGATTTCCTCCGATACTTTTAATGTTTGTCCTTCTCATGCGCTGTATGATCTGGAGGAGCTTCCAATAGAGAAAACTTGCTTCCGATCTATAGTCCTGCATTGTCTTAAACTGCTTGGGGCGTGTAGGAGTGACAAGCTTTATATTCAGATAAGTCACTGGGTTTGAATATTGGAGTACGCAATTCTGTAAATCATGGGGCCCATTAACTGATACTCCAATCAAGCTCAGTCTGCTGACAGCAATTTCCTCGTTCTCAGCTAAAGTCGCTGAGTATAATAGGCCATTTCCGACTAAGCCGAGGGCTCCTCTTCCATGTACAAAAGTGTATCCAGATTTCAACCAGCTAAACAAACCGGTGGGCTCTCTCGAGGTCAACTTTAGGCTTTTGCTCAATCTCCTGGATATCTTTGAGGGCAATTTTCGCATCGAAATATCCAAAGAAGGCCCTGCGTACACTTGCAATGTATCTCGCTTCAATAAAGCCCAGTCTTTTGTTCCATCAACAGACACAGTGGCAAAAGATTTTGGTGTGGTCTTTCTAAATAATTTTGGAAAAATAGTAGGCGTACTTGAAGAAACCATCATTGTGAAGGGCATCGATCCTAAAACTTCTTGAAACCTTGAAGCGAAATTTCCATAAAGAAATCTTCGGATCGGATCGATAAACTTCGAAGTCAACTTTATGTTCACTAGATTAGCTTGCAAGGCCAAAAGAGTGTTCTTTCTTATGTAAATGGGCAAAGAAGGTGGCACTCCGATGGTGAGAGCCGAAGGTGGTGATCCAATTGCCTCCAATTGTACTTCGTCCACTGTTTTTAGATTGGGCAAGCTTTTCACTTGGCCCAAGTTTTTCGAATCACCAACGGAATCATACCTCGTTGAAATAGGTCCTGAGGACACAGATGCCTGGTCAAGACTGACCCTTCGAATGAAGTGCTTGTAACTTCCCCTGCTTATTCTCAGCATTGAGCGTTTGCAAGTATAATTTGTAGTTTGAAACTCGATGTCGCGACTTCAATTTCAAGATTAATTTTTTAGGAAGACAGGCAGACGTATTTTTAAGAGCGCTTGTAATAGATGGGCTTTAGCCCGAGATCCCAAACTCTATAATATTAACAGATTAATATTTAAAGCTTAGTTACCGAATCTGCAAAAGTTCCAACGCTTGTCATATTATATGGTAGATTTAAATTGCCCTCCATATATGGCAACGTGTGCTCCAGTGGCGCAGTGGTTAGCGCTTCGTGCTTATAGCCGTTTTACGACGTTGTTATACAACAAAGTCACGATCGTGTGAGGAACGCGATGGTCGTGGGTTCAAACCCCTCCTGGAGCATTTCGTTTTTTTCGAAACATGCGCCCCAAGACTTACACGATTGCGTAGAACAAAACTTTGCTTGTTTTTATCGTGGAGTCTACATCTTATTCAATGCCTTTGGACCGAATCCATTTCAGATATATCCAAAGGTAAACGTCTTTGCTACTGTATTACAGTTTTATTAGCTAGACAACTGGTGGTCGATTCGTAATTATGTGTAATAATGTGTCGTAAATACTGTAATGAAAGAATTCATTCAACTAGTTTTGACCTTCTCGCTTGAAATGCTTTCTTTGATGAATTTAACGAGTCTATCACCGTATTCATCTGCAGGTATAGCCGAAATTGTGCTTCTTGAATGATTAAAACTGCGCCACGTGGTCTCCAATCTCTTTTTGAAACTGTAATTTGTCAAGCAATCAATGATGCCGAGATAATAAATTTCAGAAATGGGCTCATTAGTCTCATCCGTTGCACGAATCCCGCCATTGTGACCGTAAAAAATATACTTAGACCGCCCTGGAAAGACATCTTTAGGAAGATCGGTTCCTCGGTCTATGTCCCTTGGATTGGTTTTGAAAACCTCTTCTTTAAGATTTGACTTCGGATCAAATACCGACAATTTCTCATGATTCGCAGTGTTGCCCAACTTTACGTCATGCACTCCAAGTAATAAAGAATAGTCCATGACATTTATCTTTTTGAGGAGACGCACGTCAGCTTCCAACTGCTCGAGGAATATTTTCTTCTTGTCCGGTCCGAATTTTATGTGGTCTTTTCTCTCGAGCCAGTTTAAATCTTTAAGCGTGACAGTTGACAATTCAGGTTGCTCTTCCGCTTCTCTTGTCAAGTTCGTGTAGCGACCCCATGTCGACCCTTTCAAATCATACTTCAAATGAATATCTCTGTGAGGAGGGAAAAGATTGTTCATGACAATGAAATGAATTGTTCTCATGCCACCATTGACTTTCAACCGATGTAATCCGTAGAACTGGCTAATCAAAGTGTTGGGGTTGCTTTTGACATGCAGATGATAATCTTTGAGTATTCTTCGTAGCTGTTTATGCTCGCCATGATGAATAGTTTTGATTATAAACCGAAAGTCCCTGGAGTAGTAGAAGAAAGAACCGCTTTTTCCAGTGGATCCAAGTTCGGAAAGAATGCATTTTCCTGTGATGGACATCAAATAGTCTGCGGGATCAATGCCAAACATGCTTCTGAGTTCTCTGAACACTTCAGGAGCGTAGTCCTTGAATTTAAATTCGAATTTGGAGGACGGTGTAACTTCACTACCTTCCATATTGAACTTGAGTTTCATAGTGGTCCTGAAATCCTGGTCTGTCAACTTGCTCATGACTCCAGAACATCTTGACACTGCCACTCGAATCCCCGTTAGCATGTTATACGCCATGACGAAGTTTTGATGGCCCTCGCTGATTTTGTTGCCAAGTAGAACAGTTTCTTCTTCCATGAGGTTTCGTTTCTGTATGTTTTTTTTTATCAAAGTTTGCTTCATCCGGGCTATTTCAGCATCCTGAGCAGATTGCTTGCGGACCATCTCCTCAGATAATCGGCTGAAAGAATTCCTGTCCTTTTCTTTGTGCCATAATTTTGTGGGAATTCCGCGTAAGCTCAGAAATTGCTTGAGATGCGGCCGTTCTGATTCACCAGATGCCCTTGACCTGTTGATATCGACGGATAGTTTCGCAATCGGATTAACATTGGGAGAGGTGTGTCGTCTCGTCTCCATTTGAGTTTGAGTTTGAGATAATGCTACTTCTTGAACGATATCATCACTCAAACGGAAATCCCTATATTTGTTTGGTCCAAGCACCACAAGATCAACTGATTTTTTATCATGAATTTCACCTGACCTTTTTGGTACTTCTTGTACCATTTTAGGTGTGATTTCTGTCACTGTACCCATGTCCAGCTCTGAGTCTTTCAATTTTTGAAACGGCAAAGTGTGCTCGGAATTATTGGGGTTTTCCTCCGCAAAAGAGCTAGGTACAGTTTCTCCACTGTAAGCTTCAGAATTTTCTGAGTTGGCTCCTCGAATAGAAGCGAGAGAAGGCGAGGATGGACTTCTAGGTTTGTCTGTTTGGCAGTACGGAGGACCTAGATTTTGAATTTCAGCGGGATATAAGTCCAGATTTTGCTTTCGAAAAAGGTTTTCATCTTTGTGAGTTGAGTAATCCATCAGCTGTTGAATCTTAAACAAACGGGCGACTCTGGGGGACCTTGCGATGACGACCTGACTTGTAGGCTTCAGGAGTGTTTGCGATGATAAGGTTTTGGACAGAAGAATCTAGATTGAAATCTTAAGGATATTCAGGTCAGCGAAAGGTTCTGATGCAATATGGGTTGAGAGTGCCAGAAAGCCACGTACGACGTAATGGACGACGAAGTACCTCAGACAAAGGAGGGAAGGGTGTAAATAAACGGTCGACAAGAACAGGTGGCTTTTCGTAAGTTTCACCGTTGGGGCGACTAGGCAGTGCTTATATATGAAGTGTTTGGGAAAAAGCAAAGAGCACAAAAGTGAATGCAAGGATGTTTTCCAAAAAAAAAAAAGAGCCTAGATAGTCAGGAAACTCAATCAGATTTTGGAGTGCCTGCGTGGCTGAGAAAATCCTCGCTTAGCACAGACGCATCACGTGTATTACTACGGAGCACGATTGCGGGAGCTGAAAGGTTTGCGATTACAAGAAACATCAGCATGCAAGCTACCAAAGCACATTGTTCAATCTACTCCTGGTCATATGTGAAACTTAACGGCTGGGTAA
Source organism: Metschnikowia proteae (assembly GCA_002370515.1). Taxonomy (NCBI): domain Eukaryota; kingdom Fungi; phylum Ascomycota; class Pichiomycetes; order Serinales; family Metschnikowiaceae; genus Metschnikowia; species Metschnikowia proteae. The sequence goes on along the minus strand of NKYY01000020.1, from coordinate 37,300 downwards.
GATCAGCAAACTTAAGAGGCTGTGCGTCTTCGCAAGATTCCTTGGCCGCACGGGCACCGGCTAGTGAAGTACAAAAATCACTTCAGCTCAATTTGCACGGTATACAAACACACAAGCCACTTTTCGCTAATAAAAGCCACCATTGTCTTAGGCTGCTTACTATTACACAATGCATGTTAGAGTTCAATAAAGAGGGAATATTGTTATACGATTAGCGCGCGAGCGATGCTTCATTCCAACCCCGCGGTAACTGACTAGCTTTATCGTCTATTTTCAAGTCGCAGTCATAGGTATTATGCCATACACAATTCAAGGCACGACAAAAACACCTAGTAGGCGTGAAAAAAAATACAGTATAGCGACACCTACAACAGAAACTCAACGTGATGAAAATCTTGTCACAATTCCTTATTTATACACTGCTTTTGAAAGTGGCATTCACGGTAGGAGTCATCGAACTAGATGCCATAATCACCGTGCCCAACATGGAAACTTTAATAGCAACACACGCAGATATATTATGCGGCAAGAAGTCGAGATGGAAAAAAAAAAGAAGGCCAAATCAGCAGCTTTTCTATATTAAAGACTCCGACTCTTACCTTCTTCCTACAGACTTGCAGCAAAAGTGGCTTAGAGGTTCTGAGAACAATGTCAGCGCCTTCGTGCGGGATCAGAAGGCCATAGAGGGCGTACGCCGCAATGGCGAGCAAGTCCTCTACACACATTTTTATTTTCGAGACCTCCGCGACGAAATTTCAGAAGAGTTGCACGCAGTATCGCTTTGCCACAGCGAAGTGTCTGGGGAAGGTAGCACTGCAACTATGCAAATTGTGTGGAGTGGGGCTAAAGGCGTCACGGGGGGTTTGAACATCAACCCGGGTTTAAAATGGGCAGCTCTTACATCTAGTGCAGGGGTAAGCTTTGAAACAGGTGGAAGCATTGGCATGTCCATCAAGTGCAACATTGCAAAAGGAGAGGTGGGGCAATTGTTTTTGAGCCGCACTCGCACCTTAACTTACACACCGTGGTCTCGTAATGTGGTTTACGATGTCCGGGCTGGAAAATTCTTAGACTTGAATTTGCCGCACGAAAGGTGGCCAGAGGAAAGACGCATTGTGGAGGCCGGAATGGGCGAGTGGATGTGTGCTACAAGCTCTAAAGCGGAGTTGCAATGCCAAGAGGTGAGAGGGCTCTCAATTCTCGAGATTTTCAAGTGAGCAGCACTCGGCGGGGAAAACCCCAACTGCCCGTAGCCCGACGCTAATGCAGGATCTTTAGCCTATTTACGAGCGGCAGTTCGGAGACTTTCCACTTTCGCCTCTTTTTCCGCTGCTCCCGCGCACGTCTTAGTAACATCTCACGGCATTTAAGAACTTGCGTTGCTCATTGAAGCTGTAATTGGAATACAATGGGATTCAAGGATTTTTTCAAGCGTGGTACATCCACAGAAGAGGAAATACAGAAAGCAGGTTTCGAGATAGCAGATTGCTCTTCTGAGTGTTCCACATGTACTGCCAAATTCCCATCCAGTCTTTCTCTCGATGACGACTCGACCCTTTTCGGCAGCACAGCACCTTATGGTCTCCATATAGTGGTGCCTACCAACAAAAGCGATTGGGATCATGATGCCACGGGTGTGAAACAAACCTTGGCCAATACCGTGAGTAATTGGTCCGAGAATGCAAGCTTTCCCGGTTTAGGCGACTCATCCAAAATTAAGGTAACTGTCAGCTCGATTAGTTCTCTAAAATTGGAGAGTGATCCGGCTTATATGGCTCAGACTAGCGGTGATTTATTGCTATTTCCTTTCTTTGTCTGGGTGAAAAATGTCACCCTTGAAAATGCAGGCGCTGTGCTAGATAGAGTAATTCCTGAGCTCATCGACATTAGAGATAGAGGGGTTAAAGCTTTCCCCACAATCAAATACTCAGAGTATCCCGATGTGGACATCTTGCCGAATTTGAGCAAGGCATACATGTTTCTTTGCTCTCACAAGACTCGCGACAAAAGGTGTGGCGTCACGGCTCCCATAATGAAAAGAGAGGCTGAATTTCACCTCAGGGATCTCGGCCTACTCAGGGACTTCTCAGATGATCGCCCAGGCGGCGTAGATGTGGCGTATGTGAATCATATCGGAGGACATAAATACGCTGCGAATGTCATAATCTACTTGCGAAGCTCCGGGAAAAACATATGGTTGGCCAAGTGCAACCCCAAAAATGTCGTGCCCATTATCGACGAGTGCATCAACAATGGGGGGAAAGTGTGGCCAGAAAAGGTGAGGCAGGTGCAACAATTCAAGGCAATCGAGTGGTAGTCATCGGCGAATAATTTACTGCTGAAGATGGGATACATATTTAAGAGAACTTCTGTAATCTATCAATTCTGAACCTCTATCTTCCATGCCTCGGCTAAAGCTTTCAAAATATTTCTTCGCTTTTGCATGTAGTCTGACGACTTTCTGCTCATGATTTCTCCATGCTCCAGTAAAATTGTGGTCAACCTGGCGATCTCTGGCTTTATAAAAGCTTTGAGGTTTCCCGAAGCATACTTTTCAACCAATTTCTTGTAGTAAGAAATCATTGAAACATCGTCTTGGAACCAGAGTTCGCCATGGTTCAACAAGAAATCTTTGCCAAAGGCAGAAACCTTCTCCTGCAAATCGTTGACATGCTTGAGAAGCGAGTCGGTGTTTTCGGCAGTAATAGCACTGAAGCTCTCATCAAGAGCCCGCACTCTGCCGCCCAATGGCAGCAAGCTGCCGTCTTTATTGCGGCTCAATCCAGTGTTGGAATTAATGAGTGATAGGAGTTTTTCCGCATTTAGATCTTGGTCAAAAACCAGCGGACTTTTCAACCCGTCCATGTCAGTCTTCTTTGGATCGAAAAAAAGAATCGTGGGAAACTTTTCCGGGCGGAATTTATCCCCCAATTTGTTGGATTTGTCATCCATGTCAATCAACCCAAACTGTACAGTCTCCCGGTCATTCACGAAGATGTTGTTGGCTAAGTTCTCCCAAATAACGTGAAAGTCCTTGGAGCTCAGCGAAGAGAGCGCCACAAAGGTTTTGTGATCGACTTCGAAGACCAGGTCCTCAAAATTGTCCTCATTCAATTGCATGACACGTGAAGGCTCAGTCTGAAGCTTTTCAATTCTGTCCTTGAGCCTAATCCCCGAAACCTGCTGAATGAAATTGCTAATGGACTTCTCATCTCTCATTCCATCAAATACGACGGGTTCGTTGTCCCCGTTGAAGAGCATCAACATCGGAAATCCTGGAACATCGTACTTTTTTGTCATTTTCCGCCCATCTTCATCTCCATTGATCTTCACAATCTGGACCTCGGGTATGTGCTCATATGTCTTCGCGAGCAGCTCAATGACAGGCATAAGGTTCAGACAGTGGCGACACCAGTCTGCGTAGAAGTCTACCAAAGTGAATTTGCCGCTGTTGACCACTGCCTCTTTGAAATTTTTATCATTGACACGCGCTAATTCGGACGCGCTAACCACTGCAAGCGCAAGCAAAGTGCTAAAGAACCTCATGTTTTAGCGCCAGTTCGAGGTAATTTAAATGGTACAACTTATTTAGCTAAACCTTAATGCACGCGAATATCGGAAGCGTTACATGTCGGTGTTTCCGCGCGCATGAACCGAGCAGCGAGATGCGACAACTCAAAGGCTTCTCTTACACAGGACAGTGAACCAACAATTCGATCTGTGCTCGCAGCTACTGACATAGTAGAACCCTTTTAGTTGCAAGAGCTCAAAAATGATTTCTTAACTCACAGTCTATTGCAATGGGGTGATCGAAGAGTCAATGATATAAGGCGGTGACATCATATTAAACTTAATTTCTCATTTTCTTATTAGTTGTATTGGGTTATTAGCCCGTCTTGTAGAATGTGCATATTATCATCTGGGCATCGGGTGCGAGTCTGCTTGATAGTAATGTCTGCAAGCTCTTGCACCATCGGTCAGACGACATGTCTGCGCTCAGTAAACGTATTGAGTCATGAAAGTCTGTGCAATTTGTAAGCAGGGTTTGCCTGGTGGTCTTTCTCAATCAGACATCTTCAATCGGTCTTGGTCAATGGAATAGGCTTGGAGGTGATGTAAGACAACTGCTTGGTTGCAACACCAGCCCATGCATTATACCAAGCAATAAAGGCAGTTATCACTCCAATCACGCCACCCGCCTTTGTAACCGACGCATGACCAGTAAATTCCCCACAAGCCAATAAAACAAAGGTTATTGTAAGGAAGAAAAACAAAGAGAAAAACGCCACTGTAGACTTCAAGGTCACCAAAGTCAACAAGAAGGTGAATATGGCCCAGCCTATCAAGTAAAACCCAACCGCATTGGCTAACTCCTTTTCATCCTCGTATGCAGCGGCAATTCCAAATGCCTCAATGAAAATTGCAGAGTATGAAAGCCAGAACGCTCCGTACAGTGTCAATGCTGTGGCACCAAATGTGTTGCCAAGAAAGAGCTCCCATATTCCGGCACAAAACTGCACGACACCACCATAAAAACACGAGAGTCCAATGACAATATTTGGCACATGAATTCCCTTTGCTCCTGCATTTGTGAGTGACAACACGAAAGTAGTCATGGCGAAAGCACTTAACCCAACCACAGCAGGGTTACCAAACTTATTGTCAGATAAAGGAGCTGGCTGAGGATACAAGGTACCTCCGAATGCCTGCATCAACTCATGTTTGTAGTACTTTTTGTTTCCCAAGATGATGAATTCTTCTGCCTCTCCGTCAACAGCAACATTGCCAACTTTATGGCCAGAGTTTGCCTCCTTTGAACTTTGATGACTTAAATTTGAGCTGCTCATCGTGTATCTTTTCTTGAAGAGTTGAGCGGGTGGTAATTTTTTGTGTTGAGAATTTGATAAAAGTTGGCACGTCAAGTCAAAAAAAGCAGAAGATGTCAGCTGTCAAAATTTTATTTTTATCCGGTGACACGAATGGAACCCCACCCGAGGCATGCAGATGCGCTGGGTGAAGGAAAAAAGCCAGTATGCATGCTGCTGCGATGAAGTAAAACACTCCGGCGCTTATTGTGGGGATCCCGCCGGTTGAAGCCGCGGTGAGACGTTTTCGCTTGGGGTCAGCGCTGCTTTTGGCGTGAATTCAATTGGTGCGCATTTCTCTCTCGCATAACGCGCAAATTGCCAGATCTCCGAACCCACTCTCCACACCCGTTTTGGTGACACCTCCACACAACTGTGGCACCCGCTGCGTTTTGCGAAACAAGTCAATTTATGATTCCTTCACAGAGGTGCCTTATAAAGGCCAGCATAATAAGCAGACAAGCTGCCTTGACATTTTTTACCAAGGAGACATGCCAACTATGTAAAAATGCACGGCAGGTGTTGAACAGCGCTCTTAGTCAGATCGAGCCTAAGAAGCCAAAGTTGGAGATCATCGATATCATGAAGCCGGAGAACTCAGATGCTTTCGACAAGTACTGCTTTGATGTTCCCGTGTTACATATAGACAGACCAGGACAGAGAAAGCCGGTCAAGTTCATGCACTATTTCAACGAAGAGGAATTAGTAAAAGAGATTATCAAAGACGCATCTTGATTACTTGGGAGATCTCTTCGTGTGTCTGTTGCAATGGCATTCCTTTGGAAGCTCTTTGAGCCGATCGTTTTCCAACAAGAGAGCGTCTCTTTCCTGCTGAAGAAGGACAATGTTTTGACACTGCCTCCGCAACCTTCGATGTAGAGCCACCACATAGCTACTATTGGGGTCGTCGGAATCGATACCTGCAACACGTTTCTTCCAACGCCCATTTTTGAAACACAAGTTTGAAGGACTTTTGCAAATCATATTGCATAAATTTGCCTGTAAAATCAAGGACCCTAAACGTCTCTCGTTCTGTACCTTTTTTCTCTGGCAGTGCTCTTCAATTAAAGCGAGTAGAGTTTCCACTCTTGCAAATAAAGCGGAGGACTCGGTATCTTCGTCATCGAGCGTCACAATGTCTTCCTCTTTGAGCGATCCTTTGCTGTCTTCGCAGCTAGCCATATCTGTCAAAAGAGTCTGAATCTTTCGCTGTGTAGCCAATTTTTTTTCTTGCAAAGAACTGAGCAATAATGCAGCAGGCGTGGTGAGTGCCTCTTCAACGTGGTAATCCTCTTCGCTAGTCGGGGCCTCCTTTCTCATTTGGCCACGACTTGCAGCCACAGAATTTTCCACCTCTAGAAGCGTCTTCATGGCTCTTTCTATATCCACACAGAATACGACAATGTGCAGGAGACTCTGCCATAGATAATTAATCTGGTTCTGTATCTGGGGGTGCAGCAAAATAATAGACATGGATGAGAGGGGAGAAGATGTGCAGTGTGACTCAGCAAAAAGCTATCTTTATATAAATGTGCGCTCGTGGCTGCAAGAATCGGAGCCCATGCACCAAACATTGAAGTGAGATTCAGAGGCGTAATGGGGATCGTCCCCCCGTGAAAAAGAGCCACAACTGTCAAATCAGGAAATTGAAATCTTATGTCAGCTTTTGTCAGCCCCAAGTATATATTATATGAATAAGAAATTGACACAATACATGGTCTGATACATAGCTTCGGGATAAGCAATTTTTTAGTACTTCGCAGGCTGCGAACAAAAACGAAGACGGATTTGAGGCAACTAAAAATCCAGAAAGCCAGATAGAGAGGTAGTTAGATATGTTTTCGAATGTCAAAGAATTCCGGAATCTAGCAGATTACTTTTTCCTAAAAATATGAGTAAGACGGAACTTTTGGCTCTCATGTTCGAAACTCAGGCTTCGGACTGCACATAATGTCAGCTGTCGAGAATGGTCCAAGACGAAACACCACCATGTTTCTATTCCGCTAATGACTGAATAGGAATCAGCTACACTCGAGGTGACTGGGACTTCCTGATTGGGACAAAGTGACCTGCATTTACAAATACGAAAGCAAAAGCGAACTTAGGGATGAAAGGCAGCGATAGAAAAGGAGGCGTATGAAAACATGGTCATGGACTTCGAATGCCTGGGAATCGTTCTCGCTCTCAGCCTCGTCTCCTTCAGAACCCGAGCTCGGAATATCAATTACGTCGATGCGCGGTACACACTTTAATTGCAGCTTTTTTGCGGCAAGCTTGAGCTAGCAGATAACCTGACGGAGTCTTTTTCCTGCACAGTTTTTAATTTATATCTAAGTTTAGTTAACAAATTATATAAAATATAAATTATATACAAATATTATAAATTAATAGACTTTCCTTTCAATTAAAATTATCTGTCCAGCTGCGTGGGGAAGACTCTCCAGCGCTATATAAAAAAGACAAAGGAGCCAAGGATGTCGCATTAAGACTACCTCATTTCGTCTCCCCCGGTACTACACAACGTCCTCGCAACAAATGCTTATCGCATTCAGAACTACGTTCTCCTGCCCACACCCGTTCACCACGAATCGCCATTCGCCATGACACGTCAAAAAGTTGCATTGGTCACCGGGGCATCTTCCGGAATTGGCTTTGCTACCGCTATCGAATTCGCCAAAAGGGGCTACAAGGTTTATGCGTGTGCTCGGCGCTTGGAGCTCATGCAGCCCTTGTCCAAGCACGGCATTATCATCAAGACTTGCGATGTCACACTGGTCCAAAGTGTCGAAGACTTGAAGCAGACAATTATAGCCAATGAAGACGGCTACCTCGACTGCTTGTTCAATAATGCCGGTCAGCCATGTGCTTTTCCAGCCATCGATGTGACCGACGAGGCTTTTACTAAATGTTTTGAAGTCAATGTCTTTGCAGCCATACGGCTCACGAGGGAATTTGCGCCGCTTTTAATCAAGGCCAAAGGAACCGTTGGCTTCACAGGTTCCGTGAGTGGTATCGTCCCATTTCCTTTCTCTTGCATATACTCGGCAACAAAAGCAGCAATTCACCAGTATGCAGCTACACTCAGACTCGAGCTTAAACCTTTTGGTGTCAAGGTCATCAACGTAATCACAGGCGGGGTGAAATCAAACATCGAAGACAAGCGGGAATTGCCTGCTTCTTCGTTATATCAAGTGCCAGGAATAAAGGAGGCGCTTATGGAAAGAAGACAAATGGCCTCACGTAATAATCCAATGCTGGCTGAGAAGTATGCTTTTCAAGTTGTCAACGATTTTGAAAATCAGACTCTAGGGGGGAAACTCAATGTGTACAGGGGACACATGGCCACCTTCTTGGGCTACTTGTTGAACTGGTGCCCCCGCTTTTTGGTGGAGAGAATTTTAATCAGGAAGTTCAAATTGCAAGGGGTTTTTGCCACCATCTCTCAGAAATACCTAAAAGAATGAGTACGGGGCCGATCTGAATTTTACCGTAAATATCATAAACCCTTTACATATAAAAACACGTGTGTATTTGAGTTAGACAAGATTAAGGCTATCGATGGGCTTAATGGTTTGAGGGAGACCAGTCTCAATACTCTTAACCACTGCTTCAATACAGAGAAGCGCCCGTAGAGCATCATGCCCGGAGCACTTTACTTCCGTTTCCACGCCATTGATCAAATTGACAAAGTGCTCTAATTGGAGATCAAACGGCTTGGGCATATCTACCGAATAGCCCCCAAAATTGGGTTTGGTCTCCAATGACGGAGGAGGCGTGATGTTGGAAAATTCAGAACAGTTGCTGGTTTCGGTCTCGAAAGACATTGGCAATTTCTCCGACTCCACAGGGAGCCACCACGAGCGGTAGTCTTCCGGAATGTTGTTCTGGTGGTGAAGGGTGAGGTCAGGCACAGAAAGCGTGCCCTTGGTGCCAAAAACCCTATAAAAACCCGCCACGTCTATATCGTGGGGGATGAGGGGATTCTCACCAGTTCCAGACTCAAAGTTAAAGGGAGACACTGCATTATCCGAGCATAGAAAAGTGCCACAGCACCCGTTTTCAAAACGGAGCGTTAGTGCAGCGCCTTCATCCACGTGATCATTGTCACCCTCGGGTTTTCTTTGTCGGGGCAAAAGCTCTGCAAAGACCCTTTGCACAGGTCCAAGAAGGTATTGAAGCAAGTCCAAATCATGAACTAAGTTGATCAAAATAGTACCTCCCCCCAGAAGATGCGAACGGCGCCAAGGCTTCTCGTCAAAGTACTGCTGGTGCTTCTTCAAGGCCCAGACGCCCTGTACAGCCAATGGCTTGCCCACGCGGTGCAAATTGTGCTTTGTGGCCACAATATAGGGGTTGAATCGGCGATGATGGCCAATCAAAAGCTTTACGTTCAGAAGCTCACAGTAGTCGATCAACGACACGCAGTCTTCTACAGACGAAGCCAACGGTTTTTCCACGAGAAGATGAATACCTTTGGCAGCCAACTTGATTCCGAGAGGGGCGTGTGTATCATTAGGGGTCAGGATTATAGCTGCTTCAGGATAGCTGACACCATTTGTTTCACAGTAGGCGAAAAGGTCATCGATTGTGCAGAAGTGAAGAGTCCCACAGGCTTGTGCCACGCCGGGGCCTTTTTGAGAGCGATCCACAACGGCGAAGAGGGCACAATCTGGTCTTTTGAGAATCAGCTCAGCATGGCGGGGGCCAATTAATCCGGCACCAATTACTATAAAGCGGATCTGTGGAGCCATTCACAAGCACCAAAGAGTGATGATCAGTGAAATAGTCTGGAATTGGAACAGTACCAGAAAAAGAAAGTTTTTGGTGAAGTTCTTTGTAGATTCTTTGATTAAGTATGGAATTCTTGATATGGAATTCTTCGATATGGAATTCTTTGGTTAAGTATGGAATTCTTTGATTAAGTACTTCTCAGAAGCTCTTGATGAAGATAGGTGATAGAGCGGTTTGTGACTCAAGGTCAGAGCCACGCGAGTTCAAAATATAGACGCAGGAAAAAACGGATATCGAGCACTTCCAGGGTCTGAGAGCGAGATCCAAAGGCGGTGAAGGAGTGAGTTAGGAAGGCAGACGGCGTGAGCGCGGCAGCAGTAATTTCGAGGCACCGCACGTGGCGCGGAACCTTATCAGATACGCAGGCGCGCATTGTGTGCAGGACACAATATGTATACGATAAAACTGCTGCGCGTGCCTTTATTATTAGCGCTTACGAGCTGACCTTGTCTGAGAATGGCTAACGGGACGCAAGAGGCACGGGCACCCGCCAATTGATATACAGGTGGCTCGTTAAAAAGTGGATCAGTTTTCAAGCTCATGGCGACAGAGCTTGCTTTTGTAATTGTATGAAACTGGGCTCTACACATGACTCAGTCGCAAGATGCAGGACTACTCGAAGGCAGTGCCCATTGTACATATATCCACTAGCCAGTTCTGTACAAAGACAGTTTGTTTCATAAGGCTATTTAGCATTTCTAATGAGAGAATGAACAACATCGAGACCCATTCTGAGTTTTCACAGTATTAGTGTCCGGTAGAAAAATCGAGGCGGCCTAGTCCGTTTTCTAGCAGCAGAAATTTGAATTGGTATGATTCGTCTTCTCTAAGATTGGTCTCTACCTTATTAATTCGAATGGGAGGGAGTCGATGATTCAACGGTAATCGACTGTCGTAGCCCTTCATCGCTCCGCAAGAACCACATGACGAGACCGAAAAAATTGGAGTACAACTGATGTACGTCACATTCTGAAAATCGAAAGAGTCTGCTCTTCAACGCGTTCACATAGTGTATGCAACCGCAAAGACGACTAGAATTTTGCCTCAAGATCCTCGGCGAATACCTGGCTTTTCAAGTGATCGACTACCCCCCAGCCGTACCCATTGGCAAATCTGCGGCGAACAACGATGTTATTATGAGCATCTGGCGGCAATTTCACCAACACTTTCCGCCAGCTCAATTTTGGCCCGTGGTACTTGGCGGCTATTTTCACTTGCTTGTCCATTCGCCAGTCGTGGTAGCGGAAGAACTTGTTGAAATTTCCTGTTTTGGCGTTTTCTTGCGGCACACGCTCAAAGTGGTAGTACTTGTCGTGGAATATCACCGACGACCGAGAATCCGGGTCGTTGATGTACTCACGAGATGGGATGGGGCATATCATCGAATTGAGTGCAGACTCAACTGCAGATGCCTTGGGCGGAATGTTGAACGAGCCGGAGTCGTTCTCCTCATCGCCCGAAACCTCTCCCATTTCTGCATCATCAGTGCTATTTTCCTGGGAGTCGCTGGCGTCGTGAGGAGGGTCGTTTGTGTGCATGTCGCTGCTTTTGACGGTGATTTTGGCGTACCGCTTGATCCGATTCCGGATCTTTTTGCGCTTGTGAGGCGGCTGTTTTTTGCTGGACCCGTCGAAATCAAGGTTGAATATTCGGGCCAAAAATGTGGTGTATTTCTCCGCAACATTAACATTCAGCTCCTCGGGAACCTGGCCGATTCGATGTCTATCATCGCCGCCTTTCGTGTTTGCGTCTTCCTCTTCTCCGCTGTTTCCATCTCCTTTCATATCGGCCGTTTCAGAACGTCCCTTCTCAGCCTCTTTCTTTTCACTTTTCTCGCCTCCATCCGAATCCTTCACCTTTTCACTTTTCTCGCCTCCATCCGAATCCTTCACCTTTTCACTTTGCCCGCCTCCATTCGAATCCTTCACCTTTTTCTCGCCTCCATCCGAATCCTTCAAGCCCTGGATATTTCCAAGTGCCTCCCAATCCAAATACAACAAAGCACTCGTTCTCAAAGGCACGATTCCATCGTTGATAGCATTTGCATAGACTGTACGCAGCTGGAAATTCTCAAGAAGCGTGGAGACCGGCTCATCTGGAAGCGATTCGAGAACAGGCCGAGCAGAGTGGATTTCCCAGTGCAGCCCATGTTTATGGGGGTCTCTTCGGACACTCGGTAGCTTTTTCAGAAGCGTCAAGTCGCGGCCCGTCTTCCCAAGCGTTCCTAAATCCAAAAACCACAGGATAAGAAGACTCATTTCGCTGAGAATGCCAAGCATCGGGCTGGCCATGCATACGAAATGCTGGAGCGTGATTTTTTTCCGCTGGAAATAGTCTGTCTTTTGCGTTTCAAGGATATGCTTGAGCGCATATAACTGCACAGGGCCACCTACAGAATGGCCCACAAACGAAATGTCTCGCACCTGGTGGCCGTCCCTCTCGAGCTGCTCAATGAGCTTCACAGTGTACACTGCTACGCCCGCGCCCAAATGGTGAATACCCTTTTCGGTCCTGCCTGCATTTCCCCGAAACCCGTCCACCACAAAATTATGGCTGCTTGAATTAATGCTCATGATGGCGTCTCGAAGGTAGAGCATATCCGCAGTAAGATTGGAGAAAATGCCGTGGGTAATGATCACCAAATGTATGGGTTTGCTGGGATACTGCGGCGTGCGGTTCCAGATATCGTCGGTGCTCTGGCACACAACACTCAACCCTGTTGCATCCAATACTTGCTTATCTTCCTGTGCCTCTCCACTTTGCTCACTGCCTCCGTCCTTGTGGTCATGGGCTTTGGTGTGTTCCAGCTCAAAAACCTGCATAAAGTCGCCCTTGGACAAGGCTGTCAATGCTGACCGATTTACCCGACGCATCTCCTGGAGATTACCACCGATCATTAGCGTGTACAGAACACTGGCTCGACGGTTAAGCACCACCTGCGAAATGACGTCACAATGCCATCCGTACGTACACGTGCCGTCACTATTCTCGTGAACAAGACTGTTGCTGTTCATGTCCATTTTCACGTTGAACGTCTGGCCCGGCTTGATGGTGTTTTTGAAACACACCTCGTTGCTTTCCTTCGAGTTGTAAGGCTCGAACTTATTGTTTGGGTCGTAATTCCACGGCACGATATGGCAGTAGAGAATGAACGGCCCATTGACAAGATGAATGGCTCGAAGTCCCGTTTTTTCCATGTTTTTGAGCCGGAAATAAAACGCCTGAAGGGGGCCTTTGCGTGCTGTGTACTTGATGGTGTAGCGGTTCACGTCTCCGAGGCCAAAACTCCTCGATTCTCGATACCACGCCACGCTGTTTCCATGCAAGGGATGGATTTTGGCGTGGTGAGTATTAGATTCGGAATGGGTGTGATTTGTTTTAAATTCGGAGTTCAGAAGGTCCTTCCCGGAATCTCCGGCTGTGGACTCAGAGCTCGCGGAGGCCCTGGGTTCGAAACTCAGAGACGCCTCTTCCTGAACATATGCTTCCTTGCCCTTTACGTCGTTAGTTGTGCCCGGAATGTCATTTGCCATGGCTGGTGTATGTGCCGTGCATGGTCGCTTGCTCAAGATGTACGATATGCGCCGAGTGCATATTATACACAGGATAATGACGGCCGATTTTGCACCCGTACACCATGTATACTCCCGCCCCAGGACAATGGTCAGGGTGCGGCAGGCTACAATGGCGGTTTCTAGTAGTGATATTCATTCTTCTGAGTCAATTTCCTATACGGGAGAATCTAAGCTAGTTCTCTTCAAAGACATCCTTCAAGAACTTCTCCTCCTCGGCAGTGTGCATGGACTTGGAGCCAGCAGCAACAGATGCAGATGGGTCTCTTCCGGCATAACGCAAGGTGATGTCCTTGTAGTTGTCAGTCTGAGACAAGGTGGTGGCAATACGTGGCTGGGCGTAAGAGAAAGCTCCCATGTTCAATGGTTCTTCCTGACACCAGACCAAGTCTTTGATGTTTGGATAGCTGTTCAAGGCGTCGCGCAACTGGGCGAATGGGAATGGGTGCAATTGCTCGATCTTGATGAATGCAGTGGACTTGTCTTCAAGGCTAGCACGCTTCTTGTGCAATGCAGTAAAGACCTGACCAGAGCAAAGGATCACACGCTCGATGCCTTCCTTGTTGTGAATCGACTTGCCCAACTCTTGGTCCTCGATGATCCACTGGAAGTGGGACTCACCCGTGAAGTCGTCCAAGTTGGATTTGGCCAATGGATGTCTCAACAATTGCTTGGAGAAGAAAAGAGCCAAAGGCTTTCTGAATTGTCTGTGCATTTGACGACGCAACAAGTGGAACAAGTTTGCGGGCGTGGTTGGGTATGCAATCTGCATGTTGCAGTCTTGGTGCTGTCTCTCAAGCTTCTCTTCCGATGGGAAGTAACGAGGGTCTTCATTTCCCATTTGCAAGTATCTCTCGATTCTACCGGACGAGTGCTCTGGTCCTTGTCCATCGTAACCGTGAGGCAAGGATAACACAATACCCGATCTCTGCTTCCACTTAGACTCAGCGGCAGCAATGAACTGGTCCACAACAACTTGTGCAGTGTTGGCGAAATCACCGAATTGGGCTTCCCACTGAACCAATGCATCTGGGTAGAACAAAGAGTAGCCGTACTCAAAGCCCATAACACCGTACTCGGACAAAGAGGAGTTGGAGATATCGAAAGCTCCTTGGTCCTCTGACAAGTTCTTCAATGGTGTGTAGACTTGCTCAGAGTTTTGGTCATGCAAAACGGCGTGACGTTGAGAGAAAGTACCTCTCTCAACATCCTGACCAGACACTCTCACGTGGTAGCCTTCCAACACAAGAGATCCAAAAGCCAAAGCCTCACCGGTAGCCCAGTCAATACCTTCACCAGTCTCAACAGTCTTCTTTCTGGTGTTTAAAATACGCTTCAAGTTTCTGTGAACTTCGAAGCCTTTTGGAGCTTGGGAAATGTCGTTACCGATTTTGTGCAAGGTCTCAACGTCGACGGCAGTAGGAAGGTGGGGCAAAATCTCAGTAGCCAATTCCTTAGGCGACTTGAAGTCTTCCCATGGAGTGGTTAACCACTCTCTGGAAGTAGGCTCGTAGTCCTTAGACTTGGAAAAGGACTCTTCCAAGAGGTTCCAAACCCACTTCTTGTGCTCCTCGATGTCTTCCGTGGTGAAGGTCTTCTCTTCGAGCAACTGATTGGTGTAGTACTCGAGAACAGATTTCTTCTCTGCGATTTTTTGGTACATGAGTGGTTGGGTGAACGAGGGCTGATCAGTCTCGTTGTGACCGTACTTTCTGTATCCAACAACGTCAATGATGACATCGGAGTGGTAAGTGGCTCTCCAGTCGGCAGCCAAGTTGAAGATGAAGGTAAGCGCTTCGATGTCATCTGCGTTCACGTGCAAGATTGGGGCGTTGATGGCCTTAGCGATGTCAGATGGGTATAACGTAGATCTGGCAAAACGTGGGTCAGTGGTGAATCCAATCTGGTTGTTGATGATGATGTGAACAGTACCACCGGTGGAGTAGGCGGGCAAGTTAGCAAAACCCATGGTTTCGTAGACAACACCCTGGGCAGCGAAAGCTGCGTCACCGTGCAACAAAATTGACATGGCCTTCTTGAACTCCCCAATATCCTGCTTAGATTGCTGGATAGCTCTTGTCTTACCCAAAACAACACCATCTTCTGCCTCCAAGTGAGATGGGTTAGCCACAAGCGACAAATTCACGTGTTTTCCGGAAGTGGTAGGTCTGTTGTAGTTCATACCCAAGTGGTACTTGACATCACCACTTCCCTCGTCAAACTCCTTGGAGCCATTGAACTCGGAGAAAATGGACTCATTTGGCTTTCTGACCACGTTGGACAACATATTCAATCTTCCTCTGTGGGGTTGACCAATGACAATGTCCTCAATACCGTGCTCAACGGAGGTATCAATCATAGCCTTCAAACCAGGAATGAGACCCTCGGCACCCTCGAGTCCGAAACGCTTGTCATTGGGGTACTTGGTGGCCAAGAAGGATTCGAAAGAGCAAGCCCAGATCAAACGATCCAAGATTTGTCTCTTTTGGTCAGCAGAGTACTTGTAAGGCTGGGGGATTTCGATTCTCTCTCTCAACCAATCGCACTGCTCCTTGGAAGGAATGTGAATGTACTCCACACCGTAAGAGGAGCAGTACAAGCTTTCGCAGGCATCGACGATCTCTTTCAAGGTCATCGTTTTCTTGCCATCTTCAGCAAAGCGAGGCAAGATACCCGGGCCGAGGGTGATTTGTTTGCTCATGTCAGCTTCTGTGAAGCCATAGTGGTCCAAGGTTAACTCCTTGGGCACTTTGGCAGAATCACCAAAGGAAATGCCCAAGGGATCGATTCGGGCCTTCTGGTGGCCTCTGACCTGGTAAGCACGCACTAGAAGTTGCACTTTCAAGTGAGTCACCACGTCCTCACTGTGAGGCTGGGCACCGGGGTTGAATCCCACTCCGGCTCCGCCGGCAGGCGAAGGCACCAATGTTGGGGGAGCAACAAACGCAGAGGAAGCAGGAGCACCGCTGTCCATGTTCTTGAAGTAGGAATTCCACGACACGTGCACGCTGTTGGGGTCCTGGCGCCAGGCCTCGTACATTTCGTCGACGTAATTGCTGTTGTTGGACTGCAAAAAGGAGTCTGTGGCCAAGCCTCGAGAGAACGAGCTTCTGGCCATGGCACGATGTGCCCTGACACGAGGGATCGTTGATCTGAATGCTCTGAGCATGATCAGGGAATATCAGGAATGTTTAATTCTGGTGTTTTTGGGCCAGAAAGAAATGTGGTACGGGTAAAATCAATTAGTGTAAGGGTTTATAGCGCGCCTCTATGGGGGAAAAAAAAGCACGCAGCATTCGCAGGCCTTTTATTTGTCAATTGCTCCGACAACTCCGGGGGTGCTGGGTGCCGCGTGCGCAGAGATCGGGCCGGGTTGCCTGCAGGACAGCGATATGAGATTGGCGGCCAAGAGCAGGTCCGTTGAAGTAGGAAGTGGGGAGAGATTAGGTGGATTATTAGGAGGGAAAATGGGGGGAATAGAAAATTGGAAAATAGGGGGAATAGAAAATTGGAAAATAGGGGAAAAGAAAATTGGAAAATAGGGGAAAAGAAAATTGGAAAATGGGGGGAATAGAAAATTGGAAAATAGGGGGAATAGAAAATTGGAAAATAGGGGGAATAGAAAATTAGGGAGGGAAAATAGGGATTGGAGGATTAGAGGATTGGAGTGGTGTGAATTGCACAGTCGGGCCAATAAATCATATTTTCTATAATTCACTGAGTCAAGCTCAGGAGGCTCGAGTATCGATGAGACAGTCGATTTGCTTGGTGGCGCAGTCTTTGGCTCTCAAGTGTCCCTTCTCGGCTCCTATATACACGCCGCCTGCACCATCAGCAGTTCGACCGCCCAAAGCGCCCACTTAGGCCCGCCTCCGCCCACTTAGGCCCGCCTCCGCCCACTAGTGGAGGTACGGGTTTGACGTAGGGAGGTACGGGTTTCACCTCGGGAGGTACGGGTTTCACCTAGGCCCGCCTTACAAAAACTCCTGCGTCTTTCTGCGAAAAGCGTGACAGTCTCTCAACCACTGCTTGTAGTTGTCCAACGAGTAGATTCTCTCCCCGTAGTAGTCCGGCACCGGATTGGAGAAGGACTGCGACGAAGGATCCACTCTGTTTTTGCGCACCTTCTGCAAGAAAATCTGATCCTTCAACTTGAAAGCAGGCAACTTCTTGGCGTTCTTCATGTTGAACATCCGTACACCAACACTGGGGCCCACCAAGTATCCCGCCACTCCGCCGAGAATCACCACTCCGCCCAAAACCATGGAGGGGTCCAACCCGTAAATGGGCTGTTCGAGGTTGATTTCAACATTGCCGATTTGGTATAACGTGGCGCCTGCGCCGAGCAAGCCTGTGATGCTGGACGCAGCCAAGTTAAACTTCTTGCTTTGCTTTCTCAACTTGAAGAACTCCACCCAGTTCATTGGGCCCGTGGAGGACGAGTTGAAACGCAAGCCGCTTCTGGAGAGGCCTAGGCCCTTGCTGTAGAATTTGAACATTGGTGGTGAAGAGGAGACTTTTCGGTGCGATATGATCACCTCGCAGTCACGTGCGCGCGCACGTGCCCCACTCCTGCAGACACCCGACGCCGCCAGCTCGGCCCGAGATGCAGTGCGCCCGAGCCTCTGCTGCTCCATATGCAGGAGTGGTCCTTCGGGGTGGCAGCAGCGGCCCGGAGTGGCAGCAGCGGCTCGCAGTGGCAGCAGCGGCTCGCAGTGGCAGCAGCGGGCCTCTAGCGCATGCAGGACCGGAATCCGGCACCGTATGCCGTACCGCGCGCGCGCGCACTCGCCGACGCAATATAGCGAGCAGTGTTTTTTTTCTCTCAACATTGGCTTTTTAGATCCGAACCCACACCCGACCCTCGAACATCCCTCGCCTTTGTTCGAACCACGTGCCTACCCGGAACATAGTTGGCCTGCACCACCCCCCAATTTGAAGCGTGTTTCGTGCGTGTTTCAGCTCGGTTTCATCCCCTATCCTAATCCATCCGTTTTCGCCGCCTCATCCAACCGCGGCGTGTTTGTTGACTCCACCAATTGCCCAGTCCCTGCCGCTGACAATTGAGCTTAATTATTTCATTTCTGACGCTGCTCTGAAACAACCGCGACGGCCTTCCCAAACGCCCTCCCATAACCGTTCAGGAGCCCACCACACTTTCCTGGAATACCGAAGCCGCAAAGTCCTGCCATCTAGTTTTTATCCGCATGACTTCGCTTGAAACACGTGATCTCAGCGACGGGAAGAAACTCCCTTTGCCCCAGTCCAAAAAAGAGCTAGACGACCTTTTGGTGCAGTACCAGCACTTGCTCAAACTCACTAGAGACGCCAGGGATGCCCGAGAAAAAGATAGCGAATATCTTAGAAACTTGGGAGATGACACCCCCAATGGCGGCCGCGCGGACCACAACGGCACGAAGAGTGCTGCAGATGGTTCCACGGACCCATACACGCGCCAGAAAAAGGTATTGGAGGATGTCCTTGTTCGTGCAAGCGACAAGGTGGACGAGAGCCTGAAGCAGGACGAAGCTATCGTGAACGAACTCCTCCAGGCGCTCAACGACTCCGCCGACGATAACATCGATACCGCGCTCTTGGAAAAGCAGATCATCGGCCTCCACTTGTTGTCACGTGACATGGACTTACCCGAGAGCTTCCAGGCTGACTACAGTGGGGAAACCGCGCCCAAAGCAAGAAAGGCCAGCTCCGAAGAAGTCGTTGCGTCTGTTCTCGAGACATTCACGAAACACTCGGATGTGTTTTTGACCAAGGCAAAGTTGTTGGGCATCAAGACGCCAAACTCCTCCGTCAGCACCGTGGACCCCTTATCTGCACAACCGGGAAACTTCTACACCGAGCAGATCATCAACGGCAAAATCAATTCCCGGATACAAGAGTTGGAGAGCGTTCCTGCAAACCAAGGCGCTTTTGATGTTGACTCCGCGGACATCGCAGCAGACATTTCAAACGAGTTCAAAATAAACTCTCTAATAGAATTGAAGTCCTTGCACGTTTTGCTGCACCAGAAATACTTGAAGAACAACTTCGTCAAGAAAGTGGCTTTGACAGCTCAATACGACTCCAGCGAACTCGCTGACAACCTTTTGTCCTTACAAGGCCGCAGAGGACTCTACGTCAGAGAGAAGCTCGAGCAGGAACGGCCGGAATTGTTGGCCAAGCAGTTGGAGGAAAAATTCAAATTGGACGAGGAGGCCAAGAAACACGAGTTGCACGTGTCCAAAATCGAAACCATTTTGGTCCATTCCAAGAATTTTGCCAACGCAAAAGTCGAAAAGCTCAACAAAAGAAACGCACTCTTCAAGTTTGTGAATAACTACCATGCGCTCACCGAAAAGGAGGAGTCTAAGAAGTTGGAAAAAACCGCCAAGCAGAGATTGCAGGCTTTGAAAGCCAACGACGAAGAGGCCTACATCAAGTTATTGGATCAAACTAAGGACCATAGAATTACTCACTTGTTGAAACAGACCAACAGTTTCTTAGACTCTTTGGCCAAAGCTGTCAGAGTGCAGCAAGCAGAAAGTGATGGTGTGGTTGAAGAATTGCCTGAGGCAAGCGACGAATCTCGAGAAAAGATTGATTACTACCAGGTGGCACATAGAATCAAGGAGGAGATTACTGAACAGCCCTCAATTTTGGTGGGTGGAAAATTGAAAGACTATCAATTGAAAGGTTTGCAGTGGATGGTTTCTCTTTACAACAACAAATTGAATGGTATTCTTGCCGACGAAATGGGTCTCGGAAAGACCATCCAGTCTATTTCGTTGATATCCCACTTGATCGAAAACAAGGGAGAAGACAAGTTTTTGGTCATTGTCCCGTTGTCCACCATCACCAATTGGACGCTTGAGTTCGAAAAATGGGCTCCTGCCATCAAGGTCATTGTTTACAAAGGATCTCCACAACAGAGAAAAGAGTTGCAGTTCGAGGTCCGGACAGGAAGCTTCCAAGTTATGTTGACAACCTACGAATACGTCATTCGAGAACGCCCCTTATTGGCCAGATTCCAATACTCTCATATGATCATCGATGAAGGACATCGTATGAAGAATGCCACCTCCAAGCTTTCTATTACCTTACGGCAATATTACAAGACCAAGAACAGATTGATTTTGACGGGTACGCCATTGCAAAACAATTTGCCCGAATTGTGGGCGCTTTTGAATTTCGTGTTGCCCAAGATTTTCAATTCCGTCAAGTCTTTTGACGAGTGGTTCAATACGCCATTTGCAAACACAGGAACACAGGAGAAAATCGATTTGACAGAAGAAGAGAGTTTGTTGGTCATCAGAAGATTGCACAAGGTGCTTAGGCCTTTCTTATTAAGGCGGTTGAAGAAGGATGTGGAGAAGGACTTGCCTGATAAGGTTGAGAAGGTTTTGAAGTGCAACTTGTCCGGGTTGCAACACGTGTTGTATCAGCAGATGTTGAAGCACAACGCTCTCTTCATTGGCTCTGAGACTACGGGCACTAACAACAAGTCTGGAATCCGCGGATTGAACAACAAGATCATGCAGTTGAGAAAGATCTGTAACCACCCTTTCGTTTTCGATGAGGTCGAAGATGTGCTCAACCAGACGAGAATGTCCAATGATTACCTTTGGAGGACTTCGGGAAAGTTCGAGATGTTAGATCGAATTTTGCCCAAATTTAAAGCCTCGGGGCACCGAGTGTTGATATTCTTTCAGATGACATCTGTGATGAACATTTTCGAGGACTTTTTGAGACTCAGGGAGATGAAGTACATGCGTTTGGATGGTTCAACGAAAGCAGATGACAGACAGGATATGTTGAAGTCGTTCAATCACCCCGAATCGGAGTATTTCTGTTTCCTCTTGTCCACTAGAGCCGGAGGCTTGGGATTAAACTTGCAGAGTGCTGATACTGTGATCATTTTCGATACTGATTGGAATCCTCACCAAGATCTTCAGGCTCAAGATAGAGCACACAGAATCGGGCAGAAGAACGAGGTGAGGATCTTGCGGTTGATCACGAACGATTCCGTGGAAGAGGTTATTTTAGAAAGAGCTCACCAAAAGTTGGATATCGACGGAAAGGTTATCCAAGCCGGAAAATTCGACAACAAGTCCACAGCCGAAGAGCAAGAGGAGTTTTTGAAGAAGTTATTGGATGCAGAGCAAGGGGACAAAGAGAACGAAGAAATCGAGGAGTTGGATGACGAGGAATTGAATGAAATCTTGGCACGGAGCGAAGAAGAGAAAATCTTATTCAATGAAATAGATACCAAGAGACTCATCCAGGAAAAGATCAATGCTCGTGAGCATGGAGGCTATACCAGCCGAATCATTACCAAGGAGGAGTTGCCAGCAGTCTTCACCGAGGACATTGCACACCATTTTGAAAAGAACAATGCTGAGGTTTCCAAGATGAGAGAAAAGAAGAGGGTCAAGTATGACGATGGCTTAACCGAGGAACAGTGGTTGATGGCCATGGATGACGACAATGATACCGTGGAGGATGCCATACGGCGGAAGGAGGAGCGTATGATTAGAAAGCGCAATAGACTCGAAAATGGCGGGCCGGCCGAGAGCGACGAAGACGACGATCCAGTGGACGATGCCGACGAGGAGGACTTTGAGCCGGCAAAGAAGAAGCGGGCCGTGAAGAACGAGGCAGAGCACGACGGCGTGCAAAGCCCCGTGGTGGAGAAGGGCCTACAAGTTTTGGGCGCGTTGACCGAGCTCAAAGCTGCATCCGATGGCCACGCGGTAAGCGAGATCTTCATGAAGTTGCCGTCGCGCAAGTTGTATGCGGACTACTACCAGGTGATAAAGAAGCCAACGGCAATCACGCAGATCAAGAAGAATCTTCTCAAGGACAAGTTCGACACCTACGCAGAGTTTTTGGACCAGTTGCGTTTGATGTGCGCCAACGCTAAAGCGTACAACGAAGAGGGCTCGTGGGTGTACGAGGATGCGGTGACGATCGAGGCGTTCATCGAGCAGCAGGAGAATATATAGAGTAGTGCATAGAGAGGTCATAGAGATGTATGGAGAGATCTGAAGTGATCGAAAGAGAAGATGAAGTGGGTGTGGAGTAGAGTAGTGCATAGAGTGATAGAGTAGTGCATAGAGTGATTATGGAGAGAGTAGTGCATAGAACGATAGAGTAGTTAATAGAGTGATAGAGTAGTACATAGAGTGATTATGGAGAGAGTAGTGCATAGAGTGATTATGGAGAGAGTAGTGCATAGAGTGATTATGGAGAGAGTAGTGCATACAGTGATAGAGTAGTTAATAGAGTGATTATCTAGGGACTACAGAAAGATCATGTTTGTAAAGTGATGACAGTGACGTGCATATAGTGGTCTAGAAAGACCAGAGCATTCGGGTGTTTACAGTAGGTCATAAGGAGTGTATACAGTGGTCCAGAAGCGGAAACCTGCATCCGTGCACCATAAATAAGCAGTCACAACGCAAGGTCCGCAACCTGCACACAAAGCGCTCAGCGCTACCCACCGTCGCTCCTGCACGAAAAAGTTTTTCATCCACGCGCTTATAAAACCGCACCGCTCGCCCCGTCTTTTTCTTCTCCATCAAGCACAATGAGATACGTTCAAACCGACCAAATCTTGGAAGTCCCAGAAGGCGTCTCCGTCGACATCAATGCCAGAGTCATCAAGGTCTCCGGCCCAAGAGGTGAGTTGACCAAGAGCTTGAAGCACATCGACGTCAGCTTCAGCAAGGTCGAGGAAAAGGACATCAAGATCACCGTCCACAACGGTGACAGAAAGCACGTTGCTGCTTTGAGAACCGTCAAGTCCTTGATTGCCAACATGATCACCGGTGTCACCAAGGGATACAAGTACAAGATGAGATACGTGTATGCGCATTTCCCAATCAACGTCAACGTTGTTGACATCGATGGCCAAGCATTTGTTGAGATCAGAAACTTCTTGGGTGAGAAGAGAATCAGACAAATCAAGATCCACGAGGGTGTCACCATCGAGCAATCCGCCAACGTCAAGGATGAGTTGGTCTTGTCCGGTAACTCCGTCGAGGCTGTTTCCCAGAACGCCGCCGACATCCAACAAATCTGCAGAGTCAGAAACAAGGATATCCGTAAGTTCTTGGATGGTATCTATGTTTCTGAGCGTGGTTTGATCAACGAGGACGCTTAAATCTTCACCTGTGGGTTTAAAGATTAATACATTTCTTGATTATCAACTATTGATGGGGAGGGACAAGATTATATAGTTGTTTTGGCTTTAATTTTTCGGTTACCCCTGTCTCCCATGGATGCGTTATAGTGCTCAAAACAATACAGAGCCACCGACGATCCATTGTAGGAAGAGACTTGAGGTTGGCAGTTCACTGTATCATGCGGCATTCTTGCGGTGGTGATTTCTGAGGTGTTGACTTTGAGTAGTAGGCTTGCCATTTTCTGTGTTATTTGGTGGGCGTCGGCTGGTGCCTGCGTCCATGAAACGTTGCAGAGAGTGTCAGGAAGGAGGCCAGCGTTTCGAAGCCGTTTCAGACCTGTCCACGGGACGCGTGAGCAAGTTTCAGATGTACAACGAGCATGCAATCCATGTACACCAACGCAATCCATGCACACCAACGCAATCCATGCACACCAACGCAATCCATGCACACCAACGCAATCCATGCATATCAACGCAGTTTGAATTCAGAGAGATATAAAAGGAGCCCCCTCCGCATTCGAATGATGCTGCGCTTTTGGGTGATTGGGTGGGACAGTCCCAGTTGACCGAAATGAAAGTATTGTTATGATAAGAGACCGCCTGGAGGCAGATGCGCTCTGTTAATGGGTCAAAACTTGCTGCTCCGTTTTGCTGCTCTGCTGTCTGCTGTCTGCTGTCTGCTGTCTGCTGTCTGCTGTCTGCTGTCTGCTGTCTGCTGTCTGCTGTCTGCTGTCTGCTGTCTGCTGTCTGCTGTCTGCTGTCTGCTGTCTGCTGTCTGCTGTCTGCTGTCTGCTGTCTGCTGTCTGCTGTCTGCTGTCTGCTGTCTGCTGTCTGCTGTCTGCTGTCTGCTGTCTGCTGTCTGCTGTCTGCTGTCTGCTGTCTGCTGTCTGCTGTCTGCTGTCTGCTGTCTGCTGTCTGCTGTCTGCTGTCTGCTGTCTGCTGTCTGCTGTCTGCTGTCTGCTGTCTGCTGTCTGCTGTCTGCTGTCTGCTGTCTGCTGTCTGCTGTCTGCTGTCTGCTGTCTGCTGTCTGCTGTCTGCTGTCTGCTGTCTGCTGTCTGCTGTCTGCTGTCTGCTGTCTGCTGTCTGCTGTCTGCTGTCTGCTGTCTGCTGTCTGCTGTCTGCTGTCTGCTGTCTGCTGTCTGCTGTCTGCTGTCTGCTGTCTGCTGTCTGCTGTCTGCTGTCTGCTGTCTGCTGTCTGCTGTCTGCTGTCTGCTGTCTGCTGTCTGCTGTCTGCTGTCTGCTGTCTGCTGTCTGCTGTCTGCTGTCTGCTGTCTGCTGTCTGCTGTCTGCTGTCTGCTGTCTGCTGTCTGCTGTCTGCCGTCTGCTGATTTGGAGATCTCAGTGGTTGCAAGTTTACGCAGTCGCGAAACCCAGGCGAAAAAACCACGGCGTTTGCGGAAACTCCTTCTTTATCAGATGTTTTCCGTATTCCAGCGGAACTACCCCGCCCTTGAAGAGCTCAATGATACTATTGCCCCCGAACAATTACGTGTGTTGAAAGACCAGGTGGAGTCTGAAAAGCCCCCCAGCGCCCAGTCTTCCTTCAATTACGCTTGGGGATTGCTAAAAACTGACGATTTAAAGTCCCAGCGCATGGCCTTGGAAATCTTGTCCACTTTATACAGAGATGTGCCAGCCTTGAGAAGAGACTCGTTATATTACTTGGCGTTGGGCAGTGTGAAGCTTGGAGAGTACGCTAACGCCAGGCGCTACTCGGATTCTTTGCTAGAGAAGGAGCCCGAGAACGCCCAGTTTCGGGCGCTCAAAGACGCGGTGGACGGCTCAATCACGCAGGATGGTTTGATTGGCTTGGGTTTGGCTGGCGGTGTGTTGGCCCTCGGAATCGGCGTCTTCGGCGTCTTGTCCCGGAAGAGAAGGTGATTGGCCGTCGCCGCCTTGTCCCGGAGGAAGGTGATTGGCCGTCGCCGCCTTGTCCCGGAGGAAAGTGATTGGCCATCGCCGCCTTGTCCCGGAGGAAAGTGATAGGCCATCGCCGCCTTGTCCCGGAGGAAAGTGATTGGCCATCGCCGCCTTGTCCCGGAGGAAAGTGATTGGCCGTCGCCGCCTGAAAAGGTGACTCATAGCCTTGAAAGAGATGCGAGTAGCTGTACCCAATACACGTGGTTCCAGTCCCGTGGTAGCTTTGCCACGGTGTAAATGCAATATGCACTTCCGCAGCAGTCATTTACTGATCTTACACGGCAGCCTCATGTCACGTGCACATCACGTGCGCTAGCCATATCAGCGTGCTCGTTTTCTGATTCCCTCCACCATGACGAGAATTGCCTTTCTAGGGCCCGAGGGTACCTACACCCACCAGGTATGTCAGAGTGGCCAGCACCCAGTCAAGCATGAACTAACAATAGGCGGTACTCCAGGAGTTTGGCGACGGCCCCGACATCGAGTGCTCTCCCCAGCCATCGATTGCAGCGTGTTTCAAGCAAGTGAGCGAGGAAAAAGCCGACTTTGCAGTGATTCCTTTGGAAAACTCCACCAATGGGCAGGTTGTATTCACGTACGACTTGCTCCGAGACTGGTTCATCACCAAAACCCCAAATTTTCAGGTGGTTGCTGAGCAATTCGTGAGCATCAATCATTGTCTCTGCTCCAAAACATCAGATCTCACAAAAGTCGACAAACTATATTCCCATCCGCAGGTCTGGGGCCAAGTCAGCGAGTTTCTACTGCACGAGAGTTTCAATGGACATTACGATCGCGTCGACTGTGGCTCCACAGCCCAGGCTGCCGAATTGGTGGCCCAGGATGAAACAAACACAAGTGCATGTATCAGTTCCAAAATGGGCGGGGAGCGATTTGGTCTTGAGGTGGTGGCTGAGAACATCGAAGATTTGAAGGGAAACACCACGCGGTTCTTGATTTTGGGAAACAAAGAGCACGAGGAGTCTCAGAAATCGGACTCGGCACAGTATGTGACGCCGCTTGTGTTCATTTTGAATGACGACGATCCGGGGGCTCTTCACTCTGCATTGAATGCATTCAAAGAGCATGCTATCAACCTCACCTCCATCACGTCCAGGCCGTCGAAATTGGCTCAATGGGAGTATGTCTTTTTCCTGGAGGCCGAGGGAAAACACACGTCCGAGGACATGCAGAAGAGTATCCGCTTGCTTGAAAAGACGTGTAAAAAGGTGGCCGTTTTGGGCCTGTTCAAGAGGTCCTGGAGATACAAGGGAAAAGTGTGATTGGACGATTAGTGGTAGCGGAGATTACCCGAATCGAGACTGGTCATTTGCTCGGATTGCCTATTTTGACTTCGGGTCGAGGCTAGTTTGAATCACTTGAAAAGAGACTTTATTTATTCCCTACGACAGTTGACTTTTCTACACGGTTTGCGCAATAATGAGATGTTGGATTCATCAACTGCGATCTTATGACTCTTCTATGAATGAAATAGAGGTAGACAACCGGTACTAGACCAGGAAAACAGAGCTCCGGCTGACCCACTAGCGATGTATAGTAATAACATCCGTAACATGTACAGACAAACGGAACGTGAAGCTCCCAGACAGGTCTTCAAGTTATCTTGAATTTCCAGAAGTTGCGTGTTTTGCGTGGCTGCGAACAAGGTGTTATTGGCAAGCCCTTCGAGCCACCTTCGACTTTGGGTTCTTTGGGTTCTTTGGGTTCTTCAGGATCTTTAGGATCTTCAGGATCTTTAGGATCTTCAGGATCTTTAGGATCTTCAGGATCTTCAGGATCATCAGGATCTTCAAGTTCTTCAGGATCTTCAAGTTCTTCAGGATCTTCAAGTTCTTCAAGTTCTTCAGGTTTTTCAGGATCTTCAGGATCTTCAGGATCTTCAGGATCTTCAAGTTCTTCAAGTTCTTCAAGTTCTTCAAGTTCTTCAAGTTCTTCAGGATCTTCAGGATCTTCAGGATCTTCAAGTTCTTCAAGTTCTTCAAGTTCTTCAAGTTCTTCAGGATCTTCAGGATCTTCAGGATCTTCAAGTTCTTCAGGATCTTCAGGATCTTCAGGATCTTCAGGATCTTCAAGTTCTTCAAGTTCTTCAAGTTCTTCAAGTTCTTCAAGTTCTTCAAGTTCTTCAGGATCTTCAGGATCTTCAGGATCTTCAAGTTCTTCTAGTTCTTCAAGTTCTTCAAGTTCTTCAAGTTCTTCAAGTTCTTCAGGATCTTCAGGATCTTCAGGATCTTCAAGTTCTTCAGGATCTTCAAGTTCTTCAAGTTCTTCAAGTTCTTCAAGTTCTTCAGGATCTTCAGGATCTTCAGGATCTTCAAGTTCTTCAGGATCTTCAAGTCCTTCAGGATCTTCAGGATCTTCAGGATCTTCAAGTTCTTCAGGATCATCAGGATCTTCAGGATCTTCAGGCCATTCCAGCCCATTCCAGCCCATTCCAGCCCATTCCAGCCCATTCCAGACCCGCCTAGGCCCGTCTTTATGCCCCTCACCACACTTTCAGCCCTCGTCCGCTGCTCATTCCTCTTACCCTATGTCCCAAACTTTTGGTACGTCCAATCCTTATTGTCCAAAGGACACACCGCACGTGACTTCAACCAACGCTGGATACAGTGCAGGTGAAAAGCATGATTACATGCACCCCAGGCGGCAATACATTGGTCGTTCGTATTGTTGATGCTGTTGGGCTCACACTCGATGCATGGCTCCATCAAATGGTTGCGGCAAATGGCACAGGTGTCCACGACGATGTCCCACGACCAGAACGCCACCGCCGTCCACTTCTTGACCTCGAACCGCGGCTTTTTTTTGGGTTCCACGACGATGTCGTCGCGGTCCATGTCTACGTCGACATCTGCTTCGACTCTGTCTTGTTCCATGTGTGGTTGTAAGAAGGGGTGTCAGGGATGGTGGTTTTGTGGCCGCGGAGGGCGCGGTGCAGGAACGTCGAGTGTGGTTGTCTGCAGGAACACCTTTGACGGTCACGTGACCCTGACCCCGGAATTGGCGCTGGGCGGGCAGTTCCTGGCGCCGGCGCCGGGTGGGGTGCTGCAGTCGCGGCATGCGCGTGCCAACACCCGGAACAACGCACCGAACGCGTCTCAGCGGTTTTTCTTGCCCGCATCCGCTCGATCAAACAACCTGGGTCAATAGGTCGGAACTGCACATAGAGCCCGGATCTCGTTCCAGTCATGCATATAAGAGCCATGGTCACGTGACCCTCGCGCGGTCACGTGCTCCGCACATCAACACCCACCGCACATCAGCTCCCGGCCAGCCCCCGAAGCAGCGCCACCACCATGTCAGAGGACTTGATCACGTCGCTATATCCGCCGCCGCCGCCCTACTACAAGTACTTTACGGTGCAGAACATCGAGCGGTTCCGCCACCTACAGGCGCAGGCCGCATCCTCCGGCGACACATTCGCCCCGCCAGACCTTCCCGAGTACGCCGAGCTAAGGCTCCAAGTGCCGCCCAAAATCCCCCAGGTAGACCAGTACCGCGGCTACGGCAGCGTGTGGTCGCTAGAAAATAAGTTGCCGTCGCTCAAGGATCTGGGCTGGCAGCAACTATATGCAGACGAGGATGAAACGATCACGTCCAAGGCCAAAATCGAAGAGCTCCATAAGCTTCTAGACTCGCTTCTTTTGAATTTTTTGGAACTCGTGGCCACCATGTCCGTAGAACCGGCGAAATTCCACGTGAAAATCGAGCATTTGAAGTTGATTCTCATCAATATGAACCATCTATTGAACACGTACCGCCCACACCAGACGCGGGAGAGTTTAATTATGCTTTTGGAGACTCAGATCGAGGAGAAGAGGGCTGAGATCGGCGCCATGGACCGTGTGGTGGCTGAAATCAAGGACAAAATCCGGAGCTTGGTGGCGGAGTGTGCAGTGGAGCCGGAGACCCCGGAAAACCCAGTGAAGGCGGAAGAGAGGGACGAGAAGCTTAGGGACTTACGGGAGCTTCTCGCGAAATCACTGTGATTTCTGTGTAGCTTCTGATTCATTGACAGTGTTAGATTCAGTTGTTAGATTCAGTTGCCTCAGTTGTTAGATTCAGTTGCTTCAGTTGTTTGGGCTCGGTTGTTCGGGCTCAGTTGTTCGGGCTCAGTTATTCACTCAGTTGTTGAGACTCAGTTGTTAGACTCAGTTGTTCCAGTTGCTCCGGCTCAGTTGTTCCAGTTGCTCCAGTTGCTCCGGCTCAGTTGTTCCAGTTGTTCCAGTTGCTCCGGCTCAGTTGTTCCAGTTGCTCCAGTTGCTCCGGCTCAGTTGTTCCAGTTGTTCCAGTTGCTCCGGCTCAGTTGTTCCAGTTGCTCCAGTTGCTCCGGCTCAGTTGTTCCAGTTGTTCCAGTTGCTCCGGCTCAGTTGTTCCAGTTGCTCCAGTTGCTCCGGCTCAGTTGTTCCAGTTGTTCCAGTTGCTCCGGCTCAGTTGTTCCAGTTGCTCCAGTTGCTCCGGCTCAGTTGTTCCAGTTGTTCCAGTTGCTCCGGCTCAGTTGTTCCAGTTGCTCCAGTTGCTCCGGCTCAGTTGTTCCAGTTGTTCCAGTTGCTCCGGCTCAGTTGTTCCAGTTGCTCCAGTTGCTCCGGCTCAGTTGTTCCAGTTGTTCCAGTTGCTCCGGCTCAGTTGTTCCAGTTGCTCCAGTTGCTCCGGCTCAGTTGTTCCAGTTGTTCCAGTTGCTCCGGCTCAGTTGTTCCAGTTGCTCCAGTTGCTCCGGCTCAGTTGTCTTCCGTTGGGTCTCATGGGTGCTGATTCGTCTCTAAATCAAATCCAAAAGGTCGTTCAGAGGCTTGCTGTCCACCCTCATGTTCCCAAACTCCGCCTGCACAGAGGTGACCGCTTGTGGCTCGAACAAACTCATGATGTCGTTTGTCGAAGACTGTGCTTGGTTGCCGGGGCTGGGAGCGGGAACGGCAAAGAGATCGTTCAAGTCGTCTAGCGCAGACCCTGCTTTGAACGGCTCGGTATCCGAGTCGTCGTCGAAATTGAGCAAGTTCTCGTTCTTGACGTTGTTGATCATCTCGTGTTTCGCCATGTTAGCCAACTCGTTGATGTTGCCCGATGTCCGTTTTGCTGAGCTCTTGGACTCCACTCTCTTGTACGATTCGGCGTCAATAAAAGTGGATGCAGGCTTATGGTATACCGACGAGAGCGTGGCCATTTCCGAGATCAACGCCTCCAAAACCACTGGGTTGAACGACGGGATGATCGTTTTGATAGGCGGGAGATGCGTTCCGATGATGGATTTTTGTGCCTCGGCCGACGAAGTCGACAACAACCGCCAGTATACGAACGCCTTGTCTCTGACATCGGCATTTTCACATTCCTTCGTCGATTTCTCTAGCACCGCCTGCAACGCTTGTGCATACGTATCTTTGAACACCAAGCTGATTTTCACCACGGCCGTTAATATGTTCAACTGTAACGTGGGCTCCAGCTCCAAATAATTGTCAACCAATTCCTGCACCTTGCCCGGAAGCCCGGTAAAGTACTTCGGGTACTCGCCAAGCAAGTACACGTACCCCGAAATTGATGCTGTTTCGGTCAACTGGTCAATGTAGTTGGACACAACCGGCACAATCAACGTAATCAAGTCATTCTTGCGAGGATACCGTCTCAAGATCTGCGTGAGGATGGCAACGGCCTCGTTTATGATCAAGTCCCCGCCTCTTTGTTCAATGAGCGTGATGAGCAAATTGACCGCCTGGATCACCGAGTTGGAGAGTTTGATCGCCACTGCTCCTATTGCTTGCACGGACTTGGTCACCAACATGGGCTCGATTTCCATGGCGTATTCCTTGAGCTCGCTTAACAACAACGTGCTGTTTGCATCGCATGCCAAGCGAATGATAATCTCCAATTTCTCCAACTTCAAATACAATGGGTCGGAGTACTTGATGAAAAAGACACGGAGCTCTCTTGACAACACTTCGGGATACTTTTCCAAGACTATGCGGATGTTCTTGAGCCCCACAAACTGCGCCTCGGGAATGGACGACAGCACCAACGAGACCATTGGCGCAGAGAGTTTGCGTAAAAATGACGTTTTGCTTGCCTGATTGGGTAAGGTTTCAATGTGGTGGATGACAACTTTGATTGATGCCAACACCACGGAAGGATTCACATGTTGAAGCTGAGGGATGCACCTTTCGATGATGTGCAAAGCTTCGTCACAATCGGAAGTCCGGAAATCCGCCAAACACGACAAAATCGTAATCCGACCCCACTCAGTGCACTCGTTTAAGCACGCCAAAAAGACCTTGACCAAGTCCGAGTCAATCACCAACACCTCTAAGTTGCGGTTGTTGTTCATGTCTTTGATTTCGTAGAGCGCATTAAGGGCGTTCGCAACCACCATGGGGTTTGGGTCGTGGATCATCTTCTTCAAAATATCCAAGAAGCCATACTCTATGCACATCTCCGAGTTCAAGTCAAACAACTTGGCCACGCAAATCGCCGCTGTCTTCCGCACATAAGGATTATCATCCTGTATTGTCCGTTTCAACGGGACCTCCATGTAATCCACCATCTTGTCGACACGAATGCACCCCATGGTCCGAATTGCTAATGCACGCACTAGCGGGTTGACATCCTCGGTGTCTTGCACAAATGTGTTCACAGCCAAGATACACAACTCGGGGTTCGTTTTAGCGTAGTTCATCATGTAGAGATAAACAAGCTTTTTCTGCTCCAAATCGTGCGTGGCGATGTTTTTCAAGACGTCGGGGAAAAGTGCCGAGACGTCCTTGCCCACGGTCATGGCCTGGATCACCCGCTGAATCGCGTCCTTGCGCTCATGCTTGTACTGAGACACGAGCCCGCTCCTTAGCTCATAAGCCTCGCCTTTTTTGGGGCCCTTGAGAAAGTTGAGGATCTTTTTCTCCAAGGACATTGTGTTTGGAACAGCGCTATGGTGTTGTCTGCGCAGTTGTTACGCGGCACGCAAAACACCAGTACACCAAACCCATAATATCAGCACCCATTTTACGAACCTGACATCTGCTGTGCCACGTCAAAAGCTCCTGTAGTCATGAGGTGGCGACATCATAATTAAACGAGCAAGAGGTCGTGGCAGGTCTGCCGTAGATAGGAAACGGCAGTTGGCATGAGGCCGTATTTATGCGCAGCTCCTGCAACATCTTCTCCGGAATCCCAGACTTGACTTTTTATTCCGTAGCCGGGCAACTGATGAGTGAGCGAAAGTGCTCCACAGTCCTCGCAATATGTCTCATGCAAAAAGGTCCCAATTCTCGATATTCATGGAGGAGGCTGCTGTTCTCATCACACGATACGCTTCTCCCAAGACAGAATGTTGCGTCTGCAATATATGCTGAGCCTCGGCCAAAAACTTCGCCTGATCGATTTCTCCATAGCGACATGGCACATTCATGGTAATGACGATGTCGGTATCGCTTTTTTCAACTCGAAGCAAGGCAATGTACATGAACAACTTTATATCAGAGTCTTCTCTTGGGGTGAGCGCCGGCTTGACTAAGAAGAAATGAGTCTCACAGTCAATGTTGGAATTGACACCCGATTCCAAAGGCGCCAAGAAAATCGCCGGGTTTTCAAGAATATCCTCGAGGTGCACGGCCAACACCTCGGCAAGGCTGTCTCCTTTGACGTATTCTAGCAAGTCGAAGATGATGGACTGGTCAAGCTCGTCAGGCTTCTCCATGAGAAATACTTCCTGCGTGTCAGGCACGTCTCTCATTTGAGAGACATCGATTATGGCCCGAGGAAGCTCGCAGGTGATGGCACCGCCGTATAATTCAGACATTTCCAGGGTTGATTCCGATGGATGAGCTCCGTACTGTTAGCATACGCACAGGGACGTATATGCCGGAACAAGCAACAGGCATTTCACCACCAAAAATTACCGATGCGCGGCATTGGCTGTCAAACGGTGTTGGGCTTTCATAATTCAAGGGGTGCCTCAGCGACTAACTCCGTGAACCGTGATTCAAACGTAAAAAAGCGTGGCATGATCCTGGGATATCTGAACGGTGATGCACGCTCCTGGAATATCCGACTGGTGATAACCGATGCTGGAATTCCAGCGAGATCTTGGTGCGGTTGATATATCCGAGAGGTGGTAATTACAGTGGAGACGGCCGTATTTATACCTGATCTTGTTTGCCACCGGTACACGGCTCCATGCGTCTACCGCGGCACAAGCAATGCGCGAATCTGCGCTGCAATGCAATGCTTTACTAGAGTGTTTCAGAAATGCACGGTTGCAAATCCTGGTATAAGTAGCCAGGCGCTCCCCCGAGAGGTGGCCGCGAAAAGGGAAAAAACGGTGCGATCCTTCAAACAAAAACAGTCGGCGCACTCAGATCGTTGGTGCATTCCAAGGACGTCGCATTTTTTTCGTTGGTAGTGATCAACCAAACACAGCACTTATCCCAAAGTGCCGATACCGAAACAGGTGCCATCAGGGAAATCGTGAACCCCACTAAGGCACATCTTTGAAAGCACAGGCAGTTGGCGTTTAGAGGTTAGTGAAGCTGCACTTGATTGCGACAACCGAAAACCACCCGAAGTGCTTCCACAATATGAAGGCGGCCAATCTTACGAGTCGCCGAAGACCCGTCATCATCACCGTGGTGGTCGTTTTGATTCTTGTCTTGCTAACGAAATACTCCACCTCCAAGAGCAAAGATGCCTTGGCCACGGACAACTTCAACGGTATTTTCCTGCTGATCTTTACGGAAAACGATAAGAAACAGGAGGAGTTCTTGAAGCGCTTGGACAAGATGAACTCCAAGTTTTACAAGTCTACGGACCAGAGATTGGCTAATTTGGAGATGCAGAATGAGCGCTTGATGGAGCAGCTCCGCGCCATGAAAGTGCCTCCGGCCACCATGTCCACCAGAGAAAAATTGGTGTACATGTCTGCATACGACTCCCGGGCGAAATTCCCGG
The DNA here is from genome assembly GCA_002370515.1 of Metschnikowia proteae. NCBI lineage: Eukaryota > Fungi > Ascomycota > Pichiomycetes > Serinales > Metschnikowiaceae > Metschnikowia > Metschnikowia proteae. The sequence goes on along the minus strand of NKYY01000020.1, from coordinate 3,023 downwards.
GCTACATCTGGCAATCGTGGAAACACGGCTTGAATGATGCGTCTTTCGATGCACAATACAAAGAGGGCCAGGCCCAATGGGCTGTCAAAAACCCTGGGTTTGTGCATGAGCTTTTCAATGACGACACTAGTTATGCCGCCGTGAAAAACTTGTACAGCTATATCCCGGAAGTGGTCGAAGCCTACGAGAGCTTGCCCGAGGTCATATTGAAAATGGACTTTTTCAGATACTTGATTTTGTTTGCCCGTGGAGGAGTATATGCTGATGTGGATACTATGCCTTTACAACCGGTGCCTAACTGGCTTCCCGAAAATGTGTCGCCCACGGAATTGGGCTTGATCGTTGCCGTGGGAACAGATACGCTGTCGGCTAATTGGAAAGCAGAGAACCACCGCAGATTGGAGTTCGGGCAATTCATCATCCAGAGCAAGCCGGGCCACCCGATTTTAAGAGAAATCATTGCCCAGATCACAGAGAATACCTTGCGCATGAAAAGGGTCTTGAACACCGGCGAAAGCTTGTCGTTGTCGGGATCGCCAAACCAGAGACAGCTTCAGATATCCAAGTGGACGGGGTCAGGCATCTGGACCGATACGATTTTCACGTACTTAAACGACTACATCAAGTCATCGATCTACCAGTCGGTCACATGGCAGGATCTCCGTGGGTTGGAGACGCCAAAGTTGGTGTCGGACATTCTAGTTCTTCCAGTGAAGTCGTTTGCCTCAGAGCTCGAGGTGCCCAAGGACGGAAAGATTCTTGATACGATAGCGTTTGCCAAGCACTGGTCGGCGAAGATCTGGAAGTCCACGTGAAGTTATAGATAAGCTGCAACATCCTGGAAGACAAGCTGTCTGTAGAGCTGTTTGTAGACAAGTTGTCTGTAGAGCTGTTTGTAGACAAGTTGTCTGTAGAGCTGTTTGTAGACAAGTTGTCTGTAGAGCTGTTTGTAGACAAGTTGTCTGTAGAGCTGTTTGTAGACAAGTTGTCTGTAGAGCTGTTTGTAGACAAGTTGTCTGTAGAGCTGTTTGTAGACAAGTTGTCTGTAGAGCTGTTTGTAGACAAGTTGTCTGTAGAGCTGTTTGTAGACAAGTTGTCTGTAGAGCTGTTTGTAGACAAGTTGTCTGTAGAGCTGTTTGTAGACAAGTTGTCTGTAGAGCTGTTTGTAGACAAGTTGTCTGTAGAGCTGTTTGTAGACAAGTTGTCTGTAGAGCTGTTTGTAGACAAGTTGTCTGTAGAGCTGTTTGTAGACAAGTTGTCTGTAGAGCTGTTTGTAGACAAGTTGTCTGTAGAGCTGTTTGTAGACAAGTTGTCTGTAGAGCTGTTTGTAGACAAGTTGTCTGTAGAGCTGTTTGTAGACAAGTTGTCTGTAGAGCTGTTTGTAGACAAGTTGTCTGTAGAGCTGTTTGTAGACAAGTTGTCTGTAGAGCTGTTTGTAGACAAGTTGTCTGTAGAGCTGTTTGTAGACAAGTTGTCTGTAGAGCTGTTTGTAGACAAGTTGTCTGTAGAGCTGTTTCTGGTAAATTATTGTAATGCCGCATGGGGTCACGTAGTTCTTGGCCGCTTGGTTCAAAAAGATTGCAGCACCACAATTTCACACATGGTCTCCCACTGCATTACTCACTGTGGCCCTAAGTGGCTTGACTAACGTTGATCGGACGGGAAACAGTATTTTCCACTTGGTATGGCCGCAACCGAAAAAATAATTTTACCTACTTGCTTTTTTTGCAGATGCACATCCATGCTTTTGATGATTTGCAACTGTTTTTTGGCACCGACAACCACACTGATTTGACCGTGTTTGGCTCAACAAGAACGGAACCTAAGAAAGAAGCCCAATAAGAACACCTGAAACCAAGAACAAACTAGTCAACCACAAAACTCATAGAAACCAACGCCACTAGAACTCCCAGGCTGGAATTAGAGAGTAAGAGCTGATGAATTATGAACATAATATATTTAATTAGGACAAATCCTATAGCAATCTATTAGATATTGTGTTATCTCTTATTAGATAATTACAGTTTCAGGATAATTAAGATATTATAGACTATTAAATAGATAAATAAGAATGATATTTGATTAAGATGACATAAATCGGTTAAGGATACCTGGATGTTAAAATCAACGCCGGAAACCATGTATCTAATTTTATTATACATACTATTAATTACATATTCTAGGACATATAATAATTACATATTCTAGGACATATAATAATTACATTTATGACCTGTATAATTTAATATCCCCATAGAAACCCGTACACCCCAAGATAATGGATCTTAATTCTATCAAGTATAATATTGATTATTCTATCTCCTGTTATACCTTGGCTCCTAAACTTTGATTATTCTGTCAATCTATACAGTATGTATCTAGATGATAATGTGATTTCTATCTATTATGTTTATATGAGAGTTAGTCATCTACCTAAACCCACCGCTTCATTAATAATCAATTTATTACAGACTATTAGTCCCAAGCAGAATATCGGCTAATGACCAGAACATGCATGAGGTAATTGGGTAGATGTAATACAAGGTGAGCAAGCATCTAAGTACAATATGAGACAGCTAAGAGTAACTAGGGTAACTAAGAGTAACTAAGAGTAACTAAGAGTATTAAGAGTAACTAAGAGTAACTAGGGTAACTAGGGTAACTAAGAGGAACTAAGAGGAACTAAGAGGAACTAAGAGGAACTAAGAGGAACTAAGAGTATTAAGAGTAACTAAGAGTAACAGGTAGAGTGAGCCTAGGGAAATCTATTGCTTCTTGTAATGTGGAATGGATGAACATACGATAGTCTTTTATATAAGATTAAATAATATATAAGTATAACATATAAATATACAAGTAGTTAACTAATCAATTATGAATTAATGATGATCAAATTAATCCATACGGATATATATTTAAAACTTACAAAGGGCTTAAATAAGAGGTACTTATGGACCCTTAAGGGCTATAAATAAGACGTATACTGGTTGCCCCAATTATTCTATTCCTAGCCTCAAAAATAA